>CM076572.1:195819829-196200087 GCA_034641835.2 Pinus albicaulis | reverse complement strand
CTAGGAGCAATTTCACTTTTCTTACAGCAATCATACAAGTAGTTAAGCAAAATGCAGATAGAACATAAAAGTAGATCTTACAGAAGACAAATCAGAAACAGGAAAAATGTGTGTGTTCGTTTCGGCGGTCAACAGGATGCTTCAACCAGCAAAGTCTCCTTTGGTCAGCCCAGCGTGTGTCACAACAGCCCTCCAATCAGTAGATGAGTCAACCCAAGTCAACTCTACAAAAGTCAACGCTGTCCTGAAAAGTCAACGCAGGGGCAGCAAGCTAAAAGTCAACACAGCAGCAAAACGGTCAACCCTTTGACCTCGATTTTTGTGCCAAGTAGTACGGCCTTCAAAAATCGAACCTTCCACAAGTTTTTAGGTTGATTGGACCATGCATTGACCAAAGTCAACGCTGGTCAACCTTTCTGCGAAACCCTAGCAGCAGAAAGTCGTACTTCAGCCCAGCCGTACGGTCTGTCCTCTCTCTCCTTCACACGTGTGGCTGAAACTCGTCCTTTAGGTAGCTCGTACTATTTGATGAGAGAGGAAGATGTGAGTTGTGATGATGATGAAATTCTCTCCAACTTTTCATGTATTTATATCCATCAATGAGGGTGTGTGACACATCTGTTGGGCATGCGAGCCTACATTACAAAACTGGCCGACCTTGCACATATAATTCATTAAGAATAATAAATTCAAAATATAAGTTCTGCTCATCGGATTAAGATATATTTTATATGGATTTTACACTTCTCAGAAAGAGGAATCCAACAAAAATATTAGCCTCTTAATCTGAGCATCATAACATGGAGTTTGGACCTAGTTGTCCAAATTTAACACTCCCTCTCAACTAGGGAGAACTCCATCTATTAGTGCAATCAACATCGTGCGTCATCCCGCCGAAACTTGCTTTGCTGGCTTCTTTATTTCAGAACAGAAGTGGGTCAGTCACAAAGACATCATCCCCCGACCGACATAGTCAGTCCAGAGGTCCCAGACCTCACAAATCTTGATCCCAGATCAAGTGGTTGGACCGTGCCATCCTAGATAGAGAGTACGGCAATCTCTGATGCGTCCATCAGTCTTTGCTAATAGTCTCTAACTTTTCCACACCTCATTGGCCAAATGAGAGGTACTTCCCATGAGCCCCGAACTCAATGGGTAGGATGCATACGGGGCACAGAAAATGAGAGGTGAACCAACTCAAAATCACAACGGTGGGGTCCAAGCACACCACCAAGGTTGGCAAGCCTAGCCTTGTGGTTGCCCATAGCTCCGAGAAGCTCTCCCCAAAGCCCCCCAGAGCTCCCAGAGCTCATCGTCCAACATGACCCACATCATAGGGTCGTTCCACGATACCAAGACTCTCACGGAAGGTTAGGAACTTGACCTTCCCCAGGGGCTTAGTGAGAATATCCGCGACCTGCTCATCAGTTCCTATATGATCGAGCCTTACGGCGCCTCGCTGTACCATATCCCGGATAAAGTGGTACCCGATATCAATATGCTTGGATCGGTCGTGGAACACAGGATTCTCAGTCATACGAATCCCACTCTGGTTATCACAGAGTATCACAGTGGTATCTAGCACATGTCCAAACAGCTCACTAAAGAGCTTTCGCAACCAAACCGCTTCACAACAGGCCATACTTGCTGCAATGTATTCGGCCTCAGCGGTGCTCAAAGCCACCGACTTCTGCTTCCTGCTCATCCATGAGATCTACAAGGGTAATCCAAGATTGAAGGAAGATCCGATGTGCTCTTACGATCCACCACACCGAGAAGTTGACTATGCAACCGCATATCCACTGAGTATCACACTCCCTAAGCAGTTGTATCTCGTCCATGGTTTATCTCTTCCCGAAGGTATCTCAGAAGATTCCTAGCAGCAACCCAGTGTAAGTGATGAGGCTCAACCATCCGTTGACTCAAAGTGTTCACTGCAAAACATATATCTGGACGGGTGTTCACTAAGAACATCAGAGCCCCTACGAGTTGATGATACTCAGTAGGATTTGCCAATACGGGCCCAGCAGCGCTGCCACTCAACTTCTTGAAGTTGAGTTCCATTGGTGTTGACACAGACTTGCAATCCACCATACCAAATCTTTCCAGAAGTTTCACAATATATTTTCCTTGAGAAAGGAAAATCTCTCCAGGTCTCTGCCAGACCTCCAGGCCTAGGAAATAGTGCATCAGTCCTAGGTCTTTCATCTCGAACTCAGCAGCAAGCTCCCTCTTACATTGATGAATGAGAGGGTCATCACCTGTCAAGAAGAGGTCATCCACATATAGTACTAGAATGAGAGGCTTCTCTTTCACAACCTTGAAGTAAAGGTTCGGATCAGCATTACTTCGAGTAAAGCCCAGCTTCATCAAGTAACTATCCATCCTTTCGTACCAAGCTCTGGGTGCTTGTTTTAACCCATAGAGGGCTTTCTTCAACCTGCAGACATGAGTGTCTCGATCCTGAACTTCAAATCCCAGAGGTTGTTCCACATACACCTCTTCCTTTATTGCACCATGCAGAAAAGCGGTCTTGACATCCATCCGATGAAGACTCCATCCTTGCGTAGCAGCAAGGGCTATGATTGATCGAATGGTGGTATATCGTGCCACAGGTGCAAATATGTCATCATAGTCAATTCCTTCCTTTTGAGAGAAGCCACGGGCAACAAACCTTGCTTTGAACTTTTCAGCACTCCCATCAGATCCATGTTTGATCTTGTAGAGCCATTTCGCGGTGACAACAGATTTGTCCTTCGGTCTTGGGACCACATCCCAGACATCATTCTTCATTATCGACTCATATTCTTCGTGCATAGCATCCTTCCAAACTTGATGCTTTACGGCTTCCTCAAAAGATCCAGGTTCAGATTGTACAATAGTACTCATGGCAGCTAGATACCCTTGGTATCTACACGGCTTCTTGCTTTTCCGGAATGTCCCTCTTGGGGCAGCATGACCCTCAGCATCTTCGAGGGTGTCCCTGAGCCATGATGGTCTCTTTCCTAGTGAAGGGGGTGGATCAATAGGGTCCATTGGCCCTTCAATATCATGGATAGTCTCATCCTGGGGTTCTTCCAGATTTCCAGGTCTTTCTTCATGATTTTCTTCAGATCTAGGAAGATCTACTACTTTCTTTAGGGAAGCATCTTCGTCAAAAGTGACATCATGGCTTATTTCTACTTCCCTTTGACCAGGTACATAGACTCTATATGCCTTAGAAGTCTCACTGTAGCCCACAAACATTCCTTTCTTCCCAGTAGCATCCAGCTTACTTCTCTTTTCTTTCGGCACATGAAAACAGACAGGACATCCAAAAATTCTAAAATGTGAGACATCAGGTTTCTTACCAGAGAAAACCTCTTCGGGAGTTTTGGAGTCCAAAGCGGAATGAGGGCATCGGTTTTGAATGTACACAGCAGTATTTGCAGCTTCTCCCCACAGAAACTTCGGTAGACCCTGGTCACATAGCATGGCACGGGCAGCTTCCACAATAGTCCTATTCTTGCGTTCAACACCACCATTCTGCTCAGGAGTATATGCAGTGGTAGTCTCCCTCTTAATGCCAGCTTCTCTGTAAAAGTCTTTGAATTCATTTGACTCATATTCAGTGCCATTGTCGGTCCTCAAAATCTTGATCTTCTTTCCGGTCATATTTTCCACCAAGGCTTTGAAGGTACGAAACCACATGAAAGCCTCATCCTTCTTCTTCAAGAAGTATATCCAGGTTTTGCGAGAGAAGTCATCAGTAAATGTCATATAGTAAGAACATCCCCCCAGGGATGTTACGGGTAACATACCAGAAAGATCAGAATGAACCAATTGCAATATATCAGATGTCTTTGTGACACTTGAGGAGAAAGGTCCCCTTGTATGTTTCCCTTCAGCACAGCCCTTACATACACCTTCATGATTATTTCCAAAATCAGGCATCCCTGTCACCACCTTCCTTGCTTCGGGAAGAGCCTTGTAATGAAGGTGTCCAAATCTTCGGTGCCATAGTTCGGTTTGACGGATAGTATCACAAGTCATAGCTCCCAATGGACTCCCTCCAACCTGGTAGAGTGTACCAACTCTAAAACCAATTGAGATAGCTTCCTTGAAGCTCTCCTTCCACATGAGAACCTTTCCATCAGAGAAAGTTACATTGAATCCTTTGTCTTCCATGGCAGATACAGACACAAGGTTCTTCTTCAATTTAGGTACATATAGTACATCTTGCAAACGGAGGACTTGTCCTTGGGACAAGTGGAGGGTCACAGTCCCGGTCCCTTTCACAGGATAAGTGGCATTATCCCCAAGGATAATTTCTAGATTAGTATCCCTTTCAACCATGTCAGAAAGTGCTTCCTTGAATCCCGTGATGTGTCTTGAGGCACCACTATCAATTAGCCAGACATCCATAGTGTCGGGCAGAGATGCAGCTGAGAGAGCAGATACCAGAATATACTCATTTCTTTTATCAACAACATTAGACTCCTCATACCTGGTATTTCTGGACCTCTTAGAAGGTTGATTGTTTCCTCCAAAGTGAGCCTTCCTCTTTCCTTTGGATTTGTCATTTCTTTGATTCCCATTCCTTCGGTTGTTATTGTTATCGTCACCATCGGGAGAATCCTTCTTGAAGGGGCATTATCTAGCATAGTGTCCAGGCCTATGGCAGGTGAAACATTTACCCTTCTTCTCTTGAGTCTTAGTCCTTCCTTTGTCCTTAGAACCACCAGAGTTCTTCTTTCGGGAATGAGCACCATAGGCAACATTTCTTTCATTATCAAATTCCTTCATCCTTGTTTCTTCTTGCATACATCTAGACAGAAGCTCATCAAAGTTAGGAATGGTATTATTGTTGAGAATGGTAGCTGTGAATACTTGCCATTCATATGGAAGTCCTCCAAGTGCGGTGAGAACCATCTCACGATCAGCTATTGTCTCCCCAATAGCTAGCAGATTGTTCCTGGTTTCGGTCAACTTCATAAAGAAAGTTTGAATAGACTCGTCTCTGCCCTTCTTCGTATTCTTCAACTTGTTCTTGAGGAATAGCACTTGGTTCACATTGTTTACTTAGAACATAAGTATCAATTTGTCATACATCTCCTTGGATGTACCTAGTTCAGATATGTAGGCAACCAGACTCTTATTTATGGATTCCCTGATCAGCAGCTTTGCTCTGATTTCTCCCTTCTTATACTTGTTTCTAACAGCAGCAGAGGCATTGGATGGAGGTTCTTGAATCTTCCCCGTCACATGATCCAGGAGATCATGATCTTCCAATTTGAGATCCAATATCATCTTCCAGGCATGGAAGTCATCACTTCCAGTCAGCTTGTCATTCTCCTTGAATTCAAGACTAGTGGAACCCATTTCTTCCGGTGATGATTGCAATAGATAGAGTTTGTCTTCACCTCAGCTCCGATACCATGTAAAGTTTTGTAGATGTTCTATGCTAGGAGCAATTTCACTTTCTCACAGCAATCATACAAGTAGTTAAGCAAAATGCAGATAGAACATATAAGTAGATCTTACAAAAGACAAATCAGAAACAGGAAAAATGTGTGTGTTCGTTTCGGCGGTCAACAGGATGCTTCAACCAGCAAAGTCTCCTTTGGTCAGCCAGCCCAGCATGTGTCACAACAGTCCTCCAATCAGCAAATGAGTCAACCCAAGTCAACTCCACAAAAGTCAACGCTGTCCTGAAAAAGTCAACGCAGGGCAGCAAGCTAAAAGTCAACGCAGCAGCAAAACGGTCAACCCTTTGACCTCGATTTTTGTGCCAAGTAGTACGGCCTTCAAAAATCGAACCTTCCACAAGTTTTTAGGTTGATTGGACCATGCGTTGACCAAAGTCACCGCTGGTCAACCTTTCTGCGAAACCCTAGCAGCAGAAAGTCGTACTTCAGCCCAGCCGTACGGTCTGTCCTCTCTCTCCTTCACACGTGTGGCTGAAACTCGTCCTGTAGGTAGCTCGTACTATTTGATGAGAGAGGAAGATGTGAGTTGTGATGATGATGAAATTCTCTCCAACTTTTCCTGTATTTATATCCATCAATGAGGGTGTGTGACACATCTATTGGGCATGCGAGCCTACATTACAAAACTGGCCGACTTTGCACATATAATTCATTAAGAATAATAAATTTCTCAGCTACACAAGGTCGTTGTGTGGCTGAGAAACTCAGCCACAGGGCTTGTAGGCTCAGGAGGCAGACTGTAGGCCCTGTGGCTGAGTTTCTCAGCCACACAACGACCCTGTGTGGTTGAGAAACTCAGCCACAGGGCTTGCGCGCTGAGGAGGCAACCTGCAGGCCCTTGTGGCTAAGTTTCTCAGCCACACAGGGCCGTTGTGTGGCTGAGAAACTCAGCTACATGGCCAAAAAAATTTGTAAATTGCAAGTGAACAAAAAATAAAATAAAATTGAATTGATTAGGTAAAATTAAAAAAAAATTACATGCAAGCAGCTAGTTGCAAAGCAATGAAACAAAGATCACAAAGCCTACTTGGACAGTGTGTTGAAACTCTGCTTGTGCTGTGACTCTGCCTGTGCTGAAACTCCACCTGTGCTGTGACTCTGCCTGCGCTGAAACTCCGCCTGTGCTGTGACTCTGCTTGTGCTGAAACTCCGCCTGTGCTGTGACTCTGCCTTGCTATTACTATGTGCTGCTACTCTGCCAGTGCTCACTTCGCTAGTGTTGCTACTCTGAAAGGGAGAGAGGTGCTTATAAAACATTTCCTTCCCTCCAAATTCCCTTTTCCTCCACTTCATTTCCAAAAAAAAAAAAGAAAAAAAAATTGAGAAAAATCCCCAAAAAATGCTTTTTGTTGTGGGACAGGTCTTATAGGGGTCCGATACGGGTGCTATGAGAAACCCGCGGGTCTTATGCGAGTAGGTGGGTTTAATGCGAGTTTGCGCGAGTAAGGGTAGAGAGCACGGGTTCTATGCGAGTGATCCGGCTCGCTATACAACCCGCGAAGACCCGTGGGTCTTATACGAGTGGTGCTTCACTGAGAAAAACCCTTATGGTATCTATAATAAGATCTTAGGAATGAAACCTTGGTGTATGTTTGTCTGTCTGATCAAAACCCTAGCATGATTAAGTTTGTTATGTCTAATATTTGTGTCTTGGGTTTTCTTGGTATATGTTTTTGTGATATGCATGATTATGAAATCCTAGATATGTATACTATTGATGATCATAGTTCTAGGGTTTGTAATTAAGCCCTAGTCGAAGATTGATATTCTAGGATATGATTGTTTCAAATGTGATGATGTGAAAAGTTGGTCATATTGTCGAAACCTGAGATTGTGCTGTGTTTGGTGTGATTATTGATTCCTAATGTCTCATTGATGAAATCTAGGGTTTGCATTAAATCTTAGTAGAAGTCTAACATTTGAATTCTAAAAGTTGTTAGATGCATTGTATAATGGTACTTGTTTGAAATGCTTCTAGGGTTTGCAATATCTCATAGAAGAGTCTATCATATCTCTGAAGAAAATATTGGAACCCTAGATATATTGAGATTGATATCTTGATTGAGCTACTTTAAATTTTAATGATGTAATCTAAGGGTTTATGACAAAACCTGAGCAAGAAGTGGAAGTATAGAAGTCTGTGTCTCTTGCTGATTATGAACCTAACTAAGTTTAGGAGTTTGGTGTCTAGAGTCTAATGCTTCCATGATTCTGATATGGTTAACTTCAAGCTTCTATGTATTTGGTTGTACTTTCTGTCTAAGTTGTGTAGGTACATAATCTTCAAGATGGTGAAGATGTTCGTAAGTAAAGTTGATTTGATTGATAAGCATCATGAAGAAAGACGATCAAGATAACTTTGATAAGAAGATGGAAGCCATGAAATATTCTCCGATGTCATAAAAGGAAGTTGATCTCCCAAAGTTAAGAGGGAGCCTGGATAGATGAAATCTCCCTAGTTAAGAGGGATATTATAGTCATGATGAATACCTTGAAGAAGACATTAGAGAATGTATATTGAGATGCTGTTGAATGAAGGAAATCAGGATCTGATTGTAGAATATGTTGTTGCATGAGAATAGGAAAGGAAATTGTATGGTTGAAGAATCTTTTGTCAAGATTTTTTTGGGAAGCATCTAAGTCCTACTGTGAAAAGATGAGAAGCAACATCAAGATATTTGAAGACCTCGAAGGTTTGAGTTTACTTATGTGCATTTGAAAGATTGTTACTGATTGGGGTTGTGTTTGTACAGATAAATCTCTGGGAGTTTTGGAAGCATGTTTTACATGCTTGTTGTTACCGATCTGTTTGATTGGGAGAGATTTATTACTAATTTGTTTGATCGGGAAGGATTTTCTACCGATTTGAATAATCGAGAGTGCTGAGGCTTTGTGTGTGATCCACATTGCCTGGGAGGACATCTGGCTGACACTATGTGTTGATGTCTAATTCTTGAAGTAGGGAGAGTGGCGTTGTTCATATAGCTCTGATCTTGCATTACGCACCTGGATCCCTAGGTTGATGGTTAGCAAGTAAGCCTGATGGTACCTAGAGAGGCTAAAAGCTTTAGTCCATATTAGTCCAACTCGAATAGATTTCCTTGGTCAGAAATCTAGTTCGTGGCACCGTGAGTGCCTAAATTGTTCAAGGACTTGGATAGATTGCCCTAGTCAGGAATCTAGTCCATGACATCGCGGTGCCTAAACTCTTCATGGTTCATGTGTTTTGAGATCTTCCTTGTACTTGTATATGTCATTATGAATACCTCCCTAGTTAAGAGGGAGTATTGAAGAATGTAACTAGGTTTGGTCTTCATAATTGTATTTGACTCTTTGAGTCATAATGAAATGTATTTATCAAAAGAAAGGAAAATAAAATTTTATGACTCATTAAAGCATGGGTCGTCATGTTTTAGGTCAAAGTCCCCATTGAGGACTTCTAGGATTTCTGTTGAGTCATTAGAGTCATTGACTATTTTATGAGACCCTTCTTGGGCTTTTGAATCATGTAAAAAGAATTATTTTTGAGTCAAATATGTAATTTTTCCCTTCCACACCAAGTTGGCCCATACCTGTTCAAGTCTGGCCTATGTGAAGGTAATTCGAACTCCAGAAGAGACTATATATATAGTGCAGTTCGATTCATTTGAACACTCACTCACAAGTTTGATACAAGCACAAGTAGCTGCAGTGTACGGAATTGCAGGAGGAGGAGGATCACAAGATTGAAGTTTTCAGGGTCATCTCTCTCACACGTGTGAATTTACTGGGCTATTACCAGAAGATCAAAATTTCTGCTGCTAGGTCGAAGTTGCTGCATCAAGGTCGAAGTTCTTGCTTCATCGAAGCGCTGCTTCAAGGTTAAAGTGTTGCGTCAAGGTCGAAGTACTGCTTCAAGATCGAAGTGCTGCTTCTAGGTCGAAGTTCGGTTGTTGCTAGGTTGAAGTTATTGTTGCAAGATCGAAGTTGTTGCTGCAAGGTTATCATTTGCAAAAGAAGGAAGGTCTGACTTGGTGATTGGAGGAACTCTGTTTCTAGGTCAAGGAGTCTTGGATTATCTCGTGAAACTATTGAAAGAAGAGTTGACTGGGTTTTCCCCTAGATAGTGGTATTGCCCTGGCTGTCCGCCTACATCTGGTGTCCTTGATCTTCATGTTATGGTTTTGGTAATTGCTTGATGAACTAAAGTGAAAGAAGAACACATGAAAGTTATAAGTAAATAAGAACTTCACAAGTAATTATCATCATAAGAAAATCTTTCTGCTTTTTTGATTTTCTAACAGAAAGGGTTTCTCGTTGGGTATAGCGAAACCTCAAAGGCATACATGATTGTTCATGTTTAGTTTTAATTTTGAGTCTTGACTCTAGATACTGATGACCTTAGACCAAGTCTTTGACTCGTCACTTTTTACTATTTTTGAGTTTAAGTAATTTCAATTTACTATTCCTGTCTTTAGACTTTAATAAATACTATTTTGCTTAGTACAAAATTCAAATCAGAGTCTAGAATAATGAATGATGAATTTAAATCAATGTATACAATATTTTACTATTTCTATTTCATTGAATCATTTATGATGTATGAATCAATACATTTCATTATTGAATTTGAATTTGAATCATGTTTATATATATATTATATATAGACACCTCGACGTCCCCCCTGAATTTCCCAAAAATTTGAGGGTGCTCCCACATGTCCCCCTTGTGTGTCTTTCCGTTCCCACATCCCCCCGTCCCAGAAACTTGGTGGAACATTGATAATCTGTGAAACCAGCTTGGGCTATTGGAAGAAGTTTACTAGCAGAAATGAGTTATCACTGACAAGAAGCAAAAAGTGGAAATGGCAGTCCTGAGAATGAGTTCATTAATACTTCTTGGCAAGTACAGAATAGACAGAATGATTACCATGCCCAATCTCAAACTTGAAAATGTTTTGTTGAGATCATAATGTAAAGATATATTTACGTACAGGTTTGAATCCAAGTAAGTTATGTTCCTCTTGCTCGGATGTTTATATTGGCATGAGCTAAATAATATACCTAATGCCATATGCCAGCAGATGACCATGTTTACTTACCTTTCCCTGGAGGGTTAGATTCACCTGATGGCTATGATCTTTTGCAGTCACTAATGAATTCCCTGGAACGTCTGGTGGAAATTCTCTTTTATGCAGCATGTTTCAGTTTTCACGGCATTTTGCCAACTATGACTTGGGTACCAGATGTTTAGTGGTAGCCTAGGATGGATATTGTTTTCCTGTCCTAATTTTTCTCATGTGCAATTAATAAGATGGATGGCACACTGCATTTCTGTTTTTGGAAGTACTTCCTTTAAACTCAAATAGAAGTGTTAGAACTTGCCTGAAGAGGTCGGGCACCACAAGTGGAACAGCCCTCAAGGGGTGGACCACTGAACTTAGCACTTTATTATGGTTAAGCTTCCGTGGCAGGGTGTTACTCTTCTGTCAAAGTCATCCAGGACTTGGATCTTGCCCCCAACTGCTTATCCATGTCTCTGGGGTGATTGAATCTTGGTGGGTGGTCTGACATGCTACCTATTTCATCACTAAATCAGGACCCCATGGGCTATGTACCACATTTCATATAACCTTGCTTGAGAGGGAAGTGATTTGAATTCTGTGAACTTTCGAGAAGGTTAGTTCACTTCAGGGGATATATATATTTTTCTGGAATCTGCATGGCAACTCAAGTGGAATCTTAAGAGTCGTTCCAACTTGTAGTGGAAAAGTCTTATAAAGATTATTCTTTCTTCAATTTTCACGGGGTTCAAAGCAGAACACAGAATGTCACCTAGACTAAGAAATTATGATGTTAATTAAATAAGAATTTAATAAAATATATACATCTTTTCTTCTTCCTGAATTATGCCGGCTATAGTACGAAAAAGTCACAATAGTCATTGGCACATTTTACCATTGGAGAAAATAGGTTAATAGAGATTTTATATGAATGTTGTTTTAGATGTGTGTCTTTTCCTCTTTTCATTTTTTTTCTCAACGAAGTCAGGCCCAGTGAACAGCAGATGTTGATTATTTGTGACTTCACAGAAAATTTGTTATGTGGCTCTTTTAATGATTTTTAGATTTTTATCTGTTTGTTTAAATGCGGCTCTATGTACAATATGATGAACTTAAGTGGGCACAATAAATTGATTTTTCACAATATTGCTGATTCTCTGGACCATGTATGGTGTGTTCTAAGAACGTCTATTTTATCATGGCAGTTTTCTGAAGTCTATGTTGTTTCAATTTGCAGAAATATGCTAAGTACGTAGGCATGAAGAGAAACTTTCGTCTTCTGGCAAGGGGAGTAGCAAGAAACCTGATTGCAGTTGCCAAGGGATCTGGTATGTTTTTTATTTATGGGAGTGATGGTTGACCTTATAACTCTCTGATACAAGTTTTGTGAGGTGGAACACTTGGCCATCTATTGTATGTTTTTAATGGATCTAATTAATTTGGGTTAAATGGGCTGGCTGATTCTGCAGCGGATGAGGTGCAGATTATTAAGAGTGTGATCCATAGAGACTTCAATGCTATGATCAAGGTAATGCTTTCATAAAAAATTAGGGGATAAGCTGTCCTATGCCTGAGTGCAGGCAACTAATGCATTTCTGTTCACATTGTGTTCTACTTCTATTGATAATTTAGCCCAATCTGAAAGGATGTGTAAGAAATGTTGTAACACGTAAAATTATAGGCATGTGAAATAGGGCTTGTTGTTGGCCAAAAAGGAAAATGGATTCTGAATTATGTTCACAGTACTTGGGAAAAGTTTCACTGTGCCAGTGTTGTTATTATGAACATGTTGTAAAAGGATTAAACATTTGATGCTATGATTGCATGCTTATAGCTTCTACTTTGTTCTCCATCACTCCAGGAGCTTCCTAATCCAGTTTATCTTTTCCAAGGTGTGGTCCTTCGAAGAGGTGCGAAAGGAACTGGAATGAAATCTATAGAATTAGCACTTTCCATGTGTGATACGGTTGATATATATGGCTTCACTGTAGATCCAGGTTACACAGAATGGTTAGTTTTCCCCTTTTCTGCCACCATTTTGTTGCGGTTTAAAATTTCCTTTATTTCTACCAATTTTCTATGTTCAACGTTGCATGTTTATAAACAGAATTTGCAAAAGTATATCATCCATATCTGTTTATAAACAGAATTTGCAAAAGTATATCATCCATATCTGTTTATAAACAGAATTTGCAAGAGTATATCATCCATATCTGAACTTTTATGGACTTATTCTTTAACGACTGATTACCGTTATGATTTATCTCTGAAAACATCTGACTTGCCATCTAGCAGCTCCAGGAACACAGATCAACAATAATGTCGAATACCACCATTGCCAACCTTGAACTACATAACAATTCTTACCAGAACACAAGAAAACTATAGTATGTGGGATAGTGGTAATGAGGAGCAATATTTCTTGTTGGCCATGGGAAACCCCAGGGTATGGACATATGCATTCTAGTAGCTTGGCTAACCAAATTTCATAGAAACCTGAACTTACAGAGTGCAAGTCTATCGGATTTATTTACATCCTTTCACACTTTGAAGACTGATGAGAATTCATAACATATAAATGTAGGTCCTTTTGAATACTAGGCTGCTATAATGATATGGAATTGCCAGACCTAAAATGATCGTTACTATAAATAATGTAGTTATGAACATGAAATAAGATAATGATATCATGTAATAATTATGAGATATGAGGTAATTGTTGCACATGCATGTGTCATTATGTACATGTGTATTATGTGTCATGTATGTTGGTGAACCAATGCTTTTCCAACATAGAGTCATAGAGTATGTTGCCTCGTGTGTATGAAAAGAACCCCTAAAATTTGAATTGTATTACCACCACCAACACACACAATACATATGGACATTGTGTTGAGTGCATTCCGTGGCATTTTTGTGTGTTAATGTGGGTGAGTTGTTGATTTTTGTGTAGCATTGGGAGGTACTCCCGCATGAGTAAAAGATCTCCGAGTCAGCCCTAGAAGAATTATGTAAATTTTAATTTTATTCAGACAAGTCGGCCCAGGAGAAGTGAAGTCGGCCAGCCAGTGAAGGGACATGTCCCTTGGGTTGTCACACCCCCTGGACATGTATATATAAGATGTTAAGATGCCTCATTTGGAGACCAACGAAGAAGCAATTCTTTCTCTCTCTTCATCATTTCTATTCATCTTCTTGAGGCTGCATGCGTGAGAAGGATGATTTTGACCAGCAAGTTTGATCTCTGTTTGACTAAACTTTTACCAGAGTTGACTGAGCTGCAGTTGACCGCAGGACGGACACACGTGTGGACTGTTGACTGCAGACTGCAGGGCCGGAGTTTAACCGTAGGCCAGTTTGACCAGGCTGAGTTGTGTTGAAAAATGTGTAACTAGTTTCTGTCTTCATAAGTATGAAATGCACTGATTCTTGTAAATTGTAAAATGAAAAGAAAATTATTATTATTATTATTGGAGCATGGGTTTCATGCTCAAGGTCTTTTATTTTATAGGTCAAGCACCCATTGGGTGGTTTTAGAGTTTATCCTAGGTCAAGAAGTCAAAAGAGTCATTGTCATAAGTTGAAGACCCCACTGAGCACATTGTAACCCGCAAAGAAAATTATTTTTGTCTTTAGAAGTGTCAGAATACCCTCCAAGGCCAAGTTGGCCTAAAGGAAGAGCCATGTCCACCCTTGAAGAGCTTATAAATAGAAGAGAATTCGTCCTACTTGAAGCACACTCACTCACCACTCATTCTAGCGAAGGAAGATGAAGGAGAAGGCAGCGAAGAAGGAAGAGGACAAAGAAGATCTTTGTTTTGGTTATTTTCTCAAACATGCTAAAGGAAGACTAGGGTTTTTGTAGCAAACCTAGGGTTTCTATCTTCAAGTTCGATCTTGGTCCGCATTTTGTTGTCCAAAAATATCTTCTGTTTCTTGTAAGACCCTGATATAGTGTTTCCAAAGCATCCCACATCTCCTTGGCTGTCCCTTTTCCAGAGATGTGTGAAACAATATGATCCTTCACTCCACCGAGGATCAACCGCTTGGCCTTTTCTTGAAGGCCCATAATGGTGCTGCATCCACCGGTTCAGCCTGAGCATTGTCGATGAAGTGCTTGAGGTCATGCTCATCTAGAAGGAAGGAGATCCTTGCCTTCCATATTACATAGTTGGAAGCACCCTCCAAACGGTCTTGGTCACGCAATCTGCTGGTGGCCATCTCACCCAAACGCTGTCAATCAGCGGTCTCTCACCCTTTGCGCAACTCGCTTTACGCACTCCTAATGGAGCAAGCCACAAAATCTGCTGCTACTACATAGGGAATTTGAGTTTCTTGGGTAAGAAAATTACTGAGGTCAGAAATCCCCAAAATTGTGTTTCAGCTATGCTTCCTGACGCTCTGCACCAGCAATCACTGCTGCGCAGTCAACTGCGTCCCTCCAGCTGCTGATATGCGTAGATCTGCTGCACTGCTCCCTCTGCCTCAGACAATCATCAATTTGGAACAATCTTACCTCTCTGTTGGCTTACTCAGAGAGAGATTTTCTTGCTGGTTTAGCCCTCCTGGCTTGGATTGCAAAATCACTGGGAGATCGATCTGTTGCTTACACAACTCTTTGATCCCAGCCTCACCAACGTTGAATCTGCTGGATCTGTTCTTTGTCTCGCCTGCACTCAACTTAAACAAGCTTTGATACCATGTGAAAATTTCGTCAAACTCAAGAGTCCTATTGCAGCAACTGATGGAAAGTCTTCTATTTTTTATTTACTTAACAAATTATTTATTGTGTTCTACAGGTAAATATTGAAATCCATTCACTACAACCTATACAATTAAACTGCGGAAGGAATACAAGTGCGGAAACAAATATGAACACACATAGATCACACAACCATTCGACACAATTATTTTTGGACTAATATCCCGGGAAAAACCCAATGCGGGAAAACCGATGCAGCAGATCTGAGGGTTTATATATTATGTAGTAAATATTCTGAGTACAAATCTATGATTGACACACTTGTCAAATCATGTAGAGAAACTGACAAAAGAGATCTCGTGAGACAAACCTCACTCCTCCATGGGAAACTAGCACTAATCTGCACCAAGAATGCACTGCCCTGCGTTGCCTCTACGTAGTGACTCTGTCACTCTGTGCAGTGACTGCATCACAACCATGGCTGTCCTTTTGCCTCTGCGTCGATCTCACTGCTGGTTGGAAATTGAAGCCTTCTGGCCTGTAGAAAATATTTCCAGGATCTGACATTGGCTCTGTGCTGTCTTCTCAGCAGGAAAACGTCTTTCCCTCTTGCTTTGCACAGTGACTGCATCACTGGCTCTGCACTGATGCTGCGGCTCTCTCTGTCTTTGCTGCTATGTACTCTTCGGCCCAGGAAATCTTCCAACCAAAACTATTGCCCCTTACTGCAATCAAGAATCACTTAGATCTGATTTTCGTTCGAGCACTTGCTCCCTCAGAAAAATTCGATCTCTAGTCACCATGTAATTTCCAAATGACCCTTCAAACCAATCTTATAGTCTTGTCGTTGAGGCTTCAACGACCCAGATTAGATCTCTAATCAACGACTAAAATTAACTTTTGACTTTATCCGTTTCTTCTAGATCATTCTCATTCATATTCTATTAATACACTTTAATTATTTTATTTTCCTAAGTTTAGACTTAGGGTCCCTTTAAAAATAATTAATTATTTCTATAGAATACAATCCGAGTGGAATTTCAGCGAACGATTTCTGGGTTATCTAGAATACATGTGTTTAAGCCTCTCCACAAAATTTGAGACTTAGATCACATCCGATGCTACCCAAAATCAACAAATGGAAGCAACATTCACCTCAACAACATCCTATTTGTTCCAGGTTTGCATAAGTACTTACTTTCCATTTCAAGTCTAGAGGATAAGGGTGATAAAAAGCTTTCATTGATGGAAATATTGTTGTATGGAGTAAAAACTCTAGCATAGAGAATGCTAGAGTAATTGGTATTCAAGAAGGAAGACTTTACAGGTTGATATCTCCTCTAGCTCAAGCTTTGGTTCACATGGAAATTAGCCTCTGTGAACTCTGGCATAGAAGATTTGGTCATCTTCATTTCAAAATCCTTCCAACTCTAAGTTCCATAGTAGATGGAATACCTTAATTGAAAGAAGATCATGAAGGAGTATGTAAGGGATGTGCATTGGGTAAAAATACCAAGATTTCATTTGGAAGCAGTGCTTCACGGTCAAAAGAAATCTTGGATCTCATTCACTCCATTGTATGTGATCCTATGACTCCTAAATCACTTGGAGGTCATTTATATTATATCATATTTATAGATGATTATTCAAGAAAAACCTGGGTTTACTTAATGAAAACCAAGGGTGAAGTATATACAAAATTTCAAAAATTCAAAGTTTGGAGAACCTTACAGAAAGAAGAATCAAGATACTATGATCCGATAATGGAGGAGAGTATACATCCAAGGAGATTATAACATTCTGTAAGGAATCTAGGATTAAGAGGCAGTTGATAGCCCCATATATTCTCGAACAAAATGGAGTTGTATAACGAAAGAACCGATCCATTGAAGAAAGTGTAAAGGCGATGTTACATGATCAAGATCTACCAAAATTTTTGTGGGTAGAAGCCACAGAGACAACAATATATATTCACAATCGAAGTCCCCACAGGTCACTGGACAACAAGACTCCTGAAGAAGTATTCAATGGGAAGAAACCTACTGTAGAACATATCTGTATCTTTGGGTGTCCCGTATATATTCATATACCAAAGGACAAAAGAAAGAAGTTCAATCCATCAGGCATGAGAGGAACATTTGCTGGCTACAACAACTCCTCTAAGGCTTTTAGAAACTACATAAAGGAAGGACACCATATAGAAGTAAGTCGAGATGTCATATTTGACGAGAGTATTGTTGTAAAATGTAACTAGGTCGGTCTTCATGTTGACTATGTAATTATGAAAAGAAGGAAACAAAGATAATAAAATGTATTTTGTTGTACTTGCTTCATGGGTTTCATGAGCAAGATTTTATTATGTAGATAGACTTCTTCTTGAGGTCTATTAGGTTCTTGTCTTCTAGGTATACATAGGATTAAGTGTCAAAATCATGAAGGATCCAGTTCAGATGGATATGCTCCAAGACCTTGTAAAGAAGCTCTCAACAAATATGGTGCTCAAGATCAGCGTTGGAACATCTCCTCAAAACAACCTATAAACAATGGACAAGATGGTGGAGATAAACCTTGTAAAGTCGGCTTGAAAAATGCTGGAAAGGTCGGCTCAAAATATTTTCCCAACAGTTCACTAAATAGGTTGGCTAATTATAGGGTTGAATAGCAATAAATAGGCCAGAAAACTTCGCATAAATTACAGTGAACAGAATTGAGACATGTCTGAGATTTTCGGTCAAGATCTCAGTGATAAGAATTGTGGATTAGCCTGTGAGGTTGGACAGCCTTGAAGAAGGAGCAGAAAATACAGATCCGTCTAAGGTTATATAGCAGTTGAAAAGTGCGGATCTAAAGGACAGAATTTGCTACAGATTCAAGAGTATAAATGACGGAAGGTACAGGAGTACAAATTGAAGGAACAATGCAGATTTGAAGGTCTAAGGTCTGAAGGTAAAAGCAAAGTCTGAAGGTCTAAGATGTGAAGGTCAATGTGAAATGCTGAAATGCAGATCTGAAGTGTAATGTAAGGAAGGTAAATCTGTGATTTACCTTCCTACAATAAAAGTGTTACTTCTGCTTAAACATTTGTGTCTTGTGCATTTTGATAATTGACTTGATGAAAGATTAACGAAGAGAATACATAAGATACATAAGCAAGCTCACAAGTAATTATCAAGAAGAGAATTTGTATTAATCTTAAGCCCTACAAATTTTCAACAAGTATCTCATTCAAGAAATCTAAGGAACTTCCCATGGACTCTGATGACGAAGAACTTCCAGTATTTGAAGAAGAACTTAATAGGGAAGAAGAAGAATCTCATCATGCTGATGAGGTTCCCAGTGAACCCATTCAACTTGTGGTTCTCCCCGAACCAAAGCCCAACTAGTGAGTATAATTAGCTTACTTAGATATGTTTGTGCTTTTCTTTAGTTGATTGTGAGGCCATGATGTAGTATCAAAGGTAAGGTAATATAAAAATATTGAAATGCTTGTGATTGAAGTGAGAGGGGGGCTAAGATATACTAAGTGGCAAGCACAAGGGAGAGAAAAAACAAGGGACAAGTACCACCTACCTAAATTACCACTAATGATTAACAAAAGGTGGCAAAAGCTAGAAAACCCTAGAGGGGAAGTTGAACACCTCACTCCCATGCACATAAATTCTCCACCTAACCTTCTCCATCTATGTTACCTTCTCTTGGGCCTTAGAGGAGGTATTTTGACGATTCTTTGGCCATTCTTGCTTTCTTATCATACTTTTGGCTGGTTACTATCAGACAAGAGCTTCTACAAGCCAGGGAATGTAATGGAAAATGCTACTAATCAGAGGTTGAAAATGAAATCCTGTGCCAGGCTGGTACACGTATGAGGCTACACTTCACTACTGACAAGGATCCTGAGTTGACCAAGATCTATTGAGAATAGAATCAATACTATCTCGTAGCCTAGCAAAGGGTCCCTGTACCATTAAGTCTGTAGAGGGTCAATGTGTACTTGTGGGGTAGGACTGGCAGAGGGTTTTCCTGTACCAGCAAAGGATTTCCATTGTATTGCATGAGCTAGCAGAGGTTTAGCTGTAACTAAATACTAGTGTGTTGGCTAGCAGATGGTTCTGGCACCTCTGTGCTCATCTTCCTTGTCTATTTTGAATCCTTTAGCAAAAGTAAGCATGTAGGAAGCCTTGCCATTTCATTGGATAGCCTAGCTTGGTGGTGGCATTCGAGTTGAATGCCTACAGCTGGGTGGAGAATGCTCCCTGGCAGCCATTTTCCAAAATTAGTTTTGCTTAATAATAAATATAAGACTGTAAGTGCCTATTTTCAATGTAATTTTGCTAGTTTTTAATGCAGACGTTTTCTGCATTTAATTCCAGTTTTGAATGTTGTTCAAATATGTTTAGAGTTACATTAAGAATCTTGCTAGCTTTATTTGAAGCAGTGTTACACTTATTGCAATATTATCAAAATTAGTGCAATAATATTGCCAAAACCATGAGAAACTTTGCATATTTGTGTATAATGGTTTGGATTCATATGGGTACATATGAATTATATGTTCTATTCAAAATTTGAATATTTTATGTACTATTGGTTGACTGAATTTAACCGATTCTGATAACATTGCTGAGAATACTGTGACCATTTTCCATCAATCAAACAAGGGGAAATCCGTTATTTTCATTGCCATGATTCATCCCATGAGATACATTTATTATTGTTTTGATGTGATATTGTATAATCCAATCAGATCTTATGACTCAGGACAAATAGCAACTTTCAGTATCGATATTAGATGTACCGCTTGATATTCTATACATCTTATATTTCAAATTTATTTTCATATATATGTAGAATGTGTTTGTTTGATGTTGATGTTGCTTTAGAAGCAGTGTTGTGAACATCTCGATAACATCCCGATTTTATCTTGAAATAACTATTTTTGGCCTAGCCGATGTTTGCTGATTTTTACTGATATTTTGATGGTATCTTGAATTTGCCGATGTTCGCCAATTTTTACCGATATTTTCCTGATTTTTACGATTTTTTGATTTTCCAGACCCTTGCTGATTTTATCCTGATGCCGATGTTCGCAACATTGTTTAGAAGTTAGAAAATTGAAAAAAATTGATTAAAAAATGATTATTTTGTATTTTTCGATATTTCACTCGAAGTTACTGAAAATTAAATTTCGGACCATGGTGATAAATTGTCGATAACAATATGTAACATTGGTTCGAAGGTTGTGCTTTAATTCATAAGAGCAATAATGTCCAGGTTAACGACTTGGAAATTGACAGTGAAGGGGTTGTTCTGAGCATATAAGAGTTAAATGACACAAAAAATGCTGCAAACCAAAGAGAAATTGTGTCCCATTCCTAAAGTATGAAAATTCCTTGAAAATGCAGCAACTGGAAATATTTCTCCTAACTGAGAATTAATTATACAATTTATTTTGTTTACGGAAAAATAACGAAATATTCTCACTGCAATTTCTTCACTAAATAAAATACTGCGGAAAATAAAAATAGGAACTGAGAAATAAGCTAGCACACACATAAAGTTGACAACGTTATTCTTGGACAAAAGTCTCCAGAAAAACCCATTGTGGGAAAACCGGTGCAACAATATGAGGGTTTATTTTTTCATGCAGTGGCAAAATTTCTAAGTATAATGAGATGTTGCCAAACTGGCGAATCTACCGAAGAGAAATACTAGAAAAATTATTTGAGGGATAATTACCCTCGCTCCAAGCAATCCTGCAACAAACTGAGCCTCAGAACTGCCTCTGGAACACTTATGCGTCAACCTTTGCGTTGCTTCTACCCAGGTCCCACACATGCTGCCCAAAAGCTGCCTCTGGAATTGACCCCTACTTTCGCCTAAATCAAACTACCTTTCTTGAGGCTCTGTGCAACCCTTTCATAGCCTCTTGGAGCTGAAACTCGACCTCCTCTTCTGACTCTTCCGGATCTGGAATCTTCCTCCGAAAATATGCTACTCTGCCCCTCTAGCAACTGCTACTCACTCACTAACTTGATCTCCACCACTGAATCACCTGCCACTGGGAAATCGAACTGTCTGAGCAACTGAGTATTTGCTATTGTCTCAAGTGTGTTCTCCATTTACCCATCGAATTCTTATAATCTTTTGTTGGACCTCCAATGACCAAGATTAAAACTTAATCAAGGGCCAAGATCATATCGGAGTTGATCCGTGTGAGTTTCTACATTTTTCACACCTTATCACAATTAATATTGATTAATTAATCAGATTTCCTAAGTTTAGACTAAGGATATTTTTAAAAATAGGCTAATAATCTAATTGAGACACTTCTAGGTGGAATTTCCAGAAACGATTTCTGGGTTATGGAGAACTCTTGTGTTTTAGCCTCTCCACGAAGTTTCGAGACTAGAACACTTACGATGCTCCAAGAACTAACACTCCCTCTTAGCGAGGAAGGTGTTCTAGTGCTGCACCACTGCTACGACACCATATCTTTGTATCACCTTCTGTAACACTGCTGATGTCTGGCCACTGTGACTGCCTGCCACTGCTCTCCAACCACTGCACAACTCTGATGCTGCATCTGTGCTGCTGCTAACACTGCTATCCAACTCTGCATTTGCACTACAACTCTCTCATTTTTTGCTGCGGCAACTGCAACAACTGCAACTGAGAAGTATCCTAAATAAATTGTCCTTGCTACTGAAACGAGTTCTCCAACATACCCATCTGTTCTCTAAAATAGACAAACTTTGCTCTTCATAGAGCTTTCGTGAGTATATCTGCAACTTGCTCATTTGTGGGAAGATACTATAGTTGGACCGCTCCACGCTGCACACAGTCTCTGATGAAATGACACTGAATATCTATATGTTTCGACCTATCATGAAACATTGGATTCTCAGAGAGCTTTATGCAAATCTGATTGTCGCACTTAACATTGGTCGCCTACATCTTCTGCCTGGACAAGCTTACTAGTAGCTTCCGAATCCATATAGCTTCACACTTTGCTGTGATCACTGCCATATACTATGCTTCTGCAGAGATTAGTGCTACTAAATTCTGCTTTCTGCTACACCAAGAAACCATTCCTAATCTAACGCTGAAGCAGTACCCAAAGGTACTTTTCCTGTCCATTGAATTGCCTGCCCAATCTGCATCTGTTAATCCACATAGCCTGATGTCATCCCTTCGGGTATATTTCAACCCATACTCGATTGTGCCATGCACATACCTCAAAATGTGCCTTGCTGTTGTCCAATGTACCCTCTTTGGCTCCACCATAAACTGATTGAGGGTATCGACTGCAGAGCAAATGTCTGGCCTAGCGTTGACCAGATACATGAGAGAACTGATGAGTTGTCTATACATGGTAGGGTCAACATCCTTGTCATCCGATGTATCTATCTTCTTCCAGTTGGCGATCATGGGTGTAGACATGGGTCTACAAACCTGCATTTTGAATCTCTTCAGAATATCTGTAGCATATCTTCCTTTCCCAAGGAAGATTTCCCTGTCCTTCTGCCACACTTCCAATCGTAGGCAATAATGCATCAACCCAAATATTTTATATCAAACTTTGCTATCAGGTTCCTCTTGTAGTCCTCTATGAGCCATGATGACCCCGTTAGAAAGACATCATCCACATACAATACTAAGATGAGTGGCTCACCCTCTACCATCAAATAATAAAGGTTGGGATCTGCGTCACTCTTTTCGAATCCCATCTGCTGCAAGTAGTTGTCAATCCAACCATATCGTGCCCTGGGAGCTTGTTTGAGCCTGTATAGAGCTTTCTTCAATTTGCACACATGAGTGCACCTCTCATGGGTCTTGAAGCCCTCTGGCTGTTCTATGTACACTCCTTCCTCTATTATTTTGTTCAAGAGTGCTGCCCTGACGTCCATCTAGTGAATTTGTCACCCCATCTGAGCTGCTAGGGATATAATTGACCGAATAGAAGTGTATTTGGAAACTAGGATGAAGGTCTCCTCATAATCTATCCCTTCTCTCCGTGCATACCCCTTCGCCACGAACCTAGCCTTGTACTTATCCACACTATTGTCTGCAGCGTACTTGATCTTGTAGATCCAACGACAACCTACAACCTATGAAACTGAATTTGTCCTCCACCCTCCATGTGTCCCGAATCAATCGAATCGGACACGATTCGTACGGATTCGTGTCCATTTAACTGAATCCGTGTCCGTACAAGACACGTCGTGTCCCGATCGTGTCCTGATTTGCCAGACTCGCATAGCGCGGAAAAGCATCCAGATTGTTATAAAATAAGCGATTTTTCTTCATATTATATGTCTGTTGTTTCAATTCTAGGTTCAAAACATAGTGGGTGAGTAAATAGGCTTCTGTTTGTAATGTATTGCATTAATTCCAACAGCTCAAATTTCTGAACCGAATCCCATTCCGTTAAGTTCAGATCTGACGGAGAGCTGCGCAAGATCTGTAGGGCCAAATTGGCCTCTTCGACACCTTCCATGGACACAAATCCGTTGACCATATGCTGTGTGGGGGCAAGAAATTCCTTCATCCCTGTAGGACCTGCTATGGGAGAAATCAAAGCTTTAAATTAGCTTTGAATATATTACAATTGAGGCAAAGCCTTAAATATCTAGTAGATTAATTGCCCCTAATCTCATAAAAACATGGCACCACAAGCCCACCTAACAACCACCAATGTTGGTTATAACAACCCACTAAATGTGAGTCATGAATGAAGAAAGGGCCATTAGGATCACAACTTCATCATGAATACAGGGAGACAACCTATGTATTGTCTAACACTATCATATAGGTCATTTCCTTTATCGGGGTCAATCAATGTTTATGTTATTCAAGAAATATCCTTTGCAGACAATAAAGTTTTGTTTTCAATTATACATAACAAGCCATCATCCATGTCCTACAAAATATCAGTGAATGACCTCCCAAGAACAAAATTTTAAGCTTAAATAAGATTTGATTGGTAAATCATGTATGATTGAGAAAACTACAGTCTCTTGTGTTTCTCCCATTGGATCATTGATGAATATGTCTATTACTTTGTATGATTGTATGATGTATCTTTGTAAAACTTACATCTAGATGAAGATCTATGATTGAATCAATGAATTTGTATGAATTTGTGTAAGAAATATCTAATTTTTAATATATATATATATATATATATTTAATAAAATAATATATAACATGTCCGGACGTGTCTTGTTTCGGGGGGTCACCGTGTCCGTGTCCGACACTCGAATCCGCGTGTCCATCATGTCCCGTGTCCCTGTGTTAGGTGACTTAGCCTACAACTGACCTATCCTCAAGTCTCGGTCCTACCTCCCAAGCATCACTTGTCATGATAGAGCTATACTTCTCTACCATGGCGTCTACCTACACCTGATGTTGTGCGACTTCCTGAAAGCTGGAAGGTTCTGCATCTTGAACCACCAATGCTTGGTACTTGTTATGATGTTTGCGCTGTCTCTTGTTCGTCCTAGGAGCTCCAATAAACTCCTTTGCATCTCTCAATGTTTGACGAACCTCTTCCCTGGCTCGACCACTAGAAGTGAGAGTTTCAACCAACCCCTCCTGATCTTGCCCCTGCTACTCCGTCTGCTGTGGACTGACTGGATCTTCTACGCTTGAGGAAATGCTGGTACTAGTTACTGTACTAGACCCCTGTGACTATCCTACTAGAGGTCCCACTGGCTTCCCCTGTGGCTGCCCCTGTTGCTGTACCAATGTAGCTTTTGCTGGCTGCTTTTGATCTCCTGCATGTATCTCACGAGATCTCTTGAAGGCTCGGTCCTCCATGAACTTTATGTCTCATCTCACCACAATCATCTATTGCTAGGAATGTAGATCCTGTATGCCTTTGAGGTTTCACCATGCCCAACGAGAAACCCCTTTTGTTGGAAAATCAGTATGATAATTACTTGTGAAGTTCTTATTTACTTATCAACTTTCTTGTGTTCTTCTTTTACTTTAGTTCATCAAGTAATTACCAAAACCATAACATGAAAGTGAAGGACACAAGATGTAGGCAGACAACCAAGGCAAAACCCCTATCTAGGGGAAAACCCAGTCAACTCATCCTTTAATAGTTTTACGATATAATCCAAGACCCCTTAACCTAGACACAGACTTCCTCCAATCACCAAGTCAGCGCTTCCTTCATCTGCAGATGATAAACTTCGATCTTGAACTTCGACCTAGCAACAATAACTTTGACCTGGCATAAACAACTGTACTTCGACCTAGATGCAATACTTCAACCTTGAAGCAGTACTTCGACCTTGTGAGTGTGTCTTCAAATG
This sequence comes from Pinus albicaulis, assembly GCA_034641835.2. NCBI lineage: Eukaryota > Viridiplantae > Streptophyta > Pinopsida > Pinales > Pinaceae > Pinus > Pinus albicaulis. The sequence continues at coordinate 196,174,554 of CM076572.1, read as the reverse complement.
AATCGAACTGCATTTTGTATATACTCTTTTCTGGAGTTCGAATTACCTTCATGTAGGCCAATTTGAACAGGTAAGGGCCAACTTGGTGTGGAGGTGACAAATTACATATTTGACTAAAACATAATTCTTTTTATATGATTCAAAAGCCCAAGAAGGGTCTTATTAAATGTACAATGACTAATGACTCAGTATAAATCCTAGAAGTCCTTAATGGGGAATTTGACCTAAAACATGATGACCCAAGCATGAAACCCATGCTTTAATAAGTCATAATAATAATAATAATAATAAATTTTTCTTTTTCATTCTTTTCATAAGTACATTTCATAATAAATCAAATACAATTATGAAGACCGAACCTAGTTACAGTCTTCAACACTCCCTCTTAACTAGGGAGGTATTCATAATGACATATACAAGGAAGATCTCAAAACACATGAACCATGAAGAGTTTAGGCACCGCAATGTCATGGACTAGATTCCTGGCCAGCGCAATCTATCCAAGTCCTTGAACAATTTAGGCACTCATGGTGCCACAGACTAGATTCCTGACCAGGGCAATCTATCCCGGGGGACTAAGATGGATTAAAGCTTTCAGCCTCTCTAGGTACCATCGGGCTTACTTGCTAACTATCAACAAGCATGTAAAACATGCTTCCGAAACTCCGAGAGTTTTACCTGTACAAACACAACCCCAATCAGTAACAATCTTTCAAATGCATATACGTAAACACAAACCTTCGGGGTCTTCAAACATCTTGATGTTGCTTCTCATCTTTTCAATGTAGGACTAAGATGCCTCCCAAACGAAACTTGACAGGAGATTCCTCAACCATACAACTTCCTTTCCTACTTCTCATGCGACAACATATTCTACAATCGGATCTTGCTTTCCTTCACTTAGCAACACCTTAATATACATTCTCTAATTTCTTCTTCAAGGTATTCATCATGACTATAATATGCCCTCCTTCTTAACTAGGGAGATTTCTTCTATCCAAGCTCCCTCTTAATTTAGGGAGATCAACTTCCTTTTATGACATCGAAGAATCTTTCATATCTTCCATCCTTCTTATCAAAGTTATCTTGATCATCTTCTTTCATCATGTTTACGTATCAAATCAACTTTACTTACGAACATCTTCACCATCTTGAAGATTATTTACCTGCATACCTTAGACAACAAGTACAACCAAATACATATATAGAAGCATGAAGTTAACTATATAAGAATCATACAATAATGGAAGCATTAGACTTTATACACAATGTACCTAAACTTAGTTAGGTTCATAATCAACAAGAGATATATACTTCTATACTTCAACTTCTTGCTCGGGTTTTGTCATAAACCCTAGTAACTCTAACAAGACATCCGTCTCATTATACCTAGGGTCTCAATATTTCCTTTCAGAGAGATGACAAACTTTATTATGATATATTGCAAACCCTAGAAGCAGTTTGACAATGCATCTAACAACCTTAGAATCATATGTTATACTTCTACTAGGATTTAATGCAAACCCTAGATTTCATCAATGAGACATCATGCCTCAATAATCGACACCAATTACAACGCAAACTCAGGTTTCAACAATATGACCAACTTTTTACATCATCACATTTGAAGCAATCACATTCTAGAATATCAAATTTCGACTAGGGCTTAGTTACAAACCCTAGAAATATGATCATCAACGATATTCATATCTAGGATGCATATCACAACAACATATATCAGGCAAACCCAAGACAAAAATATCAATACATTAAAGTTAGACATATAACCTATATGTCACAGGGTTCGGCGAACCTAAAGCTTCAAGTTCGAAATTCGGCGAACCTGATAAAAAATTTCGAATTCGATCAGGTTCGGCGAACCTAATGCCGAACCTAATCCCGAACCTCAAGTCGAACCTCAAAACGAACATGATCGCGAACCTTAAGCCGAACCTGAGCCGAACCTAAAGGCAGATTTTATGAAATTTCCCATGAAGTTCGATTTTAATGAATTTTAAGATTTTTTTCGTTGGCGGTTTTTTATAGCGGTTTTGATAGCTATGATAAAAATGATGGGCTATTCCCGCCAAGTCTTTTCCCCATTTCCATTATTTAAGAAATTGTGCTATGATTGATTTTCACAACTGAAATCAAGTTTGCTGTTGCAACTTGCCGCCATCGAGTTTGTTGTTGCCGGCACTGAGTTTGCATTCGTGAATCATCGTGAGTGTTGTTGCATTCGTGAGGAATCATCCTGTTGTTGCGTTGGTGAACAAGTGTGTTGCTGGCATGCTGTGTTCGAACTTGTTGAGCCTGTCATCATCGTGATTCCTGTTGCTGCGTTTGGGTTGCCGTCATCTGCACATTTCTATTATGATTAAGTTATTCATGTGTTTTTACTAATCAAAATTAGTACTCATAGTTTTATAATTTATTAATTGATTTTGATATATATATATATATATATATATATATATATATATATATATATATATATATATATATATATATATATATACGCAAATATTATGTTGAACCTAATGCAAGACCTCATTACGAACCTCATTTTAAAATTAATTCGAATCGGAACTTAAAACCTCTTAGAACTCGGGTCGGGCAACCGTGTGACATAGCATATAACAAACTTGATCAGGCTAGGGTTTTGATTAGACAAACAAACATACACCTAGGGTTTCATTCCTAGGAACTTACTCTAGATAAGGGTTTTGCTCATAAACCCTAATTTACAAAAACCTCTAAAGGTCTAGGATTACCGACATCACCAACAAATCCTAAAAGATTAGGGTTTCCATAACCATATCAAAACCCCACACATGACATTATCATAAAATACTAAATATCAAAAGAATATCATTAGACTTCGCCATTAACCCTAAGTGGATTAGGGTTTTTCACATAAGCACCAACATACCCTTAAGTTAGGCGTTTATAGAGAACCTTTTAGGGTTCAATAAGAATGATCAAAGATATGAGGAGGGTAGATTTATCTAATGATTAATCACCCTAACAAGAATCTTCATTATTCAAAGAAGCTAGACACAACAATGTTAGTATTGTAGAATAGATAATTTAAAATGAATGAATATATCATGAAGAGAACAAAGCTTATGTACTAAGTCATTCCTTTGAGTTGTTTTCTAGTCAAACCTTGTAGGACATCAATTTCAATGCTGTGTCTTGTGAGGTCTTCTGTATAACCCTTGAGCAGATCAGCAGGCCTTCCCGAACAAAGAAAAATATAAGAGAAATGTAGTTAACATCTAATACAAAGACACACAAATAAGAAAAGGGAAACCAAATATAAAAATGTAATACAAGGATTAAGATACTAATCTTTGGAAAATGGTGAGGGCTCCCTCTTAATCCAATCTTGAGGGATACCTATAACTTTATCAAAACAATTCAAAAATGTTTTTCCAAAGCATGCTAAACCTATAAATACTAGAAATCAAATTATAAATGAAAACAACTAAAAACTTAGAGTAGAGGACTTAGTAGTGTAAGTCCCTTATTTCTGATTCTTCTATCTTGTTCTTCTCTAGAGATCCTTCTTCAACAACATTTGCTTGATCCCTGTTTCCTTTATTATTTTTAGGATTGTCAGGATAGTCACTTTTATAGTGACCCATTTTGTGACACTGGTAACATTCTATCTTGGATACGTCTACCTTCCTTCTTGGCCCTTTAGATTTCTTGAAGTTTCCTTTCTTGTGATGATCGGAGTAGGCATTTGAAACTTTCTCTTCTTCATTCTCTTTGTTGGTTACAAATGAAATTCTCATTTCCTCTTGACTACATGCATTCCATATTTCCTCGAATGAAGGAGTTTCTTTCCAACAGTTGATCCCTGAAGCAAAGGCACTCCAAGAGGGTGGCAAACCCAATAGTGCTGCAATCACAAGCTATTTTTCAGGTACTATCTCATCTATGGCTTGAAGATCATCTCTAATTCTAGCTATCCTTATAAAGAAGGAAGCCACAATATCATCCTTTGTCATTTTCATGGTCCTTAGTTCATTCTTAAGACTTGCAACTTGACCAATATTCTTGATGGTGAACAATTTGGGTAAGGCTTCATACATCTCTTGGGCGGAGTCAATGTTGCAAATGTGTGGGATAATATTATCCTTTATACCATCTACCATTAGGCTCATAGCCAATATTTCAGACTCTCGAAACTCAACTTTATCTGCATCGCTTGATCCTTCTGTAGGCTTCTTCACTTTTCTTTTGACTAAATCCAAGACTTTATTCTTTTCAAGGATGAGATCTATCCTCTTCTTCCATGCCCTATAATTGGATGCTCCTTTTAATTTGTTCTCTCCCTTTATTGTGTTAGACATTGTTCTTGAAGATAGTAAGCTTCTTTCTTTTATATGATCCCCTTTGATGACCCATTATTCAACTTCCTAAGATTCATTATTCTCCTTTCAATAGATCTTCAGCTTGTGTTTTTCCTTCTTCTTCACCTTAGCTGTGATACCATGTTAGAAAATAAAAATTGCAGAAATATTTTTTTATGATGATAATTACTTGTGAAGTTCTTATTTACTTATTAACTTTCTTGTGTTCTTTTACTTTAGTTCATCAAGCAAATTACCAAAACCATAACATGAAGATCAAGGACACTAGATGTAGGCGGACAACCATGGCAAAACCCCTATCTAGGGGAAAACCCAGTCAACAACTCTTACTTCAATAGTTTCACGAGATAATCCAAGACTCCTTGACCTAGACACAAACTTCCTCCAATCACCAAGTCAACCCTTCCTTCTACTGCAGATGATATCCTTCCAATAATAACTTGGATCTTGAACTTTGATCTAGCAGCAAAAACTTCGACTTGGCAGAAAGAACTGTACTTCGACCTAGATGTACCATTTCGACCTTGAAGCAGTACTTCGACCTTGAAGCAATACTTCAACCTTGAAGGAGCACTTCGATGCAGTAGCAACTTCGATGCAACAATAACTTCGATCTTGATGCAACTTCTTCGACCTAGCAGCATAAATTTCGATCTTCCAGTAATGGCCCAGTAAATTCACACGCGTGAGAGAGATGACCTAGAAAAAAACTTCGATCTTGTGATCCTCCTTCTCCTCCTGCAACTTTGCACTTTTCTGCTGCCGCTTCTTGGATATCGAACTTGTGAGTGTGTCTTCAAACGAATCGAACTGCATTGTATATATACCCTTTTATGGAGTTCAAATTAACTTCATGTAGGCCGACTTGAACATGTAAGGGCCGACTTGGTTTGGAGGTGACAAATTACATATTTGACTCAAAAATAATTCTTTTTACATGATTCAAAAGTCCAATAAGGGGTCTTATTAAATGTAGAATGACTCTAATGATTCAGTGTAAATACTAGAAGTCCTCAATGGGGACCTTGACCTAAAACATGATGACCCAAGCATGAAACCCATGCTTTAATAAGTCATAATAATAATAATAAAATTTTCTTTTTCATTCTTTTCATTAGTACATTTAATAATGACTCAAATACAATTATGAATACCAAACCTAGTTACATGCTTCAACACCTCTGCAGTCTGATCCAATTTGGTGCACTTCTCATCTAGCACATGAAAATAAGCAGTGTTTCTTAAGATCCTGAAGTGGCTAACTTCTGGTTTCTTCCCGATGAAGACTCCCTCTGGCACTTTATTCCCCAATGCCCTATGAGGAGTTATGTTCTGAATATACATTGTTGTGTTACATGTCTCTGCCCACAGAAACTTGGGCAAATCCTAGTCATATAACATTGGTTTTGCAGCCCCAAATATAGTTCTATTTTTCTGTTCTGCTACCCCATTCTACTGTGGATTATATGGAGTTGTCCACTCTCTTCTGATGCCTTCCTTCGCACAAAAATCTGTGAAGTCTTTATCAATATACTCTCCACCATTATTTGAGTGAAACACCTTAATCTTCTTACGCTAAATTTGGCAACTAGGGCCAAATTCCACTTTGGGACAACCCATTTGATGGAGATGATGACTGCATTAAATTCCTCTTTTTGAGAGGACCAAAATCGATATAAAGATTGTCTCATTTGGACAAGCGAAAGTGTGATTTTGAATTTTTGTTTCCTCACATGCAGATTATTAAGGTCGGCCTCACCTATATGTCGGCTCATCAAGCCCAATGGTCATGTCTCTTGACCCCATCGAATAGTATATATAGAAGTGCTCCCACACATCACAACACACAACATATCTCTCTGAAATGGCCGCAGATAGAAGGTTAGCTCCAGCGAAGAAGGATGGGACTGTTTGATGTTTTGTTTGGGTTGCCTAATGAGCTGGGTTCCCCAGGCGGAAGGCCGAGTCTACTAAAGGAATGTTTGGGCTCCTTTTACCTCCTATCTCAGATCTGAGCTATCATGGAAGATGATTGCAAACATTAAGAGGGTTTTGTGGTGTGAAAACCCTCTTCTTGGTAGGTCACAATCTCTAGGAGTCTATCTCTTGCTAGCCGTAGACCCCTCTTCATGGCAGTTGGTTGGTATTTAGGTTTTTATGGGTTGAATTAAGCACTAGAAGGAGGACAAAGTGACTTCAAGAGAAGCCACAAAAGTAGGATGTTGTGGATGTGTTTACAAGGGCTGTATGTCACAAGCCTGGAGCAGCAAGGGATTGTACATAAATGGCATATCCTCCTTAACTTTATTACTGCTTCAGTATTTCTATTATGATTGGGTCATCTATTGATCTAAGGGATGTGCCTCTGGATGTTCTATTGGCAAGATAATCTTGACTTTTTATTGTACTCTCTCTCTCTCTTTGCTGAACATTTGATTATAATAATAAGAAGAATTGATCAAGGGTTTTCCCCTTTATGGGGTTTTTCCCTAGCTTGAGCCATATTCATGTGTCCTCTTGTCTTGGCTTATCCACTACATTATTTATTTATGTTCTTTCCTCTATTACTGTCAAGATGATAATAATTGAAGTGATTGCCACTAAAAGAAATGGATTGTTAATTGGGCTCTATGGAAAATTGAAGTAATTTTCTTATGCAAAGAACATGTTAATCAAAATTTAATATGGTATTAGAGCTAGGTTGAGGACAAGGCCAAGAAAGAGGGAAAGCAATCTCTAAGAAATGCTATCAAGTCTTCATGGCCTCCTTCCTGTCAAAGGTTCAAACAATATGAAATTATGAAGGTTTCTAATTTCTAATATATGAATTTGCTACAATTTGAAAGGAAAAGTCAGGTTATCTAGGATCAAGTTACTAGATGAAGGAGCTTACAATTCTGGGCACTTCTGCAAGCCTAATCACAGTGACCAGACCAGAGTTCTGTGGATAAAGAGTGAAAGCCTTTTTTATACAAAACCCTGTTTCAGATATCATGTTAGAATAGCGCAGTCCTGGGCACATATTGTGAGGTCTGAGATTACCAAATCCTCTGAACTACCTCAGAACTAAGACCACTTGAAAGGGTGATCAAACTCTTGTCAAAGTCATCGAAGGGTCCCATCATTTAAGGAGTGTTTTTTCTTTAAGCAGTCCGAATTCTGTACCACCTCTGAGATCCAAGTATTGTTTACATCTGTGGGTGACCGAGTTTATGATTTCATTGGAGTAACCCTTCTGTTAAAGAATTCGTGTAGATTAACAGACCTTATAAGGTCTAGTTGGAAGACTCATAGTGAAGGAGTCGAGCCCCCCTTAGTTCGTGGCATTAGTATATTTTGAAGGCTTGACTTAAAGCTTAAGCCTCCCAGAAAAGAAGCCAAGTTTCCTACTTCAGTTATGTTCTCACAAAATCCTACTCTTAGTTAATCGAAGGTACAAGAGTAGTCATTTCATATATCTTATAGACTTATGTAGTGCCATAGAAGACGAAATCTTATATCATAGTTCTAAGGCTATATATATAGTCTGATCAGAGAAATAAAGAGCCAGCCCGTGGAGCCTCCTAAGTGATATTATATATAACAGTGTTCTAAAAATCGGCTGATTTGACTCGGAATCAGCAGAGCTGACTGAGCCAACCCCCTGGCTGGACCGGCTTGTTAGAAAAACCAGTCTGGCGGCCGGTTTGTGACCGAACCCACCGAGCCAGTCACTAACTCGACCGGTTCGGTCACAAACTGGCCGGCTTGGTCGAGTCTGAGTTAGACCGGCCGAGCTAGTGCTAGCAGGCCGTTGACCCCACAAATGCCCAAATTTGGACTCCAAACCAGTTTTCAATTTGCTGTTAGGGTTTTCATGTATGTATTGGACAGTGCGCTGGGTGCCATTTTGATATAATGGATATATTCATGAGCCTACTTTGATCATATGTTGTCTTTTGTCTATATTGTAATACTTTGTGTTTTGAAACATAAATGAAAATATTTAAAATTATGTTTCATTATAAAAAAAATTATATTTAATGTATTTTTTTACAAAGACCGAGTCATTGAAACCGAACCGGCTGAGTCGTTACCGAGTCAAAGTCGGAGTCGGAGTCAACCCTCGACCGGTTCCGAACCCGAGTCGGAGTTGGAGTCGACCCTCGGTTGGTTTTGAACCCGAGTCGAAGTCGAAGTCGACCCTCAGCCGGTTCTGAACCCGAGTCGGAGTTTTAAAACACTGATATATACATGTATCAATAGTTATCATACTTCAAGAAGAAGTCGTAATCCCAGTATGATGTGAGCCAACTTTTGAAGTTTTTTTTTTTAATTCATCATCTTAGCAGTTAGGGCTATTGGATAATTTTTTGATCGACTGATCCGTGGCTGAAGCATGTTGAGAATTCAGTGGGGCAGTGATTAATTCAATTCTCTTACTTGATAATTGGTTGTGTTATTCTTTAACTTCTTATCTTTGTTCCTTATTATTACAGTGTGCAATACATCAAACAACTACCAAAACAATAAGAACAGTGACACAGTATATAGGCTGCAAGACAGGCCCAAAACTCCTCCTCTTGAGGAAACCCATAAATCTCTTCCCTTCTTATAGATCCTTCAATTGATGAATACCATGACTTAGTGACCTGGACAAATACCCTCCAAGATCAAGATCTGCACGACCTCCAATTGCAACATCTTCGACCTCTCCCAGAAAGTCTGAAATTTTTGCACTGCAGCAACTACTGAACATTCACAAGGAGACTTCGATCTCCTTGTCTAGCTTCCTCCTTCCCTTCGGTTGCCTTTTCTGGAGATGTAGGACCATAGACAAGCCCCAGAAACCCTTCGCTTGCCTTCTTTTCTTCCTCTCCACCAAGATCGAGCTCAATGTAGCCCTAGCACGAAAACCCTAGCTTTTGCTTGTGCATAGGAGAGAGGGAGAGAGACCCAAAACAAACAACTCGGCTTCCTTGTCTTCCTTCTTCGTCCTCTTCTTCAACCTTCTTCTTGTCCTCTTTTTCGCATATGAGAGAGAGTGAGTGCCTTGTGGAGGTCGAGTTCCTCTCCTTATATAGGCTTCTTCAAGGGGTGACACAACTCTTCATGTAGGCCGACTTGATCCTTGAGATATTTTGACACTTTTGAGAGAAAACAAATTTCTCTTTATATATTACAATGTGCCCATAGGGTCTTCAACATATGACGATGACTCTTCAAACGTAGAAGCACCTTAAATAGTGATTGACCTATAAAATAAAGAACTTGAGCATGAAACCCATGCTTCAATAATAATTTTCTTTCCATTTTATAATTTACAATTTACAAGAATACATTTCATACTTATGAAGACCTAACCTAGTTACACATTTTCAACACTCCCTCTTAACTAGGGAGGTACATTAGGTGAAATTTCAGCATAAAAGTGGCCTCCTAAGGAAAAATAATAAAATAATAGTTAAAATAAGAAAATAATAGTTATGAATTTTGGAGGGAAAAGAAAAAAACTATTTTTTTAATCGTATTTTTGGCTTATCTACTTATAGGTTTACTCAAATTTCAAGTGCAAACACTCATTGGATGCAGAATTAAATTAAGCATCCAACGAATACCCATCATGCATACTTTTGAGCAGACCCGCATTGATAAAAAATGAAGATACATTAAAAATGCGTGTTGCATACTTTTGAGAAGACCCACATTGATAAAAATTGAAGATACATTAAAAATGCGTGTTCAACATGATGGAGACTCATTGGATGCGTAATTTAATTTCGCATCCAACGAGTGTCCATACTTGAAATTTGAGTAAACCTATAAGGAGATAAGCCAAAAATACGATTAAAAAAAGTAGTTTTTCTTCTTTTACCTCCAAAATATTGTCATGTACCTCTTTTTAAATTTAAAGGATTTTGATTGGTTTACATATTATGACATGGAAATTACGTGAAAATTTCATGGGCACTTTTAGGCTAAAATTTCCTCTAATGTTCATAAGAGGTCCATGGTCATTCTCAATTTGAAGAGATCTCATAAGAAGAGTCGGATTTGTAACCCATCTGTTTCTAGCATCTTATCAATCCAACATTGTCACATAGCAAGGCCTTGACTAACAACTCCATCTCTCCACGAGATCTTGAGCTACAATGCTGGTGAGAACAATGACTATAGACACCATCATCATTGTCTCTAAGGTACATACTCCACCTCGGTGTTTGACAAGTATGACCTTGGATTGTTCTTATCTTGGGTAGCTAATCCTCAAAGAAAATTGGTCCACGACTACTCTTATCTTGAATGCCCTACCACATTCTCGAAGAGTATCAGATCCCAGATGGTTACCAAATCCTCCCTTATTTCTTCCAGTGAAGACAAGAATGTTGTGTCTATCTCTCCCTCTCAGATAGGGAGGATACATCCACCAAACCAAGCTTGTCTCTCAGATACACAAGCTTCTTGTTTGGAAGTGATTTCGTCAATATGTTAGCTACCTGTTCATCAGTGGAAATATACAGAAGTTGTAGTACACCATTTTGTACTAGCTCTCGAACGTAGTGATACTTGTTGTTTATGTGTTTTTTCTTTCCATGAAATACTGGATCTTTAGACAAACATATACAGCTAGTGTTATCACAAAGTGTCACTGTAGGGTCCATCGGTCCTTCTAATAAGTCGAATAACAACTTTCTTAACCAAACCACTTCTTTGCTTACTTCATAGGCTGCAACATATTCAACCTCAACACTACTCAAAGCAACGGTGTCCTGCTTTCTGTTCATCCATGAGACCATGGAGGATCCCAAACTAAAGCATCCTCTTGTAATGCACCTTCCATCTTGTTCACTGCCTCCCCAGTCGGAATCTGTGTATCCAATTAGTTGGACGTCATTCCTTCTATCATATTTTAGACAGTAGTTGATGATTCCTTGTAGATATCTCAAAATGTGTTTTGCTGCTATCTAATGATCCCGCTTCGGCTCCACTTGGAATTGATTGAGAACATTTACTGCAAATCATATGTCTAGTCGTGTATTCACCAAGTACATCAACGAGTCAATCAATTGTCTATATTTGGAAGGATCCTCAGGGCTTGATTAAAAACTTCTAGGTCTCTTCAAGTTTGTGATCATCAGAGTGGTCATAGGTTTGCAATCCATCATATCAAACCTCTTCAACATCTTGATCACATACTTTCCTTGACACAAATAGATCTCATCAGGTCCTTGCCAGATTTCTAGTCCCAAATAGTAATGCATCAACCCAAGATCCTTCATATCTGTTGCTAATTGTTTCTTGCATTCCTCAATTCGACCTTCTACATCTGTCAGGGAAAGATCATTTACATCTGGAAGAATAATTATAGGTTCACCTTTTACCACCTTAATATATAGGTTTGAGTCAGCATAACTATTTGTTAAGCATAGCCTTTGAATATGCATCCATCCTAGCATACCACGCCCTTGGTGCTTGCTTGAGGCCATATAGTGCTTTCTTTAATCTGCATGCATATGCCTTTCTATCCTTGACTTCAAATCCCAAGGGTTGTTCTATGTAGACTTCTTCATCTATTGTGCCATTAGATAATAGAAATGCAATCTTGACATCCATCTGATGGATGTTCCATCCTACGTTGCACGGGTTCTCGCACCCGGGGGTGGGGTTCTCGAACTCGCACCGGGTTCTCGCACCCAAGTACCAGATTCGGGTACGGGTTCTTCTCAGAAGAACCCAAACGAACCGGGTTCTTCGAAAAAAAATTCGGGCTCTTTAGGTTCATTGGGTACGAAGAACCCACGATTTGGGTACTTAGAACCCGAATTTCGGGTTCTTCGGGTTTTTCATGAATAATTTCCTCAAATATATATATATTTTTTAAATGATTAAAATTTAAAAATTTTAATTAAATTTTAATAAATATTAAAATTAAATTAAAAATAATTTAATAAATTAGAAATATAACTATTTTTTAAAACATACAAATTACAATTAAATTTTAAAACTTAAATGATTCAAATGAATTGGTATGCTATTTGGATGAATTGGTCTGGCATATTTAGAAAGATAAAACCTCAGAAATAAACATGTCTATTTTTTAATGGTAAAGAAGTCTTAGACATTAAAGTTATAGCTCTGTTATAGTAGATGTATAAAATGCTTCCTACATGTTTATTGGCATGGGGTTGATCGAATACAATCTGGACATACACAGCCTAATTTCCAAGAGGGATTATTTTTTCACACCAAAGGTGTTGTAGCTACTATGACTATGATGCAAAACTAGACAAATAGCATATATATCATACTAGGCATGGCTTAGACAGAGTAGTTACTGGTGAAGAAATTTCTGCTGGCTTTGAATTTAAATGTAACAGAAATTTAATCTCTTAACCAGAGGTTTCCTGGATCTTAATTCTGTGAATTTTCTGCCTTGGGACTACTATGAAATATTATACAAAACAACAGTGGAAGTGAACAATATTCCAATTGTAATGTTCTCTTATAATTAAATTGCCCAAGGGAGGACAAAGTAGCCTATCCAACCCCATAGGCTATAGTCAATTATAAAGGGGGAAGTTAAAACTTAAAAAAAAATAAAATTAAACCTTAAAACATACCTACCTATCGATGAATCATAAGTTCATAACTTACCTAGCGAAAGCGTAGACTTACCACAAGCATCCATCCTCAAATTGCTATGGATGAGCTAGAGCCTCAAGATGAGAGTGATTCCTACTTGGAGAGCATGCTAAGTGAAGATCTAAGTGATGCTGATGATATGGCTTGAGGAAGCCATTGCTCACTATTAGGCTTTAGCTATTTTTATTATAGTATATCAAAATTTCCTAGTTCATGTTTACAGTTTGCCATTTGGAGATGCCTTGAGGCAAATTTTGAATTTAGTATGACAATGGACATATATTTTGAAATTTTGAATCATGATTCTAATTTCTTATAAGTTATTAATATGTAAACTAAGCTCCAATTTGCACTTGATATCATATATGAATCATGATATTATCAAACTAGAAATTTTGAAATTTCAATGACAAATGTCACGTGTGAATGTTGAAACTTGAATGTTGAATGATGTGCATGTTTAAATCTTTAAAGTTTAAAGTTTATAAATTATTAGTAATTTACAAATTACTATATTAGTGTCATTAAATTTATAATTTAGAAAATATAGTATTATATATGATATATAAATTATAATATATATTAATATAAAAATACCCAGACGAACCCATGCGCCCTGTTTCAAAAAATGCCGTCCCCGTCCCCGTCCCCGAACCCACGTTTCCTGGCAACATAGGTTCCATCCCATCGATACAACCAGAGAGACTAGTGATCGAATTGTTGTGTATCTTGCAGTGGGAGCAAATGTTTCTTCATAATCGATGCCTTCAAGTTGAGAGAAACCTCTGGCCACAAATCTCACTTTATATTTATCTATACTTCCATCAACTGCATGTTTGATCTTGTAGATCCACTTGGAAGTAACCACATTTGTCTTCAAGCCTAGGTATGATCTCCCAAACTCCATTCTTCATGATAGATTGGTATTTTTCATTCATGGCACCCTTCCATTCGGGATTCTTTACAACTTCTTCAAAAGTGGATGGTTCCGCTTCTATTAGCTTTGTCATGTATGCAGCATACTCAAAATATCTTTTGGGTTTCTTACTTTCTCTAAATGTCCCCTTCGTTGCCCCATGACCTTCTACATCGAGTAGTGTGGATTTCAACCAATTAGGTCTTTTCCTTGGAGTTGTCTACCGACGCAACATAATAGCCCGGACGATAGTTTTTTGCTAGAGTTCGGTAATTTTTTTTTTTTCAAAAAATCAGGTAGTTGGAGTGTTTGAATTACATTTTTGATGGTGGAAATGGATTCAACACCATCAAAAACCCTCAAGGCACCCAAAATACTGAAGTTTAACGACTGTAACCCAGATTTAAAAAAAAATTACTGGAATTTTTTCATAATATTACCGGAATTTATGGGTTATTCTGTGGGTTTTTTAGACTACGACCTTTTCCTTGTTTCAGGTATGACCACCGGTTGAACAGGTTCATTGGGACCTTCTTCTTCATGCTGAGATTCCTTTTCTCCCTGGTTCACTTCTTCCTTAAATACTGGAAATTCCTTATCATCAGAGTCCATGGAAAGATCTTTTGATTTCTTGAATGCTATACTCTCATCAAATATGACATCATGACTAATTCTATGTGATGGCCATCTTTCATGTAGATCCTATAAGCTTTTGATGAGTTACTATACCCAACAAAAATTTCCTTCATTCTGGAAGGATCCAACTTCTTTCTTTTGTCCTTCGGTATATGGATATATACAGGACACCCAAAGATTCAGAGATGATCTACAGACGGTTTCTTTCCAGTGTATATTTCTTACGGAGTTTTATTATCCAGAGATCTGTGAGGACATCTATTTTGAATGTAGATTGCTGTCTTTGTTTCCTCTCCCCACAGGAACTTTGGTAGATCCTGATCATGAAGTACTGCTTTTACACTTTCTTCAATGGATCTATTCTTCCTTTCTGCAACACCATTTTGTTCGGGATAATATGGAACTATCAACTCCCTCGTAATCCCTGACTCCTTAAAGAATGCTATGATCTCCTTGGATCTATATTCTCCTCCATTATTAGATTTTAAAACTTTGATTTTCCTTTCTATAAGATTTTCCACTTCAGCTTTGAATTCTTGGAATTTTGTGAATACTTCATCCTTGGTTTTCAACATATAAACCCAGGGCTTTCTTGAATGATCATATATAAAGGTAACATAATATAGATGACCTCCAAGTGATTTTGGAGTCATAGGACCACACACATAAGAGTGAATAAGGTCCAAGATTTCTTTTGACCGTGAAGCACTGCTTCCAAATTGTCTCTTGACATTCTTGCCCAAAGCACATCCCTTGCAGACAACTTCATGATCCTCTTTAAGATTTGGGATTCCATCTACAATGGAACTTAGAGATGGGAGGATCTTGAAATGAAGATGACCAAATCTTCGATGCCATAGTTCATAGGGGTTGATTAATGTGAACTAGGGCTTGGGCTATAGGAGATAATAATCTATAAATCCTTCTTTCTCAAATGCCAATAACTTTGGCTTGATCTATACTTGAGTCTTTTCCCCAAACAACAACCTTTCCTTCAATGAATGCTACTCTATCTCCTTTATCTTCTAAGCTTGAAATAGAAAGCAAGTTTTTATGCAAACCTGGAACAAATAGAATGTTGTTGAGGTAAATGTTGCTTCCATCTTCGAGCTTTATTGATGTTGATCCAATGCCTTTCACGAGATAGCTATTGTTGTCTCCAAGTTCCATAGAGAAAGTGGATTTGCCTTTTGATAAAGTCTTCAATTGATTTGAGTCTTTTCCCCAAACAACCTTTCCATCAATGAGTGCTACTCTGTCTCCTTTATCTTCTAAGCTTGAAATAGAAAGCAAGTTTTTATGCAAACCTGGAACAAATAGAATTTTGTTGAGGTAAATGTTGCTTCCATCTTCGAGCTTTATTGATGTTGATCCAATGCCTTTCACGGGATAGCTATTGTTGTCTCCAAGTTCCACAAAGAAAGTGGATTTGCCTTTTGCTAAAATCTTCAATTGATTTGAGTGACCTGTCATGTGTCTTGAAGCACCACTATCAATCACCCAAATGTGTTCTTCTTAGAAAGTACCGGAGAGAGCTGAGAAGAGACCTTCATTCCTTTCTGTGAATGATACCTCTTTTGAAGAGAATAAGAAGTTCCAGATCTTCTTGATAGCTTTCTTTAGATGACTTGCAATCTTCTTGATGAACTCCATGATGCCCTTAGACAACCTTAGCTCTGATACCATGTTGAGAATTCAATAGGGCAGTGATTAATTCAGTTCTCTTACTTGATAACTGCTTGTGTTATTCTTTAACTTCTTATCTTTGTTCCTTATTATTACAGTGTGCAATACATCGAACAACTACCAAAATAATAAAAACAGTGATACAGTATATACGCTGCAAGTTAGGGCCAAAACCCCTCCTCTTGAGGGGAAAACTCGTAAATCTCTTCTCTTCTTATAAATCCTTCAATTGACGAATACCATGACCTAGTGACCTAGACAAATACCCTCCAAGATCAAGATCTGCACGACCTCCAACTGCAACTTCTTCGATCTCTCCCAGAAAGTCCGAAATTTTTGCAATGCAACAACTGCTGCACCTTCACAAGGAGACTTTGATCTCCTTGTGTAGCTTCCTTCTTCCCTTCGCTTGCCTTTTCTGGAGATGTAGGACCATAGACAAGCCCTAGAAACCCTTCGCTTGCCTTCTTTTCTTCCTCTCCACTAAGATCGAGCTCAATGTAGCCCTACCGCAGAAACCCTAGCTTCTGCTTGTGCGTAGGAGAGAGAGAGACCCAAAACAAACAACTCAGCTTCCTTATCTTCCTTTTTCATCCTCTTCTTCGACCTTCTTCTTGTCCTCTTCTTTGCATATGAGAGAGAGTGAGTGAGTGCCTTATGGAGGTCGAGTTCCTCTCCTTATATAGGCTTCTTCAAGGGGTGACACAACGCTTCAAACCAAGAAGCACCTTAAATAGTGCTTGACCTATAAAATAAAGAAGTTGAGCATGAAACCCATGCTTCAACAATAATTTTCTTTCCATTTTATAATTTACAATTTACAAGAATACATTTCATACTTATGAAGACCGAACCTAATTACACATTTTCAACAAAGCAAGTGTCTGGAGGTTATTCCTTGAGGCAAATCCAAGAATCTAAGACTGGTCTGTGATTCCTAATCAAAATTCAAATGCTTTGAGACATATTCGTGGACATGGTTTTACTCATTCTGATATTTCTGAGATACTGTGAGGAGCCTAGATGCAATTTAGTTTCAAGGGACATCTTCAAAAGGAGCTCCTGATGACCTTGCCTATGATTTTTATGGAAAGCAAGTCGTATCAGTTGAGTATGATGTTCACAATAAAGGCAAATGGACTCAAGGATGAATAACAGGGTGCAGATGGCTCGATGGTTATGATTATTGCAAGGTTACTCTTTCGATATTCAGAGGGAGTTGACTCTTAGAAGTCAAGATGAAGGACCTAGCTTTGATTCATAACTTAAAGGTCTGATAAGATGGAAAAGTTACTGATTCAGATATAGACAACTTATGGACCCTGGTGTTCTTGATAAACACCTGATCAGTCATATGTCATACTATGGAGGTTTTAAGACAACTTATGATTAAGCCTCATATACTGGATCGCTACTCATATAGATTTATACCTCTAAGGATTGTTGGATTGGCAGTGTGATGAATGGAAAGAGCACATGTAGATGCTGGATCTCAAAGGACCACCCCTTTACTTCGTAAAATAAATCAAAGACTGAAGTCTGCTGCTCTAGGAGCACCATTTAGGCTGAATAAATAAAGCAACAAGCATGTCTTATTATGAATACATTTGAGAAAACTCTTCCGTGAGTCATTTCAGCATGTGTTGGAAATCACCGCTTGACATCAGGCACCACTTTATTTAGGATATGGCTCAGTGGGGAGCAATCTAGCTCCATCATTGCAGGATGGATGTACAGGTTATCAACATCCTCTCAAAACCTCTTGGTAAGGACATGTTTAACTTCCTTTAGAGAGAGGTTGGGAGTCCTGGAAAGACCCTACTATGAGGGTCTCAGTTGAACGTTGTGCTCTGGGAGCTCTTGGGGGCATGGGATACTTCTTTGAGCTACGAGCGACCATAGGGTGAGTGGTTCACCTTCCCTTATAGGTGCACGGTATACAAGGTGAGTGGTTCACCTTCCCCTAGGACAAATGACATGTGTGTAGGGTGAGTGGTTCACCTTCCCCTACGGTGGATGACAAATGTGTGTAGGGCGAGTGGTTCACCTTCCCCTACTGTTGATGACATATACATAGGACGAGTGGTTCACCTTCTCCTGCGGATACCCCAGTGAGAGATGCATTCATGTATCTACTTGTGGACATGTCGGTGGGACGTGGTTCATCCTTTGCCCACCTATAGGATGCTCATTTCCTACAATTGATGGTTGACATGTCAGTGGGATGTGGTTCATCCTTTCCCCACGAGTAAGATCCTGCCTACGATTGATTGGTTTGCATGCATGTAGGAAGTGGTTCATCCTTTCCCTAATTGGTGATTTGCATGCGCGTAGGATGTGGTTCATCCTTTCCCTACGTATGGTTATGACATGTGTTTGTAGGATGTGGTTCATGTTGGAAAGTGTAACTAGGTTCCGTCTTCATAATGACTAGTGATTATGAATTTATGTAATGAAGAAGACAAATAATAAAGTTTAATTTTGTAATACTTACATCATGGTTTTCATGAGCAAGAAGTTTTTATTATAGGTCAAGGACTTGTTCTTGATGTCTTTAGGGGTTTGTCATCTTGTCATAAATATATAATTTAGAGTCATGTATATGAAGTGTTGTTACATTTGCAAAGGACAATTATTGATGTAAAAAGAATGCCTCAAGACCTTGTCACTATCTCCTTGAAGATGACCTCAAAACATAGAATGCACAACTCAAGTCGGCTCAAATTGAAGACACATCTATTCATAGGTTATGTCGGCTCATTACCAGTGGCAAACCACTATATATAACCATGTGGACTTTGCACCAAACACAGGAAGAACAATTCAGATCAGTTCTGAAATGAAGTGTGAAATCAAGGTTTGAATTACAGTGCGAGAAATGGTGGTTTTTGGGTACGTAAGAGAAAGGTAATACAACAAAGAAGGACCACAATATTGTGCAGTAATAAAGGGTTCTTTGTCTCAAGTATAAGCCTACCTCGAATCTTTGTGGTCACTTCAGGAAGGCTGAGGAGATAGGATTGTAATCAAGTATATAGAACAGTGCGTAGAAGAAAGTCAAGGCAACAAAGATAAGAGGAAATGTAAGGTGTGCAAGTAATCTTAGTCTTGGGTTAATATACTTTTGATATCTTTGCAAGAAGGAAGTACACAACATAAAGAAGAAGATACAACAGTAAGCCAAGAGATTTCGGTATAAGGGTATCTTAGGTACTATAAGAAGGCGGAGGAAGAATCTTTTGGAGGACGAGAATAATCAAATAGAAGCACATCTGTTAGGGCTGCTAGTCTAGGGACAAAATCTCCCTAGTACTGGTGCAATACAATGCATAAAATGAGATCAACATAAGGAGCCTAGAGAGAAGCAGTGACAAGGTCTTGGAGGCATTCTAGGTCAAGGGTTTATGTCATGGTCGTGGTACTCGTCAATTGAAGATCTATAAGAAGAATTACTTTTGGGTTTTCCTCTCCAAGAGGGAGAAGTTTTGGCCCTGGATGAGCCAAAAATTCTGTGTCTCTTGTGTTTTGATAATTGACTTGATGAAAGACATAATAAGCTAATAAAGATAAGATCTAAGTAATAGAAGCATAACAAGTATAACACAACCAGCTATCAAGTAAGAGAATTGAATTAAACTCTGCCCTACTAAATTCTCAGCATGGTATCAAAGCTAAGGTGCTAAAGACAAGAAAGGGCTATTTGACAAGAAGAAACACAAGGATCAATTTTGAAGAAGACATCAAGGCTGAAAGAAGGATCTACTTTGTAAAGTCTAGATCTAAGAAGATCTTCATTCATTCAAGAACGAGCAGCTTGTAGGAATTAGTAAAATCCTCAAGCCATCTCAAGAAGATCAAAGGATCAAGAACACTGTGTTGAAGCCATCACCATCAACAACTATTTGGTATTAAAGTCAAATCAACATTATTGGAGACATCATCAAGCCACCTTGTTGAAGTCATCATCCTTGATCATCATCATCAAGGATCCAAGATGATCTACCGCTTTACACCACCCTTGAAGAAGTCAATCTAAAAGGGAGCCTCTACTACTATCTATATCATCATCAACAAGGAAGCTGGTTTTAGAAGAAACACATCTATTCAAGTAAGTATATTTATGACTTCATCTGAATCTGTCAAAATGTCTTTTTGCTAAGAAAGCATCACACTGGTTGGGGTTTCAAACTTTCTTTCATGTAAGAAAAGGACAGATCTAAATCTTATTAATGACGTCATATCAAAAGGTCAACAACAAGATCTTCAAAAGAAGATACTTAAGCACATGCCAAATACATGAAGGGAGACATACGAGCCTGGAGGATTCTTATAGGATCCATAAAGGACTCTCTCATCCCCTATGTATCAAAACTAGAATCTTCAAAAGAAATATATGACAAAATTGGTGGAGCTATTCTCGGTGAGTATTGCAGGAAAAGTAATATCTTTGAGATATGAACTATACAGGTTGAAGATGTCAAGAGAAGGAATAACTTCATACTTTATGAGGTACAAAATCAACTACAGGAATTGGGAGAAGTAATGTCTGATAGAGAAATGACTACAATGATGTTGAATGCTCTACCGGAGGGATTGGGAAACTTCACTTAAATTATCTATGGGAAGAAAGAAGCAACACCACTCCAGGATCTATGGTCTCTATGTAAGATAGAAGGGACGAGGTTAAAAGCTAAAGTTGATATAGGGATCAAATGAAGAGAATCAAGCCTATGCTGCCATGTCAAAAAGAAAGGAAAGATTTGGTAAGTTTGGTCCTCGGAAGAAAAGGAAAAACATGGATAAGTTACGATGCTGTGGGTATAATGAACTTGGGCACTGTAAGAAAGATTGTCCCAAATATAAGGACAAGAGGAAAAAGGAGGAAGCCCATGTTATCGAAGAAATATAAGAACCCGATGCAAAGAAAACTAAGAAAGAAGAAGTGAAAGATCTCTACTATGATTGAGATCATCTTCCTCTTTAGGAGGTTTTTGTCGGTTGTAAATAGTATGTTAGGAAGCACTGTATATTAGATAAATGCATCACTCCAAGATTGGCATCGTGATAGAAGCATTGAAGGAGCACTTGTCATAGGACGATGTCTGCAATACACTTATGCAACAACTATGGCATGAAAGAAGTGGCTCTTGGGAACCTCACTAAAACGACATTGGTGAAAGGTAGTCATCTAGATCAAGGTTCATCTTTCAATAATCAATGTGGAAACAAATGCTGATATTTTCTAATGGAGTCCTCTTTGGACTCACTGGTTAGAAAGAAAGCAATAGGTTTCCTTGAAGATTCTAGCTTGCAGAATTCTGGGATTAGAAATGATGACATATTGATGAAGCAGGTCAAGGGAATGAAACTCTTCACTCCAAGAAATCTGCTGCAGGATGACTCAAAGAAAGGAAATGAGGTACATATATATGCTGACATTGAATGCTATATAGGCAGGTCATATGGTTGCAGATAGAAGAAAGTATGATCAAAGAAAGCAAAAACTCTTCCAATGCACAGGTTGTCAATAGACATGTTCCACACTAGATGAAATCAACATAATATATCCTCATATGGAATATGAGGTGACTATACATTATCAAGGAACTATACATTGGAAGTTCCTGGGAATAAAATAAGATTGTGTGGAAAAAGGAAGAGGAAGAGATCAATGGTCAGAGGCAGTGAACATCCAAGGAAGCTAAGAAGACTTGACTGGAAAATCTCCTAGGAATATATGTAGACTTTGATGAGAAGTCCGGGAAAGATGGAGACTCTTGACAATACATATCTTTTGGAGATTTGTCAACATATGCGAAGGATGCCGATGCCTACAAGTAGGATGTCATGATGAAAGATCATCACTAAGGTAACTCTTGATTTAAGTATTCATATTTATAATTGAATAATATCTTATGAGCTTATGCAGGGCTACCAAAGGGAAGTATATGTCTTCCACAATTGATAACCATATGGTAGGATGAAAGATCCTTGAAAGAAATATGGTTTGAAAAAGAGCAACATGACATGAAGCTAGACCAGATGAGAAGATTGATGGATCACTTTCTGAAGACATGACTCATGTATGAAAGTGATGGACGATCTGTGCCTTGATGAAGAGATCCCAACAATGAAGACTTCTCCACAACAAAGAAATTCATGACATCAATGAAAAATTTCTTCATGAGTAGCTGGATGTTTGTCATCATTGCTGCTGCATTTCCCTGGTTAAGAGGGAGCCTGGTTATAAGTTTCTTACTTGGAAGAAACTCTGTGATTCCTAAACCAAGAGGGAAGCTTAGGTACATTCCTTTGTGGAATATGTCCTCCCTAGTTGAGAGGGAGAGATAGACACATCATTTTGGAAGACAAAATGCGGGATTGGGTAATCGTCTGACATCTGATACTCTTTTGAGATGTATTAGGGCAGCCATGGAAAGAGTAGTCATGAAAGGACGAATATTCTTTGAGGATTAGCTATCTCGATAAGAATAGTCCTAAGAGGTCATACTTGGTGAATATTCGGGTGGAGTATGTACCTTGGAGACAATATTGAAGGTGTCTATAATCATTGGTCTCGCTAGCATTGTAGCTCATGGTCTTGTGGAGAGATGGAGCTATTAGTCAAGGCCTTGCGCTGTAACAATGCTATAACAGATGCTTACCAATCAAATTCTTCTTTAGGGGTTTTTCATCTTGTCTTAAATATATAATTTAGAGTCATGTATATGAAGTGTTGTTACACTTGCAAAGGACAATTATTGATGTAAAAAGAATGCTCAAGACCTTGTCACTATCTCCTTGAAGACGGCCTCAAAACAAAGAATGCGCAACTCAAGTCGGCTCAAATTGAAGACACATCTATTCATAGGTTATGTCGGCTCATTACCAGTGGCAAACCACTATATATACCCATGTGGACTTCACACCAAACACAGGAAGAACAATTCTGAAATGAAGTGTGAAATCAAGGTCTAAATTACAGTGCGAGAAAGGGTGGTTTTTGGGTATGTAAGAGAAAGGTAATACACCGAAGAAGGATCACAATATAACGTAGTAATAAAGGGTTCTTTGTCTCAAGTATAAGCCTACCTTGGATCTCTGTGGTCACTTCAGCAAGGCTGAGGAGATAGGACTGTAATCAAGTATACAGAACAATGCGTAGAAGAAAGTCAAGCCAACAAAGATGAGAGGAATTGTAAGGTGTGCAAGTAATCTCAGTCTTGGGTTAATATACTTTTGATATCTTTGCAAGAAGGAAGCACACAACATAAAGAGGAAGATACAATAGTAAGCCAAGAGATTCGGTATAAGGGTATCTTAGGTGCTGGAAGAAGGCTGAGGAAGAATCTTCTAGAGGACGAGAAGGATCAAATAGAAGGACATCTGTTACGGATGATAGACTAGGGACAAAATCTCCTTAGTATTGGTGCAATACGGTGCATAAAAGGAGATCAACATAAGGAGCCTAGAGAGAAGCAGTGAGTCGTGACAAGGTCTTGGAGGCATTCTGGGTCAAGGGTCTATGTTATGGCCGTGGTACTCATCAATTGAAGATCTATAAGAAGAATTACTTTTGGGTTTTCCTCTCCAAGAGGGAGAGGTTTTGGCCCTGGCTTAAAGAGCCAAAAATTCTGTGTCTCGTGTTTTGATAATTGACTTGATGAAAGACATAATAAGCTAATAAAGATAAGATCTAAGTAATAGAAGCATAACAAGTATAACACAAGCAATTATCAAGTAAGAGAATTGAATTAAACTTTGCCCTACTAAATTCTCAACAGTTCATCCTTTCCCTACGTATGATTGTGACTTGTGTGTTTGTAGGATGTGGTTCATTCTTTCCCTACATATGGTTATGACAAGTGTTTGCAGGGTGTGATTTTTCCTTTCCCTACATGTGGTTGTGAGCAGGGTGTGATATATTCTTTCCTTGTTGATGTTCTTGCATTATCCTATCCATGTAGTCCAGGACACATGGGAAGTACTTCTCATCTGGCCAATGAGTTGGGAAAAGTGGTTTGGGACCATAGCACTACCAATGGATATATCGTGTATTGTTGTACTCCCTAGGATGCATGGTGTTCAACAACTTGATCTGGGATCAATTGAGGATCTACCTTTGGACTTACTTTTGTCAATGGAGAGTGATAAGGGATTTTGACTCACTCTCCATCAATTCTTCTTCATTATTACATCATAGTTCAGCAGAGCAGATCAGAGATGACAAAGATGATTCATGGCGACAGGATGGCATGAAGACAGATAGATTGGCAGGTGGAATTCTCCCTAGTTGAGAGGGAGTGTTAAATTTTGCAACTAGGGCCAAATTCCACTTTGGGACAACTCATTTGATGGAGATGATGACTGCATTAAATTCCTCTTTTTGAGAGGACCAAAATCAATATAAAGATCGTTTCATTTGGACAAGTAGAAGTGCGATTTTGAATTTTTGTTTTCTCACATGCAAATTATTAAGGTCGACCTCACCTATATGTCGGCTCATCAAGCCCAATGGTCACGTCTCTTGCCCCCATCGAATAGTATATATAGAAGTGCTCCCACACATCATAACACACAACATATCTCTCTGAAATGGCCGCAGATAGAAGATTAGCTCCAGCGAAGAAGGATGGGACTGTTTGATGTTTTGTTTGGGCTTCCTAATGAGTTGGTTTCCCTACGATAGAGGCAGAGTCTAATAAAGGAATGTTTGGGCTTATATGAGGTACTGTTCTGGGCTCCTTTTACCTCCTATCTCAAATCTGAGCTATCCTGGAAGATGACTGCAGACATTGGGAGGGTTTTGTGGTGTGAAAACACTCCTCTTGGTAGGCCGCAATTTCTAGGAGTCTACCTCATGGTAGCTACAAGATTTATCATGCTAATCAGAGGATCAAAAGGATGATCATAATCTCAGGTTAACCACAGACCCATCTTCATGGCAATTGGTTGGTATCAGGTTTGTTTATGGGTTGAATTAAGCACTAGAAGGAGGACAAACTGACTTCAAGAGAAGCCGCAATAGTAGGATGTTGTGGATGTGTTTACAAGTGCTGTATGTCACAAGCCCTAACCTGGAGCAACACGGGTTTGTACAGAAATGTCATATCCTCCTCAGTTATATTACTGTTTCAGTATTTCTATTATGATTGGGTCATCTATCAATCTAAGGGATGTGCCTCTGGATGTTTTATGGGCAAGTCAATCTTGACTCTTTATTGTACTCTCTCTCTCTCTGCTGAACATTTGATTATAATAATAAGAAGAATTGATCAAGGGTTTTCCCCATTATGGGGTTTTTCCCTGACTTGAGCCATATTCATGTGTCCTCTTGTCTTGGCTTATCCTCTGCATTATTTATTTATATTCTTTCCTCTATTACTGTCAACATGATAACAGTTGATGTGGTTGCTACTAAAAGAAATGGATTGATAATTGGGCTTTCCGGAAAATTGAACTAATTATCCTATGCAAAGAACATGTTAATCAAAATTTAATGTATTCCTTGTCGTATTCTCCACGAGAGCATTAAACTTCCTAAAACGATCAAAGACCTCATCCTTGGTCTTTAGGAAGTAGAACCAGATTTTCTTGGAATGGTCATCAATAAAGGTGATGAAATATTTCACCCCACTGAGAGATCTAATGGACATCAAACCACAAATCTCTGAGTGTATTAGTCCTAACATGCCATCCGCCCTATTGCTACTTCTTGGGAATGTTGCCTTAGCATATTTACCAGGCACACATCCTCTACATACATCATCGTGTTCCGTGCCAAGTTCTGGAACACCTGTTACTGTTTCCCTAAGCATCTTGAGTGCTCCATGATGTAAGTGTCCCATTCTCCTATGCCATATTTAGTTCCTTCCCACTGCTACTGTTACTGCCTACTAGTACCATTGGAGAATCAAGCTACAACCTGTTTAGCCTGTTATTTCAAACTCCAATCTGTCTCACCCTCTTCGAGCTTGGGTGTTTGACAAACACTCTCTTCCCTACGAAGTGGACATCATATCCCTTATCTTATAGATGGGATACTGAAATCAGGTTCATACCTAATCTTGACACATGCAATACATCTGTAGTGTTGGTACTTGCTCCTGACTCCCTCTGAAAATTGATGGTACCTTTCCCTACTTGAGTACACTTCGATTTGTTTCCCATCATAACATGGAAATCCATTTGCTCCTCATTGTAGCTAGAGAAATATTCTGTAACCCCTGTCATGTGAGCTAACGCTCCATTGTCTATATACCAGACACCTTGTGAAGCTGATCCTGATAAGCAAGCAAATTCATCCTCGAATCTAGAAGACAACCCTGAAGCCCCCTGAATGTCAATTCGGTCCATGCCATGAAGAATTCTGGGTATAGTCTAGTGTGCTAATTTCTCTTCCTTTTGACACTGAATCTGCTCTAGCAAACTACTGCAAACCTTTTGTGCCTAGACAAGAAATTTGCTCCTCGAAAATAATGATCGGCTTTTGCTCCCTTTCCCTGTTGGAATCGCTTTTTCAGATAGATCGAATTTTCCCACAACTGCAACCGGAAAATCAAACCCTTGCCCAGCGATTCGCACTGCCTGGCTAGGCACTGCACAACCCCTGAAAATTTCGGCCTGCTGCTCCCTCTGAACAGTGAAATTTTCTTCTTCTGCCTCTGAGCTTCCCATCTGTCAAACTAGGTCTGATACCATGTGAAAATTCCTTGAAAATGCAACAACTGGAAATGTTTCTCCTAACTGAGAATTTATTATACAGTTTATTTTGTTTACGGAAAAATAATGAAATATTCTCACAACAATTTCTTCACTAAATAAAATATTGTGAAAAATAAAATTAGGAAGTGAGAAATATGCTAGGACACATAAAGTTGACCCTGTTATTGTTGGACAAAAGTCCTCGGAAAAACCCAAGGTGGGAAAACTGATGGGGCAGTATAGGGGTTTATTTTATTATGCAACAACAAAATTTCTGAGTATAATGAAATGTCGCCAAACTGGTGAATGATGAATCTACCGAAGAGAAATACTGGAAAAATTATCTTAGGGATAATTACCCTTGCTTCAAGCAATCCTGCAACAAATTGTGCCTCACAATTGGCCCTGGAACACTTCTGCATCAACCTCCTGCGCTACCTCTGTGCAGGTCCCACATGTGCTGCCCAGAAGCTGCCTCTGATGTGACGTCTAGTCTGTTGTTGCCATTGGAAGTGATTCTTCCGGCCTCCTGGAAATTTTTCCCACTGGACGTTGAATCGACCCTTGCTCTGACTAAAAGCGAACTGCCTTTCTTGAGGTTCTGCGCAGTGTCCTGGAGCTGAAGTTTGACCTCCTCTTTTGACTCTTCCGGATCTGAGGAAATCTAATACTCTGCCCCTCTGACACCTGCTACTCACTCACTGACTCGATCTCCACTGCTGACTCACCTGCCACTAGGAAATTAAATTGTCTGAGCAACTGAGTATTTGTGATTGTCTCAAGTGTGTTCTCCATCTACCCATCGACTTCTTACACTCTTCTGTTAGACCTCCAACAACCAAGATTAAAACTTAATCAAGGGCCAAGTTCATATCGGAATTGATCCGTGTGATCTAGATGATTTACACCTTATCACAATTAATACTGATTAATTAATCAGATTTCCTAAGTTTAGACTTAGGAAATATTAAAAAATAGGCTAATAATCTAATTGAGACACTTCTAGGTGAAATTTCCAGAAACGATTTCTGGGTTATGGAGAACTCCTGTGTTTTAGCCTCTCCACAAAGTTTCGAGACTAGAATACTTCCGATGCTATAAAAACTAACATAAAGAGTGGGGATCATGTTCATTACAGGGAACCTCTGGGAATACTCTCACATTCAGTGCAACGTATGAGGGTGTCCTGCTACCAGCAGCATTTGGACATTTTCTAAGAGAGTTCTTAGTTCATTATTGCTGATGCCAGTCTGAAAATTCTTGTTTAAAGAGAAAAAGTACAAATTCGTTGATGAAAGAGGCTTCTGATTTTTGAGATTTGAATTTCAGTATCCAACATAGCTCGTGAATCCTGATACTTTACTGGATATTGATGGATCCCTCATAATTTCACTTTTCATACTAGTCTCATTGAACTCTCCATTTCGCCAGCCCAAAATTAAAATTTTCAATATTAATTTTGAAGTTTCATTTGGTGCCACATGTCATGATTGTTTGAAAGATTTGTACCTAAGTTTTTCCCTCATTAATGACTTAATTTTTTAACTATACATTGGGTGCAGGACACGCTATTTCTCGAGCCCACGCAAAGGGCATAATCCATTGCAGGGACGAGCCTATTATCAACTTCTTGAATGCCTTGGGGTAATGTTGAAATTCTTATAATCATACTTCTGGTTTATGGTTAAAGATGATAAACAGTCATTGGCTTTAAGTAGATTAAGGCAACCTAGATTTAAATATCACTGCTTCTACAACAACACTACTGTTTAGTTGATGACTGAATCATGTCGGGATTAACTTTTTACCTTCCCAGTCATTTGAAACTGCTTGGTTCTAACTTGCTGTGGCTTTCTGGTCGTTATGTTCAGGTCATTAGAATCCATTCACCAATGCGAGAACAGAGAAAACAAGATTGGTCCATTGTTCCTAACCGAGCAATGATAAATGGGGCTCATACTGCTGTAATGAGGTTAAAAGGTTTCCAAAATAAGCACCCAGGGAGTGTTGGACCATTTAGTGCTTGTAAGTTTTGGGCAATGGCATCTTCCGAGAATGGTCCTATTTCAGGTTCAATAGACATGAGTCCTGTGCGTAGGAGCTCTAACTATAGCAAATGGGAGTTATTAAAGTTAATTGATTTGCGGAAGGAAGCACGTGAACACTACAAAAGTATGAAAGGTGTCACAATGTACAAATTAGATGGCAACAAACTGGATGATCTTGTATGTGTGAAGCATCCTTCACAATCCGAGACTTGATCTGACTCATACTAAGCAAAACAGTTATTGTTGAATATATCCGATATCTAAATGCAACTAAACAGCTGGTGGAATTCAGGACACCTGAATTGCAAGCATGCACATGTCTGTTATTTTAGTATCCTCTTCAGCTTCTCCAGAATTTGCATCTAATGCTCACATGATAAGCAATCTGTATCCTTTTTGGGACAATTGAGTTGGCACTAACTGAGGCAAGAATAGAGGTATTCTAAAAGTGGGGTATAGTCAATGCTACATCTGTAGGGTTTACTGGTCAAGTTTAATAGTGAATTGGCACTAGGGTATTCTAGCAAATGCTTATTTCATTGGAGCTAGTTCTTGGGGAAGGCCTCAGCTATTCCAGTAGTTTAACCTGGATGTGAAGCAAGAGGATGTCCTGCTGGTGGAAGCTCCACGGTCTTAACAAATTATTACTTTCATTTATGTTCTAATTTTTTGTTTTATTGAAGTCTGAGGCTTTCATGCTTCTGGCAAGGGTTTTCTTTGTTTGAAGCCGGGGTTTTGCAAGCTCTATTTTCCTCCCTTAACTTTGTCCAGATTAGGTGTGGTTGAAATTTGAATGCCAAAATTATGAAGTATCCATTATTCATATATATAGTAAACTTTAACAACTCTTTGTAGTCCGATAAGTATATGCGAAACCTGTTCTTTATGCTCCTAATTGCATTTGCTGTGGTACCACAGCATTAGTATCTGTCAACTAAAATATGTATGTACCCTCACGGTCAATGAAACTCTTCAGATAAACCTACACTAACGCATCTTTTTGGAGCACATTATATCACGCTGACCAGAGTTTGCCAAAGTTTGATCATCTTTCAATTTGAATAAACTTCCCAATTTTTTTATACAAGTAATTTGTAACTATACCCTATTATAAGCTCTTAGCTTAACGAATTTTGAGGGTTTTACCGAGAGGAATACAGTCATTAAATAAGAGCCCAGTGGTTATATTCTTTGGCTTGACATATCAATTTTCATACTATTGTTCAACAGAGTGTTGTTAACAATGGGATGAAATCCCTAAAAGGAGCAACGAATGATCAAAGTATATTGTTATAAATACAGTGAAATGCATTGTCTCGATGAATTATAACACTCTTCAAGTGTGCACCATATTTGGAAGCATAACTTATTCAGTTTTGCTTATCACCTTACAAAGATGATTGATTTTCCTATCCTCTGCAAAACTCCAATTAAAAGCGTGACTTCCCCTTTTCAGAATTACAAGAAGCTACAATTTCATGGTTATGGAAGTGATAAGGATTAATGCCTAACTTTCAAATCCCGTTGCCCTATGTTTAAAGTATAGGATTTTATATTACATCTAGAATTTTTTTCATAAGAAAAAAAGTCTTATATTTAAGGCTGAATATACATATTACCAGTGTTGCGAACATCTTGATAACATCTCGATTTATCTCGAAATTACGATTTTTTGGCCTAGCCGATGTTTGCTGATTTTTACTGATATTTTGATGGTATCTTGATTTTGCCAATGTTTGCCAATTTTTACCGATATTTTTCCGATTTTCCGATTTTTTGGATTTCCGGACCCTTGCTGATTTTAGCCTGATGCCAATGTTTGCAACATTGCATATTACTGTCAACAGAGTTTTTCAGGGAAATAATGTCTGTAACCAAAACTGTTTTCACCACTGAGGGATGCTATACAAAAATTTTCTGACTCTTTTAAATCTGAGATACTGTACGGAGCTTTTCCTTATTCAACTAGCCAAATATGAACAGATTACCTTCTACATTAAACTCGTTTCACCTGATAAACAATCCTTTTTTTGTATAGGCAGCAAAAAACAACAGATCATAGCAGAGAGATTGATTAAAAATGGAAATCCGTAGACGACTGCTCGATCTCATCCTCCAGCTCGGAGATGCCAAAAGAGCCAACCGGTGTGGAGAGAGCTTCTTTAGAAAGTTCATCAGGTTTTGTATTTAGCTCTCTAAGAACGTGGTTGAAAGATATCCATTTATAGGATGCTAATACTTTCTGGATGCCCACAAGCAAAGGCTATAGGAAGACATTTTTTACAGCGATCTTCTTTGCCCATTTGACGATCCTTTTTGAATCACCCATCACCCACCACTTGTAGCTTTTTTATTTCTTTCATTGAGGAAACAGAAAGGAGAGTTCTGAGCATGATGAATTCTGATATTACAACTAGAACTTGTTGTGCGAAGGCACAAAATAATTTCTTAGGACACCCACAAAAGTTCATAGTTTCAATCAGAAATGAAATAAGTAGGATGAGTCCCTTGATAATGATTAATATTAAAATGTATTAAAATCATGAAGACAATGTTAAACTCTAAATAATTTAGTTATATATATATATATATTATAATAATAATAGAGTTATTTTTTTTCTTAATCTTGAAGGTATATATCTTACCTCAATCATTTTTCATTCAATGCACTTATACGGTATACCCTGGCATTCTTTTATTCATGTTAGGCACACATGCAATTTTGCGTTCATTAATTAAATTATTGTAAGTTCTGATTGGTATATGGCTAAAAGTCAAAGATGTTTGTGGAGCTTTTTGGTTCCATTCTTTGGGATATTTATTAAACAAAGATAAGAACTTATAAGACATTTAGTATCTTTTGAAGACAGTGTTGATTTAAGCTTGTTGTGTTAACTTGATCAATTGTAGAGCACAGTAAGCATCTCTAAGCATCTCTAGTTGTAGAATTGCCCATTAATTAAAATCAAATCCTGGATTTTTCAAACAGCCTTAATCCAAACTAGAACTAAAGCCTGGGTTTTTCAAACAGCCTTAATCCAAACTAGAAACTAAAGCCTGGGTTTTTCAAACAGCCTACCACTTAGATGGAAACTAGAATAGGAGCATGGGTGTCATGACCAAGAGAGATGTTGTTTTGGTAGTAGAGATAGCGTTGTCTTGGAAATGGTGAGAACTATGGCATATGGCAAAAGCAGCAACAGCGACAACCAAACACCATTTGGGCTATTGCGAGATGATTAAAAATTAATCTAAATTTAGTTTATGCAAAAAGGAAATAACATTTCATGTTATGGATTAATGCCATCTTCAAGTCTAGGTTTAAACAGTCTCAACGTGTAGTATAAATATATGATAGGTTTCCTAAGTTTATTTTACATAAATGGTCCGTTGTCTCGATATGATGCCAAATGAGACCTCAAAAGTTTATGATTGGTCAAACCAAATTGTTGTGCCTATTCAATAGGCTTGGGAAAAAGTGTTAATAATTTTAATAGAAATTGAGTTAAAACATTAGCTTAAGTGTTAATAATTTTAATAGAAATTGAGTTAAAACATTAGCTTAAATGTTTAAAGAGTAATAAAAAACATGAAACTGTTTACTATAGTCCTTGGAAAAAGTGTTAATAATTTTAATAGAAATTGAGTTAAAACATTAGCTTAAGTGTTAATAATTTTAATAGAAATTGAGTTAAAACATTAGCTTAAATGTTTAAAGAGTAATAAAAAACATGAAACTGTTTACTATAGTCCTTGCTGCTTAGGCAGGAACCAATAAGGGTGGACGACAAAGTAGAAGAGGTATGGTTAAATGATGTGTGGACACTCTATCATGTTTTTAAATCAATCTTCTTCACGTTTATTCTTTTTTCTCATATTGTAATTTCCTAAATCATAAATATATGTTTGATAGATGCATGAGTTTAAAACATCTATTAAATGTTTTAATTGATGCATGGAGTTAGATTGACGATGGAGTTAGATTGTCCTGACTCTACTAAAACAACATTAGTTAATTTGTAAATTAAAAATTGTTGTTAATTTGTAGTTGCTTTGTGATTAGTAAATGTATAGCTTTCTAGTTATATCTAAATTATTTTGTGTTTGAACACACAAACTAGAGTCTAAAGTGAAACCAAATGATGACATTGTCTTATTTGACTTGAGATTGGAATTTAAAGAGTTGCGTGGATATCATGAAATACAATACCAATTAATTTGTAAACCAAAAATTGTTGTTAATTTGTAGTAGCTTTGTGATTAGTAAACATGTAGCTTTGTAATTATATTTAAATTATTTTGTGTCTAAACACACGAACTAGAGTCTAAAGTGAAGCCAATTGGTGACATTGTCCTATTTGGGATGAGATTGAAATTTAAAGAGTTGTGTATATATCATGAAATAATTCAACTTTTGATTATAAGTATACTAGTAAAGCTATGTACATTTTCCCTTCTTAATGTATAGATACATAATTTTAATTTGTGTGTTTCGAAAATGAAAAATTAAATATATAACCTTAATTTGTATGTTTGGAGGATGAAAAAGGTATAAATATGAATGAGAATATAAAAATAAAAATTCATTCTATATTAGGAAAATTACTCATTAATTGTAAATGATCAAGAAAAATAAGTAGTCAGTAGTGAGTACACAAGAGATGAAATCAACTCAAGCGATGATGAAACAAAACTCATGTCATAGTAAGATGGACTTCTGAGATTTAAGTGTTTTGTCTTTTATATATATATATATATATATATAAAGAAAGTATGTTTCCATTTTATATGTCGGGTTATCCTCATATTGTCATGATTACATTTCATTTGTTAAGGTTATCCTCATATTGTAATGATTACATAGGGAAAAAATGTATTGGCATTTTATGAATATCAAACTATTAATAATTTTGTATGAAATTTATCTATTCAAATAAATATAAGTGTGTTTTATAATGATTAAATTATAAATATTATTAATAATAATTATTTAAAAAAAATATTTATTAATAATTTTGTAATTATAAATTATAAATTTATTATTTAATTGATAATAATTTACCAATAACGATGTACTACATTTTTCAATTAAAATACATTTTTTTATTTAGAGTAGCATATTAGTACTCACTTTGTTGATAGAAATTGATGCTTTTACACAGTACAAATGTTAGTGCATTTGTATAGTTTATGCATTAGTGTGTTGCTATAAAAAAATAATGGTACATCCACACATAATACACAACAATGTTTCACTATGGCATTAGCACTCTATCCTTTCAATGTGGTAATATCACACATGTACATTATGATCACCAATATGCTAGATATACTAAGCAACACTAATGCATCTAGAAAGGGAACCTAAATGTTATTATCCACTAGGTTATCAATTCACCTATGTTAACAAAGGCATCGGTTTTTCCATTATTACCTATATGACACTATGTTGGTGGGTTGTTAATAGTGGTGCATCAATATTATATGAACTCTATTCAACTATGTTCATATTGGTTGTTCGTGTGGGTGCACCAAAGAAAAAGAGAAAAAATCTACAAAAATGTCTATCCAATAGAGAAAATATTCCACAAAACATCCATAAAATCCAACTATGAAAATTTTAGGAAATATTTTTTTTTCCCAAAAATTTAGTCCATGTATTACCACTAAAAACCTTGACTAAATGTTTGCTTCCTAGTAGTGACATATCCCTTTATTGTGATGAATGCAATTCCAATTGCTATTGGGAATGTGCATCTAAACCCAAATTTATGACTAAAATCATATTATAAATTTCTTATTTTGTTATCTAGAGATTAATATGAACCCCATGATTCATAATCCCTACTTTCTAGAATTGTGTTAGGGGTTTAGGCATAGGGGTTTGAGGAAGGCTAGTTAATGTTTGAGAGTTAAGGTACATGATGTTAGGTATAGGATATTCTTTACATGACTACTCACATGCATTGTATGTTACATTGGGCATAACAAAGGGGTCACGGGGGAAGGGGGTGAAACCCTCCTTGCTCGAAGGTTTTGTAGGGGGTTGGAAGCGCCCTTGTTTAGGGATTGTTGAGAAATCTAGCGCATTTGCATTAGGTGATTTCTCTTCATTAGTGACTGCTTGGGACTGCATTTTTTACTTATTCAGTTTAGGATCTTCTTCATATTAGATTATTAGTGTTCTTCATCAAACAGTAACCAATGCTTGAACATAAAATAGACAAGAGACACAACATATAGGATATGAGACAGGGACAAAACCTCTCACTCTTTGAGAGGAAAACCCACACAAAATTCTTCTTATAGAGGTTCCAATTGACGAATACCAAGACCAAGACCCTTGACCTATTAGCCACTCCAAGACCAAGACACATGACCCTCTTCCATCTTCTCGTCTTCTCGTGATTTCGCCAGGAGTTCTTTCGAAGTCATCCTTTACTGTGATAACACCTAGATCTCTATGACACTGAGATCTCCTTGTTTGCATCGAGACTTCATCCCTTGAATGAGCTTGAGATAACAACACAACACTAAATTTTGTATTAACATCATGGCACCGAATTTTGTGTTGACAACGAAACACTATGGCATGATCTGAAATGTATATGACAACAATGATCTGAAAATCTTAGAGATAACCAAACTATATCTTCTGAGATTTTCACCCGAAATTCCAAAGTGATATTTCCTTGTCCCTAAATAGATCCTCGCATTTCCCTAATAGATGTCTCCTCGACCTTCATTGAACTTATCTCTGCCTTGAAGCATGTGTTGGAACGGGGCTCCCTAAGTTGCGAATTTTGTATATTTTTTGTATTAAGTAATCTAATGCAGGGGTTTTGGGGTGGGTCAAAGCCTTGAACGTATTGTAATGGGTCAAAGGGTAGACCTAGAGTCCGCAAACCATGGTTTGTGGACCACAGGACAGCATAGGCTATATCGATATAAATGGATGAATAGTTTGAGTCTAGAGGTAGGCATGAATTAAGACTGATGCTACGTGCGAACTGTTAGATCTGTTTTGGGTTGTTTTGGGTAAGGAGTCCTGCTGGCTGTGTGAACGGAGATCCTCAGTCCTACTGTGCGCGGACTCCGCTAGGCTGTGTGAGCGGGCTGGTTTTAGTTGTAAGTGGATCTGAGTGTTAATGAATGCGAAGTATTGTTAAAGTATCTGTGTGTTATCTGGATTAGTGATGTTTATTGCTGAAGCCTATTTGTGATGGTTATTTAGCTGCGCATATATTTGTGTTTTTGCATCCGTATATCTGTAAATGCTCTGTGATGGTATCTGTTTAAGCTGCAAATACATCTGTGCTATCTGTTTATGCTGCGAACATATCTGTAGCTGCGTTTATGATATTATGTGCTGGTAATTACTGATATGCACGTGGATGCGAAGGTATTGACTAGATCTGTGAATAGTAATTGCTTTGTTATGGTTAATAACCGATTATACTATTAAAAGCCTGTGAATAGACTTGCTCTGTGCGAGTCCGATAAGTTGCGAATGCAGATCTGCCCTAATTACCTACTCTCTCCCAGGGTGCGGAAACCTGGTTCCAGCACCCTCCCATACTACTTCAAGTGAGACCTTGGCCTGCGCAAGTAGTTCATTGCCGAAAGGGCCAATAGTATAGGGGTTTGTTGGCAAACCTTAACCTTTGAACTTGGGTCAGGACCCCTCAAGTCAACAAATGGTTTCATTGCCCGCCTGCTGCATGAACCGTTGCAGATCCTTCACACGTCCCTGTTCGAAGAAATTCAGCATAGAGACCGTCAAGTGCACCAACATCTCAGTGCAACTGAGCAGAGAATTGAAGAAAAAACTGCTGAAGTATCTCAGGCACACGCTTCATGTACCCTCGCTGCCGCGCAGCAGACAGAGTTGGAGTACCTAATTAGTAGGCTCTGCGCGGACGTCACCATGCCTTTGAAGTCTGAACTGAATCTCTGTCTTGTCCACTGAGAAAATTCAGAGGTATCCAAATATCTGACTGTGTAAATGCGAAGTATGCAAAAGCCTATTTGTAGTAGTTCGACCATATATAAAAGCTGACTTGAGCATCCGAATGGGTGTGTCACCTTATGTGAGCCAACATGAACATTATATGTATCTTTGAGGCCGACCATGAAGAAATGAGGATTGTGCTCGTCTTTTGGAGAGCTTCTAGACAAATTATAGACTCATATATAATTTATATAGGCTCAAGAAGAGCTCTTCATACATGACATTAATTCTTTGACTCTAAATGGCAAATCCTAATGCTCTCAAATGAGAGCCAACTAAAATCACTTGCTCATGAAACCCATGAAGTAAGGCTTTACAAAAATAATTTCATTTTTCTTTATTACATCGTTTACACAAGTCACAATTACATGTCATTATGAAGACCAGACCTAGTTACATTTTTCAACAAGGATTTGGGGGGGTAGTGCCCCCTAAAAAATGTTTAGTTAGTTTTTTGCATCCATTTTCGGTGGTTTTAGGCCAACAATTTTTACTTTTAGCGATTTTATGGTGCATGGTAATTCAACCCATGGTTTTGTAATTTCCACTAAGGAAATACAATTGTATTATAATCCAGGGTAAATTGATTTACAATTAATGGATGTTGTAGGATATAATATTGTATTGTAATATCATAAAGAAGAGATATACTAAAAAAATATTTTTGGTTTTCCTGGTATTGATTTCTATGCTAAAATATTTGTGTTTGTGTGTAAGCACACCATTGCATCTTTTCTTTTTTACTAAGAATCTATTTGCAACAATTAACTGTATAAGGTTCAAACCTACATTTGGTATTAGAGTAGTTTTGGGTTCAAGGGGATGTTTTTGTGGATAAGGGGTTTGACACTAGCCTGTGGTAGATTTTGTTACAATGTGAGATTTGCGGAATCAATTATTGCGGTGAAAAGAAATGGAAAATAGTTCAAGATAGAGATCAAGAAATTTAATGGGAAGAGCTTTGACCTAGGGAAGCTCAAAATGGAATATATGTTGATGGAAAAAGATTAGTGGATCATTGTGGATTCAAGTTCTACACCAATGAGGATGTAAAAAAATGACTAGACTAAGTTTGATAGAAAGGAAAAGAGTATAATACACTTGAATCTTTCAGATTCAATATTACTAAATGTTTTAGGAAAAGCTACAACGAAGGCATTATGGAACACGTTAGGGAATTTGTATCATTCTAAGTCCCCAATGACCAAGTTGTTCCTACAGAAAAAGATCTATAACCTAAGGATGAAGGATGAAGACTAAGTGATGTAGAATTTGAACACCTCTAATACTGTGTTAAGTCAACTACTATCTATTGATATTAAGATAAGTGTATCAATTTATTGTGTTCTTTACCAAACTCATGGAATAGTCTGGTTTTTTCCATAGGCAGTAATGCAACTACTTTAAGTTTCGATGAAATTGTCTCATCCTTATTATTGGAGGAGATGAGATGGAAAAACATGGAAAGTAGAAGATATAAACCTTGTCTGTAAGAAGATGCTTCGAAATAGAAATAAAAATAAGTCCTCAAGTGGGGGATCTAAATCTAAAGGAAGATTTAAATCTCTAGGAAATTTCATAAACTTATGTCGGAGATGTGGAAAAGAAGGGCATTACAAGAAAGATTGTAGATCCAAAATTGTCGAGAAAAGGAAGGAAT
Source organism: Pinus albicaulis (assembly GCA_034641835.2). Lineage (NCBI taxonomy): Eukaryota > Viridiplantae > Streptophyta > Pinopsida > Pinales > Pinaceae > Pinus > Pinus albicaulis. Next base: position 196,135,886 of record CM076572.1, on the reverse strand, counting down.
CTAATAATTATCCTTCTATAGAAGAAAAAAACTCCTCAAATATTGGAGGGGATGTGTACTTGGATTCTTCAAGTACACATGTAGATCATGAGGCATCGTTGGTCAACTTAGGGGCATCCTTTCATGAATCCTTACAAGGGGTGGTTTTGTGAGTATGAAAGATATGATGGTGGTGATGTTTTCCTAGGAGATGATTCAGAAGCCAAAATCATAGGATGAGGAAAATTCAAATTGAAGCTCATGGGTGTAAACATTAGTACACATCCCGGTCTTCCGCACATAACAAAATTTATTTGATATATGTAAGCAAGATGAATGATGCAAGTGTAAAAATAGTGTTTGAAAATGATACTTGGATGGTTTGAGGAGAAATATTATTGCTGAGGGGAGTTTGGATTGGAATTCTATATAAGTTGTTGGAAGTATTATTAGTGATGGTGCAACATTTCTATTGTTCCTAAGAACTGAGCCGAAGAAGGAAAAATTCCTACTATCTCTGGAGAAGACTATGTTGTGGCATCAAATACTGAGACATATTGAAGAGAAAGGCCTTTGAGTACTACACAACAATGGTATGGTAGAAGGTATGTCTAATTTCTCTTTGGATTTTGATTTCTATGAACATTTTTTATATGGGAAGTAGAATCAGATAAGATTTTCCTCTGGTGCTACAAGGGCAGAGGGAATATTACAGTTGGTGCAAAATGATGTGTTTGGACCTATGTTCATTCCATCTCTCAATAAATATGTGCACTATTTCTCATTTATAGATGACTTCTCAAGGAATACATGTATTTATTTCCTCAAGAAGAAATTTGGAGTCTTTGAAAAATTCAAAGAGTTTAAAACTCTTGTAGAAAATTAGACATAGAAGAAATTTAATGTGTTGAGAACAAATAATGGTGAAGAATTTAGTGGAAATGAATTCGAATAATTTTATGAGAAGTATGGTACAAAAAGGTATAAAAATACTCCATACACACCTTAATTGAATGGGGTTTTAGAAATGATGAATATGACATTGATGGAGAAAGAAAGGAGCATGTTTAATGATCTTGTGTTAGGATAGGAATTATGGGAAGAGGTAGTGGACACTACATGTTACTTGATAAAACGATCATGCTCATCATTGTTCAATGATAAGACTCCACAGAGGTATGGACTAGTGAGAAACCCCATCTTAAACATCTCAAGGTATTTGGTTGTGATACTTATGTTCACGTTCCAAAGGAGAATAGGAGTAAGCTAGATAAGAAAGATGAAAATTGTATCTTTATTGGATATAAAGATGGCCTGAAAGGTTATAAGCTTTAGAACCTAGAAACTAAGAAGGTTGTGTATAACTGAGATGTGGTATTCAAAGAAATCAAAGATGTTGTCAAAGAGGAAGTCTTACCAAGGGAGAAATAACTAGAGAATATAGAGTTTAAATTGAAGGATGACAAATTAGACTCTATAGAAGAACAAGAATAAAAAGAAGAACCACATACTCCAGTATTGAGGAGATAAAATTAGGAGAGAAGATAGCCAGAAAGGTATACTCCACCTAATTTTTGCTCATTTTAATCTATTTTTTTAACACTCACGGTGATCCTAGAATTGCTATGGAGACAATGAATTGAGATGATGGAAAACTCTAGAAAAAATACCATGGTTGAAGAAATGAACCCTTGGACAAGAATGAGGCTTGAAATCTAGTGGCTTTGTAAACTAGAAAGAACTTAATTAGAAGAAAATGGGTGTTAAGAAGAAGTTGAATGTAGAAGGTAGAGTGGACAAATACAAATATTGGTTACTAGAAAAAGGTCATTCCCAGGTAGAGGGAATTGACTTTGGTGAGATCTTTTCTCCTATTGCAAAGTTTTCAAATAAATTTCTTTTATCTATTGATACTTGTTTTTATTTTGAATAGAGAAGATGGACGTGAATACATCATTCATATATGGGGATCTAGAAGAAGAAATCTACCTGAAGTAGTCATACGTATTTGCAATGAAGGGAAAAAAGAGAGCTAGTATGTAGGCTAAAAAAGTCCCTATATGGGTTTAAAGCAATTACCAAGTATGTGGTATAAAAAATTTGATACTTATATATTGAGACTTGGATTCACAAGGAAAAACATTAGAGGAAATTTCAGCCTAAAAATGGCCTCGTAAGAAAAAAATTAATAATAGTTAAAATAATAAAATAAGAGTTATGAATTTTGGAGGGAAAAGAAAAAAACTACATTTTAAATTTTTTTTTTTGACTTATTTCCTTATAGGTTTATTCAAATTTTAAGTGTAGACACTCTTTGGATGCAACATTAAGTTCCACATCCAATGAGTACCCATTGTGATTTTTTTTGAAAAGAGCCACATTGATTAAAATTGCAGATACAGTAAAAAAATGTGTTAAACTCGTTTTTTTAATGTATTTTCAATTTTTATCAATGTGGGTCTTCTCAAAAGTATGCACAAGGAGTACTTGTTGGATTTGTAATTTAATTCCACATCCAACGAATATCTACACTTGAAATTTGAGTAAACCTATAAGGAGATAAGCCAAAAATACAATTAAAATTTTACTTTTTCTTTTCCCTCCAAAATAATTACATGTACCTCTTTTTAAATTTAAAGGATTTTGATTCGTTTACATATTATGACATGGAAATTACATGAAAAAATCATGGGCACTTTTAGACTGAAATTTCCTCTAATGAGAGAATCACTATGTGTATTTCAAATTTGTTGATGATCATCTAATTTATTTGGTATTGTATGTGGATGACATGTTGATTAGAAATGACAAGAAAATCATCCAGGAAGTGAAAACTACGTTTTCCTCTAAATTTGACATAAATGATATTGGTGTTGGACATGGAAATTAAAAAATATCGGGAAAACATGAAACTCTAATTAAATCAAAATAAGTATATTGAGACAATGTTGTAGAGTTTAATATGCATGAATGTAAATCGATGAAGGTCCTATTGATTTCTTTTCCCGACAGGGAAAAATTCAACCTCCTAGGGCCTATTTTTAGTTTCTCTCTGTGTTTTTATAGAGATGATATTCCTCTATTGATCACACTCTGGTATGTATCAAAAATTGAATATCAAAGATTAAGCATTCACCACATGCACCTGTGAGTGGACTAGGTGTTTTTCAAAGTATTCATAATTCCAATCCACATTTTCATTTATAAACATATGTGAGGAAACATATTTGAAGCAAATTCAAGTAGTTGGAAATAAAAAATTATTGGTCTAGATACTTAGAGAACTATAAAATGATTTCATATATTTAGAATCATAAGAGAATATGAAAACATTCACGACTCTTATTTCTTATTTGAAAAATAAAGTTTTAGAATTACAAACAACATGCCTTCTCGAAATAAGGTTTTTGTGTGAGTCAAAATAATAATTTACGGACTTAAAGTTTTAGAATAAAGTCTAGTGCCTAAAGCACAGTCACAAAATTTTGTTACTTGAACATAAAATAAAATGTGTTCATCCCTAAGGGACTGAGATTGGGCTCCCATGGAACGAATAGTAATGATAAATGTACTTGGAATAAAGAAAGAAAATGTAGTTAAGGATTGGCTTTAGAAAACATGCAATAGTTCAATAAAATTAGATTAATTGAAGACTGAGAAGAGAGTAGGGAATTGCTTCAAAAAAAATAAACACTCGCAAAATTGCAAAAGAATCACAAGTGGAATTAATCCTCTCTCTTGTGCAATTGTTGTAGAAGAAACTATATAGAAGCGACTCTTTGATTTTCGTTATCCTAACTGCTTAGGTAGCTATTATGGGTTAACGACTTCGTTCCAGAACTTCTTGAGCCATTCTTCGATGTAGTCTTTAATAGGCGAGACGATTATACCTTCACTCTCAAAGTACATATTTCATCTTCTATTTATTTAGCATTTGACCGCAATTGCACAATATTGGCCATTTGGTCATTATTGACATTGATGAATGTGACCAACCACTTCTTGATTTGAGCTTCAAGAAACTCAGTGAGATTATCAATGTGAATCCCTAATGATACTTTGATAGTGTTTGATTCTTCTTTTAAGACATCTTTAGGGATCGTCATGGAATCCCTAATCATTCGAGGGCCTTTAAGGTCTTCGACAATCTTAATGCCTTTGAAGAAACTATTGCTTTTGCAGTGTTTAATGCTGGAACATTCAACAAGAGCATCTTTGAATATTTTAATCCGAGAAAACCATCATACTTCGATTTATTTAATTTTTTTGGGGTAGGAAAGCTTTGTTGATCTCTTTGGATTTCACCAAGAGAGTTGGGTTTGTTCACAAATGCATTTAAGTTATTTTATGCAAATTGTTGATCATTCTCAAGGTCCCTTAATAGAAATTCAAAAAATGATATAATTCTTTGAGGTAATTTTCTCAAGTGTAGAGAAATTTCCCAAGATTATTCTATAATCTCCAATCATTTGTTAATATTCATCATGACATATGTTCTAATCCTTTTCAACAAATGTGTTCCCTTTCTATTCCTCAGGGGTGTGCTGGGTGTTAATGTTACTTCAGGTGCCTAAATAGATAACGAAGTCATGAATAGGGGTGTTGGATTAAGAGTTTCTTCAAGCTCATGTATCATCTTTTTCAGTCTTAAATTTTCAACTATTTGCTCTATTACATAATGAGCAAGAGCATCCCCTATTGCCTCTTGTAGTTTTAGGAATCCAAAATATTTGACTCTTGAAACATCTATCTCACTCTTGATTTGATTCACTACTTTCTTCTTTTTTATTTGCACTTTTTCACAGTACAACTTCTTAGTGGACTTGTCATAATGGGTGTCCTACATGATTAAATATTGATCTTCAAAGGAAACAGGTTCTTCAACATCTAGTTCTTCAACAAATTTTTGGGCTTCAACCATTCGTGTTGGTACCCATTCCAGAACTAAGTACTGTCTAATTCCATATCCATGATTCCTTCTGCAGTTTGTGACTCATTTTTGTTGAAACTTTTTGTTTTAAAAGAAAAATCTACATGAGATTTTTAAAGAGAAACATGAGGGGATGGCTCTTCTCCTTATTCATCACCATAATGTTGGTCGTTGTCTCCTATTTTAGTTATTGCTTCTTTTCTCCTTTGTGTATAAGAGAAACTTCGACTAGTTTGTGGTGCCTGAGTCGAGTGAGAACTTGTAGGTCTTTTCCCTCTTTGATTCATTTTTCTTTCAGTGTTAGTGCTTGCTTCTGTCATAACATGGTAGGATGGTGTAGATGTCTTAGAGACTTGATTTTCTTCACTTTCTTCTAAAGTCCTTGTAAAAACATTGGCATATCTCATGGATGCCAAGTGACTAGAAATGATATATTTGGGGTCAAATCCTGGAAATGATTCAAATTTAAATAAATTAAAAGATTTCAAAAAGTCAATTTTTTTTGCAAAATGCACAAAAATTCTTATTGTAATCTCTCCCACAATGAAAGTAATAAATTTCCATTTTTTTTCTATGAAATCAAATCAACCAAGGGTGGTACTTTCTGCATGCTTTAGAAACAAAGTATCTGTCAAGAAAAAACTTAGGGAATAATAATGGTTTTCCTTGATATCCACATATCCCGATGAGAGTATTATCCTCTCGCTCCTCATATCTCCCTTTCCCTATTAATTTTTTTTGCTTCATCATAGATTATTTTGGGCTCTTGCCCTACTAGTATATGGTTGAAATCACATAAAAAATTATCCTGGACTTGATAAAAATGAAATTGGGCTTTATGCTTCCACAAGATAAGATACCATAAATGAGTTGGTTCCGTATCTGTCTTCATGTTATTTTTACATGGCAGTGAGTGGAATATGTTACATGAAATTATTTCCATCACAAGGTAGGCCATCATATAGAATTTCTGGGTTTTTTTGGAAAATGACCTGCTGATATGAAACTTGGTTGGAAATAAGTTCCTCCCAATCAAACAGAGTGTATTTTTTTTAAAGAAAAATACAAAATATGTAAAATTTGCCTAGGAACAGTTGTAGTAAACTCACGCCCAATAACTGTTGAATTTTTATAGCTATGGATGGTCTTCATATGAAAGAAATGATAAAGACAAGTGTATACTTCAAGTCAGATTCAAAAGAAGGAAAATTTAAATTTTGAATTTTGCCTCCAAAATGTAATGTAAACTCTAACTGCTTAAGTTGGCCCAACCCAAGGGACGTGCCCGTTGGGGCACTCTAATCTACTATATATACTCCATTCGTCCTCCCCCATTTGCACCAATTCGGATCACCATATGAAGCATAATGAGATCAAATCTGAGGAAAACTAGAAGGGCGAATCTAAGTCTGAATAAGAGGACGAATATGAGGCATGAAGAAGGATGAATCTGAGGTAGAGTAAGAGGATGAATCTTATTAGAGAATCAGAAAGGAAGAACGATACTCCTATTCTTGATTATTTATTTGTGATCTTCTTTAGTTATTATTATGTTCTTATCTTTCTTCTTATTATTTCATCAAGCAAATATCAAAGAAAATGCACATAAATCAAGGACACTAGATGTAGGCCAAGAACCAGGGAAAATCCCCAATCTTAGGGAAAACCTAGTCAGTAATTCTTCCTTCAATAGTGATTCTTGAGACTCTAGACCTTGACCCAAACTTTTTCCACAACAAGTCAACCTTCCTTGTGATCCTTCTTAAATCTGGCAGCAATAGTAGCAACACTATGATGACCTGGAACTTCGACCTTGCTTCTTGAAACTTCAATCTTGAGGTAGAGACTTCGATCTAGCTTCAAAGTCTTCGATTTAGGCCCAATACAACTTCTCCAAGCAACAACGTTTAGTAAAACAAACTTCAACTTCCTCTTCTCTTGGCAGCAACACCTTGGAAGCAACTGATGCAAAAACTGTTGCAATAAAACTTTGAGAACTTCGATCTCCCAAAATATAGATTGAAATGCAGAGAGAGTAGCACAAAATTTTTGATTTTCTTCAACTCTATAAGCATGCCCAAAACCGAATCCAGAAAGTCCTCCTACAATTCACAAATTTTCATTGTTGCAGCTACAAAGTCTAATTTTTGTGTTGCAGTGAGATGGTTCCAAGTGAGTTTGATTCCACTATATATATAGGCTTGAGATGAGCTTGAATTCTTGGGCTTGAGGCCGACTTGATCACCTTAAGTCTAACTTGGTGTGGAGGCTTCATAAATCATATTTTACTCAATACTTGACCTATTTGCATGAATCAAAACCCAATATGGATCAATTTAAATTTGTAATAATCCTATAGACTTAGAATAAAACCTAGAAGTCCACAATAGGGACTTTGACCTAAAATAAATATGACCCAAGCATGAACCCGTGCTTTAATAAGTCATTTAATAATAATATAAAATTATTTCGTTTATTCTTTTGACTAGTACAATAAGAATTGACTCAAGTATAATTTATGAAGACCGAACCTAGTTACATTCTTCAACACTCCCTCTTAACTAGGGAGGTATTCATAACTCAATAATACAAGGTATATCTCAACTATATGAACTATGAAGAATCTTTAGACACTTAAATGTCATGGACTAGATTCCTGACCAGGGAACTCTATCCATTGGTCACTCAACAATTTAGCCACTTCAATGCCATGGACTAGATTCTTGACCATGGAAATCTATATAAGTGGGACTAAGATGGAATAAATATTTCAGCCTCTATAGGTACCATCATGCTTACTTACTAACCATCGACACAGGGAACTAGGTGAACATCCACCCAATGTCACCCTCCCAATCAAACATCAACACAAAGTGTTGACCTGATGTCTTTCCAGGAAATGCTTCACTCAAAAATCCTCATCACTCCTTGATCCAACAGATCAAGGACAATCAATATTTCCCATCCAAATTGATTGGTAACCAACATGCTATCAAATCCTTCGAGAGATTCACCTGTGTAAACACAAACCCAAATCATCAATAATTTCAAATACATAATAAAAAATACTTGATGGTTTCGATGTTGCCCTTCAAGTAATTCCAGTAGGGCTATCAATATAATTTTTTTAGGAGAAGATTCCTCTTCCTAATTTACATGTGGCAACATATCTTTTCATAATATATTCTCCAACCATGACTATGATTCTTACTCATGGAGTTCACTAAGACTTACAACTGTTAGTCCTGGTCTAGTGCATGACACATGTAGTAGAGAACCATAACCATTTCTTCTTTTATCCAGGCTCCCTCTTAATCTAAGGAGATCAACTTCTATCCATGCTCCCTCTTAATGTAGGGAGATTTAACTTCTTCTTTAGGTGTTGGATATTCTTTCATGGCTTCCATCCTTTTCATCGTACTTATTAGCTTCTCATCTTCATGATGTATATGCACAACTTTATATAGCAAGTACAACCAAAAATATAGAAGCATAAAGTTAGCCATATCAGAGTTACGTAAGAATTTTCAACTTTATACATATCAGATACCCATACAAGAGACATATACTCTTCAACATTTCTACTAGGGACTTTTATCATAAACCCTAGACTAATTTACAACGTCTTTCATTCTATCTAGGGTTTCAATGTTTCATTCAAATGTATAATATACATTGCTACAACATTTAGTAAACTCTAGAAACAATATAGATCTACAAGATATCTAACAACCTTTAGAATTCACATGTTTGAATTTCCACTATGGATTCATACAAATCTTAGATTTCATAAAAGAGTCAATCAAGATTAATCAAAGCTTAGACCTGATCAACTTTCTTTAGAGTTAGTTGCATACCCTAGATTTCAAATCAGTTATCAAAACATATCATGAAGATATTCTATTGGGGTTTAATGTAAATCTTAGAATTCAATAAATACATCATAAGTAACTTCCACTAGGTTTTGATGTAAACCCTAGATTTTCCATCTATAAATTATCAGCACACATTATATAGATTCAAATCAAGATACATACTAGAGAATTTAATCATTAATAGGATTTATTTATAGACCCTAGACTTTTCAATCATCATCCTAGATCTTTCAAACTTTGACTAAGTTTTGTTTCCAAACCCTAGAATCTTAGGACCATTATAAAATAGGGCAACATGCATATCTAGGAGATCACCATTATAATCACATCATATGTTAGTCAACATTAATACAATAGACATATATCGTACTAGACTAGGTTATGGATTCAATCAAGAGAACATATACCTAGGGTTTCACTCCTAGGACTTTCCATAACAAGGATTTTACCTATAGACCTAATCAAAACTCAGGGTTTCAATTCATTGTCAAAGCAAACCCTCATTATATCAAACTTCAAAGGTTCAATATTTTGAACAACATAATTTCAACTCCAACAAGTTTAGAGCTTCCATGATCATATCAAAATCCCAAACACGACATTATCAATATATCAATCAAACTAACAATTCCTTCATAAATATCCCTAAACAGGTTTAGGGTTTCAAACATTATCAACATACCCTTATGTTAGGGTTTTATAGAGAACCTCCTTAAGGTTATATTTATATAAGAAATTAGAGGTGTATAAGGTGGGTAGATTCATCAAGGGATAAATCATCTCAAACAATAATCCTTTTTAGGATTCAGTAGTGCTAGACATAACAACAATTAGTAACATTGAAATGGTTATTTTAAAGAGAGTAACAAGACTATATGTTTCAATGCATACCTTTGATTATTTGACAAACCTTTTGACCTATATGGCCTTCTTATTCGATCCTTGAAACCTTCTCCATGATTATTGAACATCCAACATATTGATTCTTAGACAAGGAATAAAGGTATACAAGTGATTAGTATTTAATATAATCAAAATCTTAAATAAGTATGAAGAAAAATAGAGGGAATGCGATACTTATCTTGAAGAGCTATTGAGGGCTCTCTCCCAAGCTTGAGGTAAAACCTAAAACTTATAAAACAAAGAAATATATTTCCAAGAAGATGTTAAACCTATACTACATAAAATATACAAATGAAATATAAGAGAGAAGGGGTTTAGTAGTGCAAGTCCCTTAAGTCATCCTCATGATTTTCTTTCTTGGGGGATGATGTTTCTTTATCCATGTTAGCATGATATCTGTCTCTTTTCTTGCTCCCACTACAAGGAAAAGACCCTCTAGAGGATGTTATAAAGGAGGTTTTAGTGTTATAAAATAGGCCAAAATTGTTAAAAAAACATTTGCTACAACATTCGTTTTTGGTAACGGAGGTTTTGACAGAGCTTTTAATGAAACTTCAACACAACAAAAAAAACTGGGCGACCGAAGGTTTTTACGGATGTTTTTCTTATCGGCGTGTCCTTCATGTGTGAATGCATCAGTGCTCTAAACATACCAAGCACCAAGATGGGAAAATTTTTTCTGAAGCCCCGGGGTGTTTACACACACAACGTCCTGGTGCGTGTCACCAACAAATATGCACCGAGACGATAGGAGGGGCATGCACCGGTGTTATTTAGATTATAGGTGTAAAGCACCGAGGTATTTAATGCAAACAATACTAGTGTTTTACAAATACGAATGCACTGGTGCATGCACCTTCTATTCGCTCGATGTGTATGGGTTGTGTACATGCCCTGGGCCGTTAAGGTGTAAAAAAACACTGACGCGTTAAAGGAAAACCATACCGGTGCATGCAACGCCTATCCGTCTGGGTCGTAGTCATCGATAAAGCGCGCCGAGCGCTCTGATTAGTATTATTGGTAGCCCTTCTTTCAATTGGGACACTATGTCCATTACATTAAATAAATCTCTGATTTCAAAGACAAATATTTCAAAAAATATAATGCCTTGCTTTGATATCCAAACATATTGATCATCATTCTTCACTGGAACTTCTGTCACTGCTCAAGCTACTTCCATGACTTCGGTTATTTGGAGGAATGTTTTGTTCATTGTGTTGATTGTTTTATTCTTCTTCAAGTTCCATCTACAAACATAAAAATAAAGTGTAATAAGTGTATCTATATTGGTGAGAATAATGAAATTTGCAATATTAATTAATATACATCAATGTAAATTGAAAAGAAATGTACCATAGCAAGAATTGACTCGTGAACTATACACATTCCTTCAAAACCAAATTTCATGCCTTCTTCAACAATTCTTTTGTTGGCACAGTTCCATACTTTGTTTCCTGCAAGTTTTATACCCCATAACAAATCATAGATTTAATATAAAATATTTTTTTGCTCTTTTAATTATAGACAAAGCTAAGTAAACCAAGATAGATACTCAAAAATTCCACAATTAATTTATGATATGCCAACATATACTGACAACCCATATTTAACCCAATGTCAATCAATTCTTCTAATGGTTCTTCTTTGTATGTTAGCACCTGTTTGAAGACATTCAATGACGATTGTTGTAAAACAACTTAAAATATACAAAAATGAAATCTAGTTAAGTTGTTATAAGGAAGTAAAAATTACAAACAAACTTATATATCAACACTTTTCTTCCTTGTCGTCCTGTTTTATGTGCTGAAAGGGTTCCATTTTTTTTTTCCTTCTTCTGTTTTCTGCAAGAAAATACTTGAAAATTAATATTTAATGTTAAATTATTTATTTATTGTACCTAATCAAAAAATTCAATGATTACATATTACATTTGAAGAATGTTGTTGTTGAGATGTCTCCTCGTGCAATGCAATTATGTCCATTTCTTTGACCATCTCCTTGTACACCTTTTTGGACATTCCTACTGGCATATTTCTGATATCAGCGCGTTCATCGTTTGAGATTTTCATAATTTTCCTGAAAAAGTAGCATGACAATAAACTATTTAATTTTTATATTGATATATGAAAACTAAATACAACAAAAGTGATTTTTATAAATGATTGCTTTGTAGTAATATATATATATATATATATATATATATATATATATATATATATATAGAAAAACATTTAAAAGAATATTACTTTTTCAATGCTTCTTTTTTGTTGTTGTACTTTTTTGCTATTAAAAGTATGACATGTCTCATTAACCAATTCTTTGGAAACTCTTCCTGTAGTTTAAATAAAATTTGGTTCTTGGAATCATTGGATTGATTTTTGTATTGTAAGTGAAAATGACGTCTATACATTCGTTCCACTAGATATCTCAAAGTTTTGTAAAAAATTTCCCCCTTTCGTTAACCTCCAGCACCACTCCAGATGAGCTAAGGAGCAATTCATTCTCATTTGCATGTTCTATTTTGTTTCTTTTCTTAGAACAACATTCATTTCCTTTGTTGTTGGTTTCCATAGAACATTAAACATATATGAATTAATAGATTGTTTGAAACATGTTATATAATATTTTTAAGTATATTATTAATGAAAATTCAAAAAAGAAACTCATATTGGTACGATAATATATTTTCATTCACCTGATTCATCCTTCTGCAATTTTTCCATCAAAATTTCACGCTCTTCTGGTCTTAGATCAAAAAGAATCTGATCGAGCTTCGTCATTTTGTGGCTATGCATGATACACAGTAAACAATACATATTAGTTAAACTTACATATAGTTCAAAAATAATAATTTTTGTAAAGAATTTACAAAGAACTTGCCTTTTTTGCTTTTCTAGATGTGTAATCAGTATTTTTGTTACTTGAACTCTTGTCAACCATTTTTTTATCAATATAAAACTCGTACCATCCATTAATATATTTTATAAATAATTCACATACTTTTCAGGTTAAAAAAAATCAAGAAAACGGTGCGTCTATCTAAATTAAACGCCCGATGCGTTTATATTTTAAACCACACCGGTGCGACTTTTGCCACTTAAGCACCTACAATGGGAATTTTTTTTAAACGATAACGATGCGATATGCTATTATAAACGCATCGCCACTACAATAGAAACATTGTACGGTGCTCTTTGTCAATAGGAGATCCGGTGCTTTATATTAATACGAAAGAACCGATTAGCATAAACATAAATGAATGGAAAACTGTTTTTATCAAACAATGTTTTTTGTCAATACGTGCCCAATGCGTTATATTAAAAGTGCACACCAGTATGTTATATTAAACAGGGCGCACCGATTAACACAAACCATTTAAAAAAAAATCATGTAAGGACCAACAAGGATTGAGATCCAGCTCTGCAAGTGGTTCCGCTGGCTAGATGTCAAAAACTTATATATATAGTAATGAAAACCCTATAAATCTAAAATGAAAAACCTTAATTGTGAATTTTTGCAGTCACATAAATAAGAAGAAACAAATGTTTAACGTAAGAATGAATTATATAGACATTTGATAATGATTTTTGTTGCGCTGCTACCATCAACCTAGACAGCACCGCACCTGTTGTGCTTCTCACCATGCTGTAGCTCCCATGGACGCTAGAAGGGGCGCCGATCCTCCTCCCCCCCAGCCAGATCTCGCCGCCTTCAAGAAACTCGTAGCCGGATCTTCCAAAAGATCTCTAATAGAGACTCAGTAGAAGTTTGTTAAAAAACTAGATTGCATTCCCTCAGTAGAGTTTCCAGTGGATGAAACATGCAGATCGGCCCTAAATTTGGAAAATAGAGGCCTCATTGGCCAGTTTACAGGCCTTTGGCCCTCCCCTAAAGTTGTAGAGGCGTGGGTTCAGAGAAATTGGACGTCGCTTATCTCCGATGGGATCAAGAGCCATTTTGTAGGGAAAGGGTTCTTTGTTTTTGTATTTGAAAATGCAAAAGATAAAAACCTCATTTTCAGAAACGGACCATACTTCATGGGACCTCAAGGGTTATATCTGAATAAATGGACCCCTGAATTCGACCCAGCTGAAGATGTGCCCTTCGCAGTCCCAGTATGGGTTTGCCTCCCACATCTTCCACTGCACTGGTGGAATCAGAAATCCCTGCAAACCATCAGCAACACGCTCGGAAAGTATATAGATCAAGCAGTGAGAAAAGATCAGTACTCTTGTGCACAGATCTGTGTGGAGGTGGATTTGGAAGTAGGGTTACCGGAAGCAATAAATCTAATCTTCACATACTGGATGCACATTCAGGAACTAGATTATGAACAAATTCCATTCAAGTGTCGCCACTGCCACGGATATGGGCACTTCGCAAGGCACTGCAAAAAAAAAGATCTCAGAAGAAAGTGAAAATGGGAAAACAGACCAATGGACTAAAGTGCAGAAAGCAGGTATAGCAAAACCCCGAGGTAAAGTTCCAATAAAAGAGAACACAACCACGCATGCTGGACAAGATCAAGGAGAAGGGATCAACAACCCTACGCAGACAATAGGAAACCAAATCTCAGAGACTGCAAAAGAAGTAGTAGCAGCAGAAACAAATAAAGACAACAGCGAGCAATCGAAGCCTCCCTCCAACAGAAAATAAATTGAGGAACAAGGGCATAAAGCAACAATCCCTGAAGTCTCCTCCTCCCCCTCATATGCAGATATAGCCAGGAAAAAAATCATTGAATCGCCAAGCTCCTCGGAGGATGAGATCCTTGGAAGACCTGCCAAAAGAGTAGGAAGAAAGTCCCGCACTGAAGCGAGGGAGGAAGAAGTAGAAAGACAAATACCCAAGGAATCCAACCTACAATAGAAATGTCAATCGGAAGGAGCACCAGAACAAGGCCTTCAAAGGGAGGAGCTCTTACCACCCCCAATAGTAAGTAATGCGAATTGTCTCTTGGAACTGCAGAGGACTGACAAACCCATAAAAAATCGAAGCGGTCAAGGACCTAATGAAAACGGAACCAACAAATACCCTCATGCTCCAAGAGACAAAAATCGAAGGGGAAGCCCTTCTAGAGATCAGCAAAAAGAAATGGCAGAAGAATGTAGGGAAATCAATAAGTGAAAGGGGATCCTCAGGAGGAATAGCCACCCTCTGGAAGGAAGATCAGTTCAGGCTAGTCAGCTCCTTCAACACCCAGCACTAGAGCTACACCGAGCTGAAACACATAGTAAGTAAGTTAACCTTTGCTCTCTTCAATTTATATGTCCCAGTAATATATGCAAAAAATAAAGAGTGCTGGCAATCATTAAATGAATTCATTGAAATGAATTCCCCAAATAATATTATCATTGCTGGAGACCTCAATATAGGGATGAATGTAGAAGAAAAAATAGGAGGAAGAAGCAGTAAAGACCAAATGATACATGTGGTAGAAGATATAATGTTGTAGTGGGATTTAATGGACTTTAAACCCAAGAAAGGGTTATACACTTGGACCAACAATAGGACAGTGGATTATCACATCTCGGCCAGACTAGATAGGTTTTTAGTACAAAGCAATATGTTGATGGAAATAAGGCTTATTTCCTCAACCATTCTTCCCAAACTCACCTCGGATCACAAAGCCATCCTTCTCTCATTGGAAGAGGAAGAAAATATGGGCCCCATCCCTTTTAGATTGAGTCCCTTATGGTGTGAAAAAAGTGGATTTTCTGAGACAGTCCGAACGGCCTGGTCCACCACTATCAGTGGCTCCCCCAGCTATGTTTGGGAACAAAGGCTAAAACATACAAAAAAGGCTCTTAAGGAATGGAGCAAACTACTAGCAATCATTCCTAACAGTCAAAGAAAGGAAGCAGTGCAGCAATTGGGAAACCTTCAAAGAGAAATGGACATCATAGACATAACAAAAACAGAATTGGATAGAGAGCAAGCAGCTCAATGTAATTCCTTTCGAGCCTTCCGGAATGAAGAAGAATATTGGAGGCTAAAGTCCCGTAGCCTCTGGCTTGAATCCGGTGACAGGAACACCTCCTTCTTTCATCTCTAGTGCAGAGCTTGGCTCTCCCGCAACCACATCTCGGAGATCACAACCTCAGAAGGGATACTTTGCAAGGGTATAGACCAAATTAAAGAAGTTGTTGTCTCCAACTTCCAAAATCTCTACAACAAAGGAGTCGTTGGCAGTGATGAGGACAACACTGAATTTCTTAACAATATCCCCTCCTTGGTCAATAAGGAGGAAAATTCGGCTCTCAAGAATCAAATCAAAGAGGAAGACATATGCAAATCATCTGGTCCATGGAACTAGATAAAGCTCCTGGACCGGATGGGTTTACTATCCACTTTTATAGGATATGCTGGGAGATAATTAAATCAGATCTGGTTAGGATGATCAAAGGATTCCTTCAAAAAGCAAAAATGGGGGGCAACACCAATTCTACTTTTTTAGCTCTAATACCGAAAGAATCAAACCCCGACTCCTTTGATAGGTTCAACCCTATTTCTCTCTGCAACATCTCATATAAGATCATTGCAAAACTCCTTGCCAATAGATTAAAGCCTCTTCTGGGCAGGCTCATTTCCAACTCGCAAGGAGGCTTTGTTAAAAGAAGACACATTCTGGATAACGTAATCCAAGTTCAGGAAACC
This sequence comes from Pinus albicaulis, assembly GCA_034641835.2. Classification (NCBI taxonomy): domain Eukaryota; kingdom Viridiplantae; phylum Streptophyta; class Pinopsida; order Pinales; family Pinaceae; genus Pinus; species Pinus albicaulis. The sequence goes on along the minus strand of CM076572.1, from coordinate 196,119,542 downwards.
ATGCATTCCAGTAACCTTAGAAAAGAGAAAGGCATGCTGGTCAAGTTGGATATGGCCAACGCCTTCGACAGGGTAAATTTTTCATTTCTCTATAAAGTCCTACAATCCTTCGGATTTTCACAAGAATTTGTCAATTTAATTAAAGCCCGCACTGACAGACCTTGGATTTCCCCCTTGGTAAATGGGAGGCCAACTAGCTACTTCCAAGAAATGAGGGGGCTGAGGCAAGGATTCCCCCTCTCTCTATTCCCATACATTATCTTGGCAGATACTCTAAGCAGGAAATTAGACAAGGATAAGGAAGATGGAGCAGCTCCAGGACTGAGAATAATGAAAAAGCTAGACCCAATATACCACGCTCTTTTTTTTTATGACTCCCTCATGCTGGGAAGAGCCTCCTGTAGAATTGCCTCAGCATTCAAAGTCACCCTCCAAGATTACTGTAGAGTTTCTAGTGCATTAATAAACGACAGGAAAAGTGTTGTTTACAGTTGGAATGTAGAAGAGGCTGAGGTGCAGAAAGTACCCCGAATTTTGGGATTCAATGGATACTCCAGATGGGACAAGATAAGTTACCTTGGTTTTCCCCTCACACTGGGCACTAACAGGTCTACTCTGTGGGAGGGAGTGCTTAACAAAATCAAAGGAAAAATTGAAGCCTGCGGAGGCCAGTGGCTAACATATGGAGGCAATTTAACTCTGATTAAATCATTCCTCTCAGCTCTACTGATGTACCAAGCTTCATACCTCTTGGCCCCCAAATCGATCACTGGGAAAATAAACAAGCTCATTTGAGATTTCCTGTGGCATGGAGGAAGAGGCAATCAACGCAAGATGCATTTGATAAAACGAGATATAGTAAAGCGCTCCTTGCTAGAGGGAGGTCTCCAAATCAGAGATCTGGAGCAATAAAATACCTCACTGGGATGTAAGCTACTGTGGCAAATGCACAGCGATACCACACACCCTACTAGTCGCACCCTCAGACACAAATACATTTCATCTGCGACATTAAGGAACCTACAGGAAACCAAGAGAAAAAAATGTACGCAGGTGTGGATTTTATGCAACAAGGGAATTCAGTTCTTCTGCCAACATCCATATCGCATTCCAGGAAATGGAAGAAAAGTAAAAGTCTGGACAGATCAAATAATGGGACATGCTCCGCTTGAAACCAACACCACTCTTGGAGAAATCTGCGAGCTGATGAAGAGCAGAGGCATCAAAACGTTGTTTAACATCTCCGATTGGGACGAAGAAGGCAATTGGGCTACTTGGAAAGTCAATATCGTTCCAGTCCACCTCGTCCATCAAGCAGAAAAGCTCAAGCTCAAGCTCAAGGATGGTGCCCCAGTGCACAAAAATGCCGAAGATAAATGGGGCTGGGGACTCTCTGGAATTGATTCCACGGCCTAAGGATATGCTCTACAACAAACACAACGTGGAAGCCATCTCCCTGCAAGTCTGTGGGCTCAGGTATGGGATAAAATGGCATTGCCAAAAATGAATTTCTTTTTTTGGACTCTCATGCACAAAAAAATATTGACAGGCGAAAATTTACTAAGAAGAAGCATAGCAGGGCCTCACAGATGTGCTCTCTAGAAGCAAGCATTGGAAACCATTGATCATCTGTTCATGGACTGCCCCTTTGCTAATAAATTCTGGACACTCACTCTCCATGGCCTCAACGTTGCAGTCCCTTCCAAAATCTCAGTACCTGAACTCTATCAAACATGGAAGGATCGTTACCCTCTTACCCTCAGCAACGAATCCCTTTGGGCCCGGGTTTGGATCATCATACCCAAGTATGTATGCTGGAAACTTAGGCTCACTAGGAATGAATAGATTTTTAACAATATTGCCTTGCCCCCCATCAACGTAGCTGCAAAAGAAAAAGGCCTCCTATTCGAAACTTTGAGCACCCAAGTCCATTAACTTGAATCCTCACTACATCCCGAAGAAAAACAAATGGTTCGGGATCTATGTTTTTAGACACAGGAATCAAGGCACAGTAATACCTCAACACAATTCAGAGTGGATACTAAGAGACAAGGATGAAATCTTCCAAAGCTGGTGGTGGAAACAAGAGAAAGCAACGGTCTTCTTCGATGGAGCCTCCAAGGACAACCCTGGGATTGCGGGCGCTGGGGGCCTGCTATATGTTCCGAATGGGTATACAAGAGAGACCTTTAGCTGGGGTCTAGGACATAGAACAAATAATCAATCATAACTGCTGAGTTTGATAAAAGCCTTCCAAATTGCCAAACAAAGAGGATACAAGGAGCTTCAAGTATTCATAGATTCAGAAATCCTGATACAAAAGGTACACACGAAAGGAAAATTCAATGATGCTAGGCTAAACAAAAATCTATTGAGGTTGAGATACACCCTTCAAAAATTCACCTCCTTCAAATGTTTTCACATACTAAGAGAATCAAACAAAGAAGCTAATGCCTATGCCAACAAAGGTTGTCTCCTGGCTCAAGGAGAGATTAGTATAAACGATGGACAACTGTTCAAAGTTGCATACCATGATTGTAATTCACATTGTAAGAGGGATTTGTCAATAGATTGTACTAAAGGTTGCTCAAGCCTTGGCCCAACCTGATTTTCACTAAAAATCACATATCCATTCTAGTTATAATAAAAAAGAATGAATTATATATATATATATATATATATATATATATATATATATATATATATATATATATATATATTTCTAAATTTTAATTAAATATAAATAAGAATAGAGATTGTAAATGATTTTATTAGTAAAATGCACAGTAGAATTTAAAATTTTGACTATCACTGTATTAAATTTAACATAAACTATAAAAAAAATAATTATTAGAGTAAAATTTAATATTTTTACTATACTATACGGTTTTTGTGTGAATCACCAGATGTTTCAAATTCTGATTCTTTGAATAGTGTTGCTGTTCAAAAGTATTTTGCTGCTCCACAATGCTCTCTTGCTCTAGGTATGTCTCTCATGCAAATCCCTCCCTAAAATTTGTTGCAAAAATAATGAAATAATGAATATATTTTACTACTTAAAGAGCTTTCTATGAAATTAGATTTCTGAAAATCATTTGCCGCTCATTTTTCAGTTTACCGTTTTTGTTTTTCACTTCAAAAAACAAAGTTGCATTTTTTTTCCCAACATTCGGTGCGTTTGTTAACTAAGCGCACTGGTGTGTCTGGTAATAAAACCGCACCCGTGCGGTTAACAGTACATTAGCACCGATAAAAATAAATCCTTTTTTAACGCACCGAAATTACTTTTAGGTATGTAAACCAAAATTTATTGTTGATTTTGGTCAGATGTAGGGAGAAAATCTCATAATTATATCAAATGCACAATTCTTCAAAATACAACTCGTTGCATAATATTTCTCAAAGTTCATCGCAGAGTTCTCCCTATCCATCTCCAGACGTAATTACTTCAGATTTTATTTATATTTTCATTATCTAATTGAATTTATTTATTTTATCCATGTCAATCAGCTAAATCAAAATTAATGTATACAAATTTGCAGGTTCATGCAAATTCAAAATCGAGTTCAGATGCACAAATTATTCAAACAGTTCCAAAACGTCGGAAGCTCTTATCAGGAGCAACATACTGCAAGGCGCAATTGGTATATGAAAATGGACAACCTCTTCACCTTGCCAATTGTAACATGTCATCTTTTAGCCACAATATCGGGACAATGATGGTAATAATTGTTGGGTATAATGTAATTATTTCAACGTCAAACCAATTAAACATGCATTGATGTGCTTACTAAATGATACCATCGATATTGTACTAATCATGTTCAAATATTTTTTTTTTGAATTATTATAATTCTAGTGATGATGAGCGACCTACCTACAATCTTCCGTTGCATCACAACAATGTCAAATCGAGAGAAGGCTGAATTAAGAGAAAAAATCGGAGAGGAACGATACCAAGAATGGTTGAATCAACCACCTATTCAATTCCCGCTACGTCCAGATTCACTAATTAAGAATGACTACAACAATAGTAGTTCTTCACAAGCTGGAAATGGAGGCAATCAAATAGAGGTTGGTATGGATGATTACTTAAGGGATGTAATTGCCATGGAGACAATGTTGTTAGATGCATTCCAGAACGATGATCAACTAGGGGATAATGCTCATATCGATGATACCTTTTTCGAAAGCCTTAAATTTGCTTCCACCACCCCTCTCTTTGGACTTGGCGGTCAATCAAATTCTACTCAATTGGGGACAATGATGTTATTGTACAACTTGAAAGCAAATTTTGGCTTGTTGAATGCATGTTTCTTGGAAATTTTGAGGTAATTGACCATCAAGTCCCTTATATTTTGAGAAATCTTGTCACACAATCAACATTACAAATGGTCAATTTTATGAACGTTAATAATTATTGGAATTGTACATTTAATATTGTGCACCAACTACAGGTTATTCAAAGATAAGGTTCTTCTGAGTGATAATGTCTTGCCCGGTAGCAGCGAAGAGGCAAAACACTTGTTGAAAATGTTGGGTGTTGAGTACATATCATATCATGCATGTCCAAATGATTGTATTATGTATAGAGGAGAATATGCAGACAAAGAGATATGTCCAAAATGTGGGCATGACACGTATGATAAATAAAAAAAGAAGGGTAAATCATGTGGTCCTCCTCTTAAGATACTGAGGCACATGCTTATAATCCCAAGGATTCAAAGGATCTTTCGTTACAAAGAATTAGCTATGTTGTAGGGATGGCATGCCTCACATAGAAGTGAGTTGGGAGTTATATGAATCCCAACAGATTCAATAGACATGAAGCATATAGAGGATACATGGCCCGAAAATTCAAGGATGAAGTACGAAGTCTACGACTCAACATAACCATGGATGGTGTCAACCCATATTTCTTACAAAACACCAACTATTCTGTTTGGCATGTAGTAGTGATCAATAACAATATCCCCCCATGGTTGTCTGTGAAGAATGAACATCTTATGTTGGCTCTCATAGTCCCTGGTAGAAGACAAGTGAAGAATATGGATGTCTACTTACAACCACTGGTAGATGAATTGAAGGAATTATGGAATGGGATAAATGTATATGATGTATCAATACCCATCGTAGCAGAGAAGAGTTTTACGTTGTATGACATATGTTCTTACACCAAACACGATTATCCAGGCTTAGGATTTTTCTCTGGTAAATTACATGTTTATTGATTTGTTTATATACATAATAATATTCTTTCACATATTAATTTAATTCGTTGTAATTGTTCTAATATTCATGATATTCTTTAACGTGCCATGCATATTGTATACAATAATTTCGCAGGTCTAGTAACAAAAATTTATTATGGATGTAAATGTTGTGGACCTTCTTTGAAAGCTAGATGGTCCAACGACCTACGAAAGTCAGTGTATGACTGCTCCAGGGTATTCCTCCCAGAAGAACACCCTTACAGAAGAGAAAAATCCACTTTCAATGGTAAACGAGAGGGAACCCAAAGGCCTCCAATAACGACACTAGTTGGATGGCTTAGAGCATATGAGAGAGAAAAGGAGAAGGAGTTCATAGAAAATGTTCGATTCAAATGGGGAGCCTATGTGCGATGATCCATAATTCTTCGACACCTATGTTGAGAAATTTCCCATTGGGATGAAAAGGAAATCTATCTTTTATAACCTCCCATATTGGGAGCATCTTAAGATTACCCACTTACTAGATCCTATGCATATATTTAAAACTGTTTCATCTTCTTTATGGAGGCACATATCATTGAAAAAAAGTGACACATTGGTTGTTAGGAAAGATCTTATTACTTCAAAAACTAAAAAAAAACACTGCCAAGACAATTAGAAAGTAGAGAAGAGGTTGGTCCCTCTAATTGGTATTTCAAATAAGGTGATGTCCCATGGATTTTAAAAAAAGATGATATTTCTTTGGCAAAGGAATTTATAATGGGTGTGAGGGTGCCATCTTCATATGGGTCTTCAATACAATGTTGTTTCACTGTGGAAGACCATTTGTCGGGGTTGAAATCGCATGACCACTTGAATCTTCTAAGAGTACGTATAATGCCCAAAACATGATTTTATTATTTGTTATATTAATAGTTTTTATCCCATGGGATCATAAAACATAATTAATTTTGTATGCATGTGTTTATAACTTTGCAGTGTCATTATCCTTTGTTCGTGTGTGGGTGTGTGAAACATGACTTCTCCAAGACCTAGGATGTGCCATATCTAAATTATATGCATTTGTACGTTGGATCACGTTAAAGGAGATTCATGTGGCTAACATTCCAAGGTGGCGTCAAGAGCTAATTGAGATTGTTTGTATGTTTGAGAAGGAACTGCCAATGAGTTTCATGGACTTGCAGGTTCATCTTCTAATCCACCTAGTAGACGAGGTTGAATTAGTTGGGGTGGTTTCTTGTCGTTGGATGTTCTTCTTAGACAGGTACATGAAGAAATTGAAAGGTTTTGTTTCACAAAGGGAAAAACTCAAGGGGTATATGGCAAAGGGGTACATATCGTATGAGTCTTTCTATTATGTCAGTGAGTACATCAAGCATATCGACAACACACCAGGTGCGGTGATTTGGGACGATGAAAGTGATGAAGACAAAAGAAAAGGGGAGCTTCTCCAAACAAATGGAAAATGGCGCTTGATAAAGAGTAAGCGACTTATAATTTGTCAAATTTACACAAACTAAATATTCATGTTGACCTTTGATATAATGTATATTTTGATCTCATATGTACTATATGTTGGTTTTATTTCATTAGCGAATGCAGAAATTGAAGCAATCAATAAATTCGTTTTTTACAATCCGAAGTGACACAACCGTGGGTTGCATTGTACGAACAAGAGATGATGAAATGGGATAGTGACAAGAAAGAATTCAGACGGTTGAATGGTAGAAGCGTGCCTTATCCTGGTCATTTAAAAGAAAATATGCCAATTATATGCCCCAATAGTTGGGTTGCTGACCTAGTCAAAGAGAAATACGGTGCAATCGGTCGTTACCCGCATGCTCAAGAGGATGTGCTAAATGTAGGGATTGGGTGCAGAAACTCAGTAATAATCTATTTATGTACATTTTAAACTTAATAATGCACCTTTGAAATGTAACATCTATATTTTATATTTTAACTGTTGGGTTATTTAACACATGAGACTATGATTTTTTAAACTTTTTTATAGGTGCATTTGTTCTCATCTATGTGGGCATATGGACACCATTTGTACATAGAAAATGCCGATGATGGAAACATGACACAAGACTGTGGATTGGAAGTCGAGTTCGAAAAATGTAGTCGAGCTAGCCACCGTGATCAAAACCTAGTACGAGGGACGTTAGGTTACGTTGGAAAGATACAAGAGATCATTGAAGTGGACTTCTCTTCTTTCCAATGTGTTATTTTTAGGTGCAAGTGGTGGCACACCTTTGAACGGAATAATGTAAAGGAATATCACGATAGTAGGCTGATATGTATCAACTCTAGAAAGATGTGTGATGAAGCTAAGGAGCCTTATGTTTTCCCCAAACACTACAACCGAGTGTTTTTTTTACCTAGATGTGTTGGATAGAGATTGGCGGTTCTTATTGAGACATGACACTAAATCAAAACATATTTTTGAGAACAATAGTGTTATCATGCCAAGCGAGCTAGAAGATAATGAGGGTGATGAGAACATAGAGTGATATGGTAGATGTGTTATTTCATCATTTATACTATTTAAGATGGGTTTTTATAAAGAAGAGGATTTAACCTTATAAATAAGACTCTTTTTCTCCAAACATTATAATATGTATTTTGAATTAATTGGTTTGCATTGTATTAATGGTAAAATCATTTCACTTAATAATTTTCAATTATGTTGATCTCGAAAGCAATGCACTGTATCAAGTTCTTTTTTTTTATGTTAATTCCTAAAATAATACAACTACTTGATTGCTTTAAATGGTTTTTCACTATATCATTACTTAAATAAATGCACCCTATATATATATATATATCTTCAAAATTTAAAAAAATGTATTAGTGTATATTGTTATTTTTGGTTTGTAATATCATAGTAAAATAATGATAATTCTAAACATGAATTTATTTGCATTATTTTCTAAACTTTATTATGTTACAAAAATCATATTATTCTACATTTATCATTTTACAATTATTTATATTCTTACAAATTTACAAATTTTCAATTATGGTAATTTTACGATATGTATAGTATACATTTTACAATTTTATGATGATTCAAATTTGACAATTAATTTACAAATTTTAATAAAATTGAATCATGACAATACACACAATTGCAATTTTACAATTTTACAATTTCGCAATACAATTACAATTACAATTTTACAATTTTACATACAATTACAATTAAAATTAAAATTTTACAATTTTACATACAATTACAATTACAATCTTGATACATACAATTACAATTATAATTTTACAATTTTACAATTACCAATACATAATTTTAATAAATATCATGATTTAATATTAAAAATAAACATCACAATCATGATAACCATCATATAAACATCATATTCTAAAATACACATTCAAATTCGCTAACATCATCTAATCATCGTTATCACGATCATCTAAGAAAACACAAGCATTATATAACATCATCACAACACAAACATCAAATATACATCTCATGTCAAATAACTCCTATAACATACACATCTATCTGCAAGCACATTAAATGAACATATCTAACATGACCTAACAATATACACATCATGATGAACACCAACATGTAAATTAAGTACATCAACATGAAGATAAAATACATGCACTATATATATATCTAATGTCAAAAATATAAAACTGTAATAGAACTGCATATAAATGTCAAATATTTGGTGGTACATCAATACTATAGCTAGTCGAGGCCTGCTCAGTCGATGGTTTCTGCTCAGATGGCGCCTACTCAGGAAGTGCCTGCTCAGATGGCGCCTACTTAGGAAGTGCCTGCTCAGATGGTGTCTGCTCAAATGGCGCCTGCTCAAGAGGTGCCTGCTTAGATGGTATTTGCTCAGGAGGTGCCTGCTCAGATGGTGCCTGCCCAGGAGATGCATGCTTAGGACTAAATGTTGGCTTCTCATCTCCGCGAGGTGAAGGAGGAGAAGGTGGAGTACTAGAATGATCACTCCCCTCATGATCATCTTCCGAGTTGTTGTGTCATGCATCTCCATGGAGCCTATCCCTCCTCGCTTCCAGTAGCCTGGAAGCTTCGATGATATGATGCATATGGCTCATCATATCGTGCGACATGTCCCTCCAAAGCTCCGTGAGCATACGATCTGCCTGAATGTCTCTGATCGTCGCAGAGAAGACTCCCTCATCAACTAGGAGCCTACATAGTCGATCACCCAACTCCATCCTGAATCGTATGTCAGCCCTATGCCGCATGCCTGTGGGTATCTGCACCTGAGTAGGTCTCTCACCCTTCGCGGCCTTTGCCATCTCCTCGTCATCTACAGGATCATCTAGTGGGGGTGGAGGCATGGCCCCAACGAACTTGCCAATATCTACAAAATATATAGTACACAACAATAATTAGACAATTTCATTAAACGATTTAATAAAACAAGTTAAATAATGTGGTAGAATAAATTTTATTCTAATTAATTAAGACAATAAAATGAAACTATATTAATTTAAATAAAAAACTAATATTACCTCTATCATCTGGTGGCTCATCCTGTGTGAAGAGGATGTTGGTACGCCCTCGCCAATCCAACCTTGCATAAGGACACGACACCATGACGAACATGTGGTCATCCTCACTGGCTAGTAGCTCCAGTGCATCACTAGAAATCCTGGCCAGATACTCTGACTGGCCCCTCTTGGGCATGATATCGCCCCACATGTGCATCCGTACCTCTATCATCGGCGTACGAGGTTGAGAGACAAAATTAGGCCTCTTCTCCGGAAACCTCTAAAAAAATAAACAAAACAACTCTGAAGCAAAAGGGAAGGTCAACCTCCCACGTGCCTAAGAACGACATATATCTAAGGGTATACAAAACTGCCGCAAAATAATGGCAGACCATTTAACAAGTCGTGGCCTCTGGAATAAAGAATCAACATAAAATAAAAGAGGGCAACCAATGTGCTTCCCGTCACAACTATAATGTGCAATGGTGGTCAGTAATAGTGAGAGGCACCTAACCTCCTCTATACCAAAAGAAGCAATCTGTAGTTGTCCACCAGGCACCTGAAAATATGCAGGAGAAATTATATCATCCATATTGTATCTTTGAGAGTACACCAACTGACTCCCTACTGCATAAACGACAGGCACATCAGGGAACTGGGGCAAATCCTCCCCTCTCCTAGATAGGCCAGTGATAAAATATATGTCCTCCTTAGTGGGTTGGTACCACTAGTTGGGACCGACAAAGAAAGCCTGTTGGTGGGCATCCCCCCTGTAGATAAATTGTACTAATAAGCCACTGTGCCCCTTTAGGGCTATAACCTCCTCATAGACTTAAGGAGGCATACCTCCCTTAAGAGGAACTGGGTGGGTGGCTTAATAGGGAGAGGGTACAAAAGTCTCTCTGTCTCCCTTGCCTCCCACTGTTGTATCATGTTATAATTGTCATCCCCCTTCTCTTGTTGTTCTCTTTCCTCTCTTCGTTGATGTTACTGAATGATTCACATATTAAATACATCAGCCTCTCTCATACATAAAACATAATTTATTTTATTAAATGAAAAATGTATTTACAAATATATAAATATAACTTTTATTGAAAAAAGAAAAAAAATTTCGGTGCACCACAAAAAATAGTCACACGCCACCAACGGTGCATACATGCATATCACGCACCATCCATGGTGCGTATAAAAAAATGTCATGCACCACGATAACAAAAAATATTACTTAAATAAATATTATAGGCAGTGCGTTGACAAAACATATCCGCACCAATGTGTTTGTTATAGCGCAACGCACCACCCGTTTGCAATATTTTACCACTGGCAGTTCGTACCAAACACAAAATGCCCCGGTGCAGTATGTTTGATCGATGAACTGCACATTAGGTGCATTCCCGTAATATAGACGCACCATGCCGTTATGTTTATTTTTACATAATTCCCAGTGCATTCTAGTAAACTAACGCACTGCCGTAATTAAATTGTTATTTTAAAAATATTATAAATTGTCGGTGCGGCCGGAAAATGACACGAACCACACCATTTTATTGTTATTGCGGTGTGATTTTTGTCAGTAGCGCATCGGAATATCACATTAATTGCTCGGTCCAGTTTCTGTTAACACCATTCACAGCGCGACCTGTAAATTTATAGGGAGCACTGGGAACTGTGTGAGCCGAAAGCCGAATGACTTGAACGCACCGCGCAAGAACTTTAAAAAAAAAAAAAAAACAGTGAATTCTAAGTCAATTTTCAAAATTAATTCGCTAAAAGCTTAATTTGATGAGAAACATATACATTACCTACACATTTGTGCGTCGAGGAGGCATCTTTCCAATGGAATACTAAAAACCAAAATTTCCCACCGTTTTGCAAAATTCGAAGTCCACACACTGAGCAATTGACGGAAGTAATGCGGGCAATGGGAGCACCGATGCTTGGGTGCCTCAGAGAAGCAAAGGTCACACCAGTGCTTGAGAGCTCTACAACACTGTACCTCGTAAAAATAATTTCTACGACAGGTAATTTTTATTTTTTAAATTAGCCCTTTTTTATGTGCTCCAGTATGAGACGCACCAGGCAGTTATATAAATGGCGCACCACACTTCTTTACGGTGCGCTGGATTACTGAGGCACACCGGGCTGGTTTGTACGGAGCGCACAATGCTTCCTTTGAATAAAAACCCTAGGTCGGTGCGTCGTTGTACCTAAACTGCACCGGGCTGTCGTAGTTAGTAAATAGCACCGAAATGCTGAAAACACACCAAAGTGGCGATATATGACCAACATCCATTAGAGAACTTTTGAAGTCTAAAATGGGCCTCCTAAGAAAAATGTACAACCAAAATAAAATTTATAAGAACCAATAGGATTCAAAATGATGATGTCAACCATGGGGGATGATTCACCATTTTTGGGGTATAAAAGAAAATTACTAAAAAAAATAAAATAATAAAACTACTTTTTCAACTTATCTCCCTAAGTTTGAACTCAAATTTTAAGCGGAATTACTTTCTGGATGCAAAATTTAATTCCTCATCCAAGGATATCGACGTTGCATACTTTCGATGGACCCTACTACACGAAAAATAAGGAATACATGAAAATTGGGATTGCAATCACGTTTTTCATGTATTTCTCATTTTTTGTGTAGCAGGGTCCGTCGAAAGTATGCAACATAGGTACTCCTTGGATGAGGAATCAAATTTTGCATCCAACAAGTGTTCCCGCTCGAAATGTGAGTAAACCCATAGGGAGATAAGTTGAAAATACAAGTTGAAAAGGTATTTTTTTCTTTTTTCCCTCTAAAATTTGATGATGTAATCTAATCTTATTTTATTATTTCCACTATTATTTTATAATTTCCTTAGGAGGCCCATTTTAGACCCGAAAAGTCCCCTAATGGGGCGTGTTATATAAAAATCACCATATATTTTCATTAAATAGACACTCTATGTTGGGGCGTCGTATCACCATAAACGCACCGGGGCGTTGTTGTTAGAGTATAACACCGCAATGGTTATATAGTGAGTGTCTCAATGTGCCATTTGATAGTACGCACATGTGCGCTTTATATAAAACGCACCGGTGTGTTGTATGTATGAACTGTACCATTGTTTTCGTAGTACTTAAAAATAACTCTGCAATGCTTCTTTAGCCTCTACTAAGCACCAGTGCGTCACATATATATCAAGCGCACCAGTGTGTGTTACGATTATAAACGCACCATGAAAAAACATTCGCAAAAACATCCACCCAGAAACCTCCTCCAATGACCTCCGCTACAAATGGATATATGGGCTATTTTTATAAGGGCTTCCTCAAAAACATCCGCTAGAGGGTCTTTTCCTTGTAGTATCCTAGAATTGTCAGGGCAGTAACTCCTAAAGTATCCCATATTTTTAAAATGATAACACTCGATCTTGGACATGTCAACCTTCTTCTTTGGCCCTTTCTTCTTGAATCTTCCTTTATGTTGAGCAACATAAGCATTTGATACTTCTTCATTTTTGGTTACTGTGGAGACTCTTAATTCTTCTTGACTGAATGTTGTCCATAACTCATCAAAGGTGGGTGTTTCTTTCCAGCTATTGAGTGTTGAAGCAAAAGAACCCCAAGTAGGTGGTAATCCCAGAATGGCTGTAATCACTAGTTCTTTATCTGGCACTATTTAATCAATTGCAAGAATCTCATCCCTTATCCTTGTTATCCTCACAAAGAAAGAGGAAACACTATCCTCCTTTGTCATCTTAGTAGTTCTTAGTTCATTCTTCAGGCTTGCTACTTTTCCAAATTTCTTGATGGTGAATAGTTTTGACAAAGCTTCATACATTTCTTGAGCACGATCAATATTTTCTATGAAGGGGACAAGATTTTCATTTATTCCTTCAACCATAAAATCCATAGCTACTAATTCCAGTTCTATATACTTCACCCTATCAACATCACTTGATTCTTTTGTAGGAATTTTCATATTTCCTTTGACTAAATCTAAGACCTTGTTCTTTTCAAGGATAATGTCAATCCTTTTCTTCCAAGACCTATAATTTGCATCTCCTTCAAGCTTGTTCTCTCCCTTGATAGTGTTAGACATATTTCTTGAAGGTAGTGAAGACTTCTTTCCTCTAGTAAACTTCTTATGACTTCCTGACTTCCTTGATCAAGTCCTTGAGACTGCCTTTTTCCTTCTTCTTTCACCAAAGCTCTGATACCATGTTAGAGAATCAGAAAGGCAGAAAGATCCTCTTGCTCTTGATTATTTACTTGTGATCTTCTTTAGTTCTTATTATGTTCTTCTTATCTTTCTTCTTATTAGTTCATCAAGGAAATATAAATGCAAATGCACATAAATCTAGGACACAAGATGTAGGCCAACAGTTGGGGAAAAAGCTAACTCTTGGGGAAAACCCAGTCAGTAATTCTTCAAAAGTGATTCTTGAGACTCTAGACCTTGACCTAGACTTCCTCCACACCAAGTCAACCTTCCTTGTGATCCTTCCTAAATCTGGCAGCAACAGTAACAGTAACAACACTATGATGACTTGGAACTTTGACCTTGCTTCTTGAGACTTCAATATTGAGATAGAGACTTTGATCTAGCTTCAAAGACTTCGATTTAGGCCCAATACAACTTCTCCAAGAAACAAAATTTAGTAAAACAAAATTCAACTTCCTATTCTCTTAGCAGCAACATCTTGGCAACAACTGTTGCAGTAAAAATTTGAGAACTTCGATCTCCCAAAATATAGCTCGAAATGTAGAGAGAGTACCACCAAAATTTTTATTTTCTTCAAATCTATAAGCATGCCCAAAACCGAATCTAGAAATTCCTCCTCTAATTCACAGTTTTTCTTTGTTGCAACTACAAAATCGACTTGGTGTGGAGGCTTCATAAATCATAATTTACTCAATACTTGACCTATTTGCATGATTCAAATACCAAATATGGATCAATTTAAATATAAAATAATCCTATAGACTTAGAATAAAACCTAAAAGTTCACAATAGGGACTTTGACCTAAAATAAATATGACCTAAGAATGAAACCCATGCTTTAATAACTCATTTAATAATAATATAAAAATATTTTCTTTATTCTTTTGACAAGTACAATAAGTATTGACTCAAGTAAAATTTATGAAGACCGAACCTAGTTACATTCTTCAACAAATCTGAGGCATGAAGAAGGGAAATCTGAGGTAGAATGAAGGATGAATTTGTGTTTTTTCTGAGGCAGATTAAAAGACTGAGTTTCTGATTAAAGGAGGCCTAGTTGGAAGGAAACCCTAGAAGGTAACCTTGTATCTATCTTTGGGAACTACTGTTCATGGATGAAGGGTTGGTTTAGCCCTAGAAATTTCCAAGTTGTTCTATTTAAAACATATTATATCTCTTGTTGAATTGGAAAAATTTATCTAAGAAAAGGTTGTTGGGTTTTCCCCTGGTTAGGGTTTTCCTAAGGTACATTTTTTTGTCTCTTATTGATCCTACTGTCATTATTGTTTTACGGTTGATATATTCTATATGTATTTCTTAATGATAAATGTGATACAATACTAATAATGAATTAATCATTGGAAGTAATTATCAATCTAGAAAATATTGAAAAATCAACATGGTATCAAGGCTATAGTGAAAGAGAAACCTTGAAGAAGCCACCATGTTCCTATAGGGTTTGTTCTTTAATTAGCCCTTCTCATTCTGTTTTATAATGAATACCCTAGATTAGGGCCAAATAGCCTCATCCCTAGGCACAAATCAATGGATTCAACTCTTAGTGCAGGAGGGTCGAAAGCCCTTAGGACAAAGGACAAATGAGGACTGCATAAGCCTTGTGTTGTGGATATAATTGGTGAAGGAAGACTACAAGAAGAAGGAGGCAAAAATACCTTAGGGGATGATAAAAAATAAGACTAGAGTTTTGGGAAAACATGCCCGAGCTATCTCAGTTTAGTAAAGAAGATAACAAATGTGTCTTTTGGATCTCAACTAGTTTGTTTAAGAAGAATATACTGATACTCCTTGCCAACATTCAAAAGATATGAATTATATGAGTTATGAAGGGATACTTGATGAAACCATTTTGTAAGTATAGAGGACATTAATGAAATTGATTGCTACGAATGTTGGAAGTCGAAAGAGTCCCTTCATCAACTTGTGAAAAACAATTCCAATGATGAGATAAGTGATAAATGATATTCAAAGTGTTCGTGAAACTATAAGAAATTGTTGTTAGATGCACCTGCTGATCTGTAGCTTTCAAGAAGTAATGAAAACATCATAATTTGGATCATGGCTCAAATATAGATAAGGAAAACTAAGGGAGATACGTGATCCATAAACCTGTGCTGAGAGTATTTGAAGTATGATTGAAGTTTTTTTTTTGATGTTGCATTGTATTACAAAGTGTGTTCAAAGCATAGTATTGTTTGAAGCTGCAATCTGTTGTCACGAAACTTGTAATTCTTTGGAAAAGTATTGCATGACTAAGGGCTTTGGAAGAAGCCTTGACGTTGATATTATCAATTGATAATACTAGGGTATTTGGGTGTTGTAAGTGATTAAGGATGGGACCTATTTTGTGAATATGGCATGTTTATAAAAATTGATGCCCAACCCAAAATGTTGGAGTCTATTCTTTGCACATCAAGGCATTCAAAATTGAAATGAGGAGTAGGATCATTGTCATTAATATATTTGAAGAGATCCAGCTTTGATGGATCGAGTCCATTGGAATATCACGATGACATATTATCTTCAGTTTGACATGACAAGTTTACAATGAAGAAGAGGTTGAATTCCTCATCAAGTTTGGAGACTGAGTTCCTCTTGTGAAGAATGAGTCATTTGCAGAACTGGAGTTTTCCTTATTATTTCTATTGCTATGATTTTTTTGAGAAGTTTGAAAATAATATTTAGCTAAAAATACATAGTTTCAAGAATATCATTGCTAGTACTGCTGATATAAGAAGTAGTAACCAAGTTTGTTGATGGTCTACCATATTCTCTCTTGATGAAGACATCTTACATTTATAAAGCAGTCTTTAGTGGAGATATTTTATCATGATACATTTTCTTGGAATAATATCAATATGGTAGATCATTGATTGTTTTGATGACATGATGGATTTCATCAAATATGATGAAGTATGGGTACTCTATGGTTTTGGACATTTGGATATGGAAATAAATTTTGCAGATGAAAAAGTATGTTGGAATTACAAAAGGTGTAAATGAAAAATTTGTAGGGTTTGTAAACCCTAATTTACTTGAAGTCTTGGATGTGATATCCCTAGGGTTATTAGACAAAATCTTAGAGCTAGACATAGATCAACGTTTTAGCTAAAATAAGAAACCCTAGCTCATGTAAGGAAGGAAAGGATGACAACATAATTATGATGAGAATGAGGATGATGAGTTTGATGATGGATTTCTCTCACTTCAGCAAGAAAGCAAGGACTAAGAGGGAGATGAAAATTCCCTACAATCCTCAAAAGATAAGTACTTTACATCTCTTGATTATTATTGTTTTATTATTAGTTAACCTCTTGCCTTTGTTTGTTTTGCTAGGTTATAATCATATTTTCATGGGCCTCTTAGTGAGAATTACCAATACATGATGAAGGATACCAAGGCTCTAGTAGTAGATGGAAGCATTGGAATAACGAAGAAATTTTTTTTGCAAGAGGATTCTCCCACGATTTGTGATTTGTGTTGGGTGAAATTGTATTAAGATCTAGAATAATTCCCGGTGACTAAAAGAGCTCCTAGTTCATAGGAAGTAGGCATGGAAACAATTTTGAAGGATGTCATTGTTCTGAGATCTGTGGAAATTAAGTGGTGACTTAGGTGGATTTACAATATGAAGCATTTAATAGATGGCCACATAAAGAAGTACAAAGCAGGATTCTCCAGGGTAGAGGGAGAGGAGACATTTGCTCTAGTTTTTTTATTGTAACATGAAAGAATAATATATATGTATTAATCTATGCCCAGTCACGTCTAAAAAATATATACAATTCTAGTACGTTTCCATTGATAGGATTCATAAGTTGCAAACTGACTATCCAAGCCCCTTTTTCCTTCGAAATTACAAAAATGACTGAGCGACTACTGATGCACTAGTGTAGACTTTACAATATTGTGATAATAACAAAACACATTTAAAATTAGACATTTTAAACATTCATATTAAGCATACAAGTCCTCTGGGTTGCCTGGGGAGTTGAGATCGAAGCTAATAGTTTCTTCTATTGGTTGGGAGTCGTGCATAGCCAACTGAATTTGGGGATCTTCAGTCTTGCTTCTCAGTGCGTCGACTTCGTCCTCCAACTAATAGATTTTTTGGCTCTTCTTGACATTCATCTCCTACATTATGCATGCCTCTGCTCTCTATTTTTTAATAATCTTTTGTAATTCAGCCATACCCACTCACAATTCAGAGTGTTCCCTTTCACATGTTCCACAGGCGATAGGGGAGTAAGAGGCCAAGGGAGGGAAATTTTCCCACTTAAGTTTAGCACAACCAGCCAGCCTGCCCGAGCGCGGGCGACGACGTCCCTAGGAGCCAACATCCATGACATAGAGAGACTAATGACGCAAAGATACAAGTGACATAGAGAGACAATTGATAGTGAGACCTTGAGACAATTGTGACCTTTCATAGTGAGACAATTAGGACTTTTGACAATGAGACAATTGACGTGGTGGGACAATAAACACAACAAAACCATAATACCTTTCATAGTGGGGATCAACAATATTCCCTTTCCAATTTTTCTCTCCCGACCAAACCAAAATTACAAGCAAATATATCTCACCAGACTAGGGGGATGAGCTTCCCGCAACGACCGATACTATCCACTAATAGCCCGGACCCTGCCAAAGAATCCTATCGCCTTCAATCCACTAGACAATGTCAGACAACTTCTTATTACATATTTTTCAAACAATTACTCAACAATTTATAAAGAGGTTCGAACATAAGCCCCGTGTGGCTTTGAGATGTGACCTGCTTACCTCTGGGATCCCACTGAGCTTCCATGATTTCCCTGTTACCTAAAATGACCTTCACCTCACATATTTGAACCTTCAAGCGAGTGAACCATCCGATCCGAACCAGGAGGAGTAAATGCGACTAACTCTCTTAGGGGTTTCACATGGAGTTTGATTATTTCTGCAGGCAATGGACCCAGATACGAGGGACGGATTGAGGCGTTCCCACACTTAACACATCCACCATGCCAAGTGGCCTTACTTGCCTAAGATTGCAACCTCATGTCAAGTGGTGAGGTAGGTTATTAATCAAATGATGCCAGATGGGAGGGGAGAGGGGGGGAACACAGGGGGGGCGGGGAGGAAGGATGTGATGGAGGCGTGGAGGCCGGGAGGGGGGGGTGAAGGGGAGGATTATGTGGAGGTAGGGGGGGGATATTGGGAGAGGTAGGCCAGAGAGGGGGAGATGTGGAGATCGGGGGGGGGGAGTGTGAGGAACTTACAGGGAGGGAGGGTGAGCTCATCCGAGGGGAGGGAGGGAGGGCCTTTTAAAATTATAAGTTCCTTTGTTACCATGATTTGTGACTTTAGTAAGAGATCCATGTTGGGGGAGTGGAAATTTATCATCGAAATAAATATTTTCATTCAAAGACTTAAGGGATGGATAAATTACGTTCAATTTTGTTTACCCTGTTATAACCTTCTTTCATTTGGCATGCCATATTGGCTTGAGCATTCGCTTCCTTATTTAGGTCTCTTATAATGTGAAAAAATTGCAGTTTCACAAGGGGAGGGGACATGCCAAGGGATCTCTTAAGGATCTGATTGAGCTTGTTATTCTAGGATGAAGATTGAGCTCATGTGTTTTATGATCAAGAGTGAATCTCCCAGAATTTTCATTTCCTTAATTCCCTATTGATGAGATAAAATGAGAGATTCTACTTGGTTGTTAGTCTTATTTCCCATGCCCCAGGCATAACGATCAACAATTATCTCTTTGGGATTAATGATAATCCCACCCCCTCCTGCCACCCCATAATTTGCTCTTTTTGTAAAGTAAACTTCTATTAGATGATTATTTATGTTTATTTTATTATGGATTGGAAATTACATCAGGTGGATGAGGAGACCACTTTCCTCAATGGAGCAATTGAGGTAGAAGAAGTGTGCATAGATCTACCTTAGGGATTTGAGGTACATGAGAGGAAATCTCATGTCTACAAATTGAAGCAAGCTTTTTATGGACCTTGGGCATGAAATTCTTGAAGTTATGGATATTTGATGAGTAGTGGTTGATCTTGTTATCATATGACTTGTTTCTGATGAGAGAAAGCAAAAATGGAAGGAAGATTTTCTTCTGTGATAAAAGGATCAATCATGATAGAGGTAGTTGATCTCTAACTTCAAGATGAAGAATATTGGTTGGATACATTACTTATTGGGACTGGGAGTGTGGCAAAAGTCAGATGAGATCTTCCTTGGTCAAATGGAAGTGTATTGTTATGATCCTTCAAAGATCTGGAATGATTGATAGCAAGTACATGGCCATTTCCATAGTATCCAATATGATAAAGATGAGTGGCTCTGTCGTCTCCCCCACCTAATCACGCATTCCTGCAAGTAGCTTCCAAAGACACACTGCTTCACAACTCACATAAAACTACAATATACTCTACATGATAGCAAACCCCAAGCTGAATCGTCATCATGATGTACTTTTCTCGACTCGATCCTAATATGAATCTGTGAATCCCTATTGTTGTATGAGACATATCTCAATCCATATCCAATTGTAACTTGTCGGTACCTCAACACATGTAGTGTCATATGCCTTGGATCAACCATAAACTTACCAACTTGATCCATCATTATAGTTGTTTTCTGGTTCCTGTGATGCTAAAACAAATCCTGCTAAGACAATCCAGGTTGCTCCCGTGTTCATGATGTTATTATATCGATATCATGATGACATATTTTTAAAATAAATAATTGTGTACACATGTATGTATATAATTACATGTTAACAGATTCTGATTCCGTCTGATGTTTTTGCAATGGAGCCACCCTCTTCTTCCCTGTTAGGAGATGTGCCAAATCTACCGTCACAAGTATTCAAATTTTCACTTATGCTTTTAAGTTATAAATTGAAGTGAAAGTTTCATTAAAAAATGAGATCTAGATCTTGAGTTATTTTACAGTTTTAAAATTTTTGAATTTTAGGTTTGTGGAGATGATTTCCGTTCGGAGCCACCCTCTTCTTCCCTGTTAGGAGATGTGTCAAATCCACTGTCACAAGTATTCAATTTTTCATTTATGTTTATGTTATAAATTGAAGTGAAAGTTTCATTAAAAAATGAGATCTAGATCTTGATTTATTTTACAGTTTTAAAATTTTTGAATTTTAGGTTTGTGGAGATGATTTCCGTTCTCCAAAGACTCTAGCGATCGAGTGTATAATGGAGATAGGAACATCCAAACAATTTGAACAAGAAGTTTTCTAACTTCTTTTTTTAACATTATTGCATTAGTTTATGCATTTTCATTTGAAATTTTTTAATATATATACTTGTACATGTATATTGTGTTGGAAATGTTGTCATTGATGGCAAAGGAGGTAGGAGATGCAGAGACAGGAACAGTTACAAGGACAGAGGCAAATGCAAAGACAGGTAACATTTACAAGGAACAGAGGAAGCAGTGAATTGAAGCAAAGACAGAGACAGACAATGGAGGCAGAAAAGAAGCAAACGAAGGAAGCAAAGGAGACAGGCAGAGGCAGAGGAAACAAATATAAAGGAGAAAGGCAGAGACACAACTGTTATTGCAGAGAAACAACTGTTATTCCGAGAATATTTTACATAGCCGGGCGTTACACATAACATAAATTACATTCCGGGAATCGCATACTCCAGCGGAAAAGTATTGTGCTTTATATTCAAATGCGCAGTGTGAATGGAGCGGAACCATATTCAAATGCGCAGTGTGAATGGAGCGAAACCATAGTCAAATGCGCAGTGTGAATGGAGTGGAACCATAGTCGTAACAGATGAAATCACAGCGGTGAAATGCGATGAATAGTTATTTATATATATAATTGAAATCGTGGAGGACCGGAACCTGGAGTAGAGAACGGAACCGTGATCGAGAGGAACAGTGATGGCGGTTTGGAGCGAAACCGTGGGTTTCATCGCACCACCATCCTTCGGGCAAGCGGTTTCCACCATTCGCGAGCAATTCCATAGACAGACTGACGCGTGTTCTTGAACGAAATTGAAAACCGCTGGTTAAAGTGCGCCATCGCATGTTATAGTTTGTACCAAGATGCCGAGCGATATGTGTACGAGTCGTTGATCTGGAAGAGGGCCATCGGACGGTGATCGCACGTTGGACTTGCCCGGAGTTTAACCAAGGTACGCGGAAGTTAACCAGATGTGGTACGAGCATTTGATTGGGCCGTCATTTATACCTGTGGGCCCGGAGCCAAGGTTTACTATACAATTATTTGCTTAAAACAGAGCGGTTGATTTAATATAAAGTGCGAAGGGTTATAACTTTAAGTTCTAAGGTTCGGAGATATATTTATATATGTTTAAGTGGGGAACGTAATACAGTTTGTTGATATAAAGGTTATAAACACCGCCACAGTTTATTAAAGCCACAGTTTATTAACAATTTTAATCGGGAATATGCATACACGACGATATATTTATATACGGTTGGGTTTTTATTATGGTTTGACCACAGTTTTGAAGATGCCGAGAGTTGATTTTACCAAAGGTTCTGTAGTTGAAACTATTCAAAAGGTGTTTTAAATTTAAAGACTTTGGAATATGTGGGTCCAGATATATATAGGCCCGTATGAAATATTGTAAAGATTGAAATATGAATGAATTTATACGTATGGTTTTATAACCATGGAAAAATGAAGTTTCTGCATTAATTCAAGTTTGCCCAGATTTAAAATCAGTTAAAATCAGATGTTATATTAAAAGACATTTATATGTGCAGCAGTTATACAACTGCAACGAAAGAGAGAGAGATAGCTGCAGAAAAATGCACAGTGATCCAAAAAAAAAAGTGGGAAGGGGGTTGATTTGAAAATATATTATATGGACAAAGAGTGTATAAGCAGGTAGCTCGAGCACAGAGATTAATAATGAACAGACATTGCCTAGATTTATATTGATTTGAGGATAAACTTGGAAAAGCAGTTATATATGCAGTAGGTGCACAAAAGTACAGTAAACAGGTGAATAAACACAGGGATGAAAATGTGGGCCTAACAGAGGTAAACAAAGAATGTAGGAACTGAAAAAGTCACAGGGAATTTTGCAGGCATGATGAACAGAAGTATGCAGATAAGTTACTTAACAGCAGCAAAAAAGACAAATCCAATAAAGCCAAAATCCAGAAAAGGAGCTGAGTGAAATTGAAATTTGTAACTGAAAATGTGAATGTAAATGTTGTAATTAATTTCTTATTGTTTGTGATGCATTGGCAAGTCTCCGGAGGAATACATAATCCCACTATAATATTGAAATTAACACATATTGTTATATTTTTTAATGAGCTGGTAAAAGAAATAAGGAGGCAGAAGGCAAAAAGTCAGGGCTATTCACTTCAAATTCCCTGAGGAATGTAAAGAGTCGTGTGATGAACTCTATATATAATAACACATTGATATGCACAAAGGGGTTAGAGAGAGTGAGTGAAGAGAATGCAGAAATGAAGCAGTGAAGCAGAGAAGAAAGAGGAGCTGAGCAGAGAAGAAGGAGAAGCTGATAGAGAATCTGAGAAGATGCAGAGATGATACAGGGCAGATATGAGAATAGATGAACAACAGAGCAGATGGAACAGAACAAAGCTGATATCCAAGGTAAATCAGCAAGTGTTTCTCTTTTGAAAGAGTAAGGAAGTTGGAGCTTCCCTATCAAGTTGTAGCTTGATAGATGTCAGTTGTAGCTGACTGAGGTAGGAGCCTCCTGTAGGTTGGTGCCTGCAGAAAATAGATGGGAGTTGGTGCTTCCACATCAAATTGTAGCTTGATAAAATGTCAGTTGTAGCTGACTGAGGTTGGAGCCTCCTGTAGGTTGGTGCCTGCAGAAAATTGATGGGAGTTGGAGCTTCCTTGCAAGTTGTAGCTCGCAGAATTGAGGTAGGAGCCTCCTGTAAGTTGGTGCCTACAGAAAATCAGTGGTGAGAGGGAGTTGGAGCTTGCCTTTTCATCACAACAATAATAAGATGTGGTTTTCTCCCTTTATGGGTTTCCACTTATATCTGGTGTCTTTGTGCATGTGTTGATGTGATTTATCTAATCTGCTTAATACTTGTTGCTCACATATTAAGACTGTTGTTACATTAACAAATATGTTTGATACTTGCTCCTCACTAATAAATATTGCTCACATATTAAGTTGATCATGAAGTGAAGGTGTAAATAAGTTTTAAGAGAAAATTTTTAAAAGTCCATGTATGTGTTAAACTGATTCACCCCCCCCCCCCTCTCAATTTAACTAAGGGTTCAACAATTGGTATCAGAGCAGGTTCCTTTAGTGTAAGCTTAATAGCTTGAAGGAGATCTGGTTGAGTCATGGACTATCAAAATGTACCTGTGCTAAATACAACAAACTTTCCTGAATGGAGAGATAAGGTTAAAACATGTTTAATGGCTGATGAACCTGAGGTATGGAAGCTTGTTTGTGATGGTTACTGCACAGACTCCCCCACGGTGAAAGAACAACAGAGGAATGCCATGGCAAAATGTGTGATATATGAAAGTCTTCATAACAAGGACCTAGAGTTGATAATGGATCTAGACTCTGCAAAAGAAATCTGGGGTAGACTGCATTTCATGCATGGAGTAGACACTGAGGATTGCATTGTGAAGAAGGAGAAGAGAATTAAGAAGAAGAAAAATTCAGGTCAACAGGAAAATATTCAATCAAATGAGGTACCTGCTAGTGTGAATGGCAGTAAGAACCATGAAGAAATTGCAGTTGAAGAAAAAGCCAAACTAGACACAGCCTTGACTGAAATAGAAAGACTGAGGAATGAAAAAAAATACCTGAATACATTGGTGCAAATATGTGATGAGAGAGAATATGAAAATAAGAAAGAAATTATTGACCTGAAGACTCAGCTTGAAGAAGCAAACAAAGTGGAAGACATTCTGCTACGACAAATGAGAGAGAAAAGTCAGGAATGTGAAAGATTGGAAGAAGAAGTAGTGAGTTTGAGAAAGAATTTAGAAAAAGCCCAAAGATACTTATTAATGAATACTCCTCAGATGAAAATCTCTGGACAATTGGACCAGATTCTAAAAGCTCAAAGATCTCCTCTCATAAAGGCTGGAATAGGATATGAAGGAGAAACCAGTAAGCCCAAGGTAGAAGATAACAAGAAAATCATCTTTGTAAAAGCTGTAAAGGAAAATGAAGCAGCTCAGAAGATTCCCACAGAAGAAGAAGCCAACAAGAACAAGATTTGTAAAGAAACAAACAGAATCAAGCAACAACATTAAAGAACAGAGAACGAGAGGATGAAACAATCAGCTGCTAAAGGCTCACATGCTCCTAAAGATGAAATGAACAAATTCGGAAGATATCAAAGGAGGTTCCTCCCTCCTATGAAAAATAACACATGTTTCTCTTGTCATAAACCAGGACATAATGCAGCATATTGTAAGACAAAGCCAATCTAGTCCAACCAGCAAAGGATGCAGCAAAAGAGAGGAATACCTCAAGCCAGTAAATGGAAAGGACAATCTTCCACCAGGTACACAAATCATTTCCATGGCTACTGTTAT
The DNA here is from genome assembly GCA_034641835.2 of Pinus albicaulis. Classification (NCBI taxonomy): domain Eukaryota; kingdom Viridiplantae; phylum Streptophyta; class Pinopsida; order Pinales; family Pinaceae; genus Pinus; species Pinus albicaulis. The sequence continues at coordinate 196,094,026 of CM076572.1, read as the reverse complement.
GCATGCAATGAGTTTGGACATAAATCCGTTGATTGTAAATTATGTTCAAAAAGGGGAATGAAATATTATACATCAGCTCAAATATACTTTGATAAAATAAGATGTTATATATGCCTCAAGCTTGGCCACAAAGCAAAGGACTGTAAACTGCCATATATATTAAAGAACTCTAGACATATGATGGAAACAAAGTAAATCAAACAAAACTAAGAATCTAAAAGAAGAGTAGACATTATGATGAACCCCAATAAAGTATGGAAGGAAAAGAGAAAGGGGGAGCCTATTATCTCCATAACATAATGAATCTAGCATAGTCTCAGGGGGAACTGCTCTAGGAAACAAAGCAAATATCCAACCAGTTATAGATATGAAGCAGCATCACAGGGGGAGAGCAGTTCATATATAGACCCCATGAAAGTAGTCTAAGAAGAGCTCCATGTAATGAGAACAACAATGAGATCAGGAAGAAAAAGGAAAATTCCTCTAACAAGAGAACTAGAGAGGAAGAATAATATCTGAAGCATTCAATAGCTGACAGAGAAATGAAAGAAAAAAGTACAGCAAAAAACCATGGTGGTAGAGAGGAAACATTAGCCATGATCATCTAAGTTAAGAAGACATCAGCACATTAAGTGATGATCACAATGTGCAACATTATGCTAGTATGAACAATGATTCACCTTAAGAATGTTGAGTAAGAAAAGAGCCTATCATCACTATATCATTACTTCCTTCATCTATGTCTCTTGGAGAAGTACAGTTAAGAGAGTGATTTTCCCATGAAGATTCCAAGCAAAGAAATTGAAAATGTTTTCCCGAAGATCATCATGTCAGAACAATTGAATTGGTATATAAAGCAATATATAAAGCAGCAGTGATTCTGGAACTGTCATAGAAAATAAAATGCAGTGACATTCTTTCAAATCAGAATGACAGAATAAGTAGCTGGTTAATGATGCCAAGATCAGATTCAGTATATTGATGATTGTTGGTGTGAATGGTGGAAAGATCAATAGTAGAAACTATGGGTTCATGTGCAAGTTAAAATGAAATCTCTGCATGGTTTATCAAGGTAATATCAATTGGTACTAGGTACAGGTAGCATGTCTATCAACAGAATATCAAGAGTTATCATGGAGCAGCAATATGGTACAGGTCCTCAGGATCAAAGGTTATGGCAAGAGTACATCCAGCATGAAAAGGTCAGTAGCAGTACTAAAGGATCAGCTTTTTGTTCACACTTGAACAAAATATTGAACTTTGAAGCAATATCCTTCTCCATATATAAATGCATGCCTTCCGCAAGTCAGCACTTATATATCTTAAAGGCCTCTTCCTTAAGATTAGTTATAACACCATGAGAAGTCTGTTTACAAATATATCAATTAAACATCATGAAAATGTTTTGTGGAAGTTCATTCTGATAGAACATTCAAAGTATCTGAAGAATAAAGGACTAGCTGTGATTACCATCTGAAGCTCAAAAGTTTTTTTAATCATCTAAATCCTACTTCAGCACAAAGGATTTACTGGTAATCCACCTTTAAAAGGAGATTTATCACTGACATATATACCTCCTCATGTCATAAAGAAAACTGCATGATTGATAAATAAGGCTGACCAATACATTAAAGGATTTGTTTTAAAAGTACAGTGTGCAAGTAGTAAAAGTCATTACCTAATCTCACAATAAGTTGTAAGCTCTAGTGTGATTCATTTGTTCACATCAACAACAAGAACCTCTCAATCTTTAAAAGTAATATCTGTGTCAGCATCCTAGCTCATATCATCACCAACAGGCAGAAAAGGTGTACCACAACAATAACAGACATATTGGGATCATTATCATAATTGAATAAGTGTGGTTCTGCAAATGAGTATTGCAGAAGAAGACATATTCTATCCACAATCTGCCTCAACAGAAATTTATTGGCGCACTACATCAGATAGAGACTGAAGTATATTTAAAGCATTCTCAGCATTTTAGTTTTGATCCAATCATATATCTCTGATTAGATAACGTTGGTACAATGTGTTCTATGAAGTGTCATTATCTTCACTTGTAGTGAAAGAAGTCTATGAGTTTGAATTGTATCAATTTACAGTGTATATTCAAGTTCGATAATCCTCAAAATGTTCCCTCAACAAGTCTTGTACATCAGTCTGGAGCAGCATGGTACAAATTCAGCAGAAGAGGGCCTAAACATAACTCAGAGAGAGGAAATGCAGAAAGCAAACTAGGAAATGAGCAACCCTTTGCCATTGATGTCAAAGGGGGAGGAAAAGCAAAAAGGGGCTTCTAAAAGGAAAAGTATTAATGTGTTGCCATCAATGCCAAAGGGGGAGACTGTTGGAAATGTTGGCATTGATGGCAAAGGTGAAGATAAGAGCAACACCTAAACTATCCATAAGGAAAAAGAGACAGAGAGGTAGCAGAGGCAGCAGAAGAAACAGAGAAAGAGCAAGCAACAGGAGGAAGAGCAGGCAAACAGAGAAAGTGTATTGCCATCAATGCCAAAGGGGGAGACTTTTGGAAATGTTGTCATTGATGGCAAAGGAGGTAGCAAATGCAGAGACAGGTAACATTTACAAGGAACAGAGGTGACATGCGTAGACAAAAGTAAATACTTACATGAAATCAGAGGAAGAAGAAGTGAATTGAAGCAAAGACAAAGAGACAGACAATGGAGGCAAGAAAGAAGGCAAACAAAGGAAGCAAAGGAGACAAAATAGAGGCAAAGAGAAACGAATATAAAGGAGAAAGGCAGAGACATGCTTATTATTAAGAGAAGTAACTATTCGAGAATCTTTTACATTACCAAGCACATAATATACCATTCCAGAATCGCAGAAGTACATAGCAAAGTATTTGCTTATATTCAAATGCTAGTTGTGAATGGAGTGAATCCATATTCAAATGCGCAGTGTGAATGGAGCAGAACCATAGTCAAATGCGCAGTGTGAATGGAGTGGAACCATAGTCGTAACAGATGAAATCACAGCGGTGAAATGCAATGAATAGTTATTTATATATATAATTGAAATCGTGGAGGACCGGAACCTAGAGTAGAGAACGAAACCGTGACCGAGAGGAACAGTGACGGCAGTTTGGAGCGAAACCGTGGGTTTCATCGCACCACCATCCATTGGGCAAGTGGTTTCCACCATTCGCGAGCGATTCCATAGACAGACTGATGCGTGTCCCTGAACGAAATTGAAAACCGCCGATTAAAGTGCGCCATCGCACGTTATAGTTCGTACCAAGACGCCGAGCGATATGTGTATGAGTTGTTGATCTGGAAGAGGGCCATCGGACGGTGATCGCACATTGGACTTGCCCGAAGTTTAACCAAGGTACGCGAAAGTTAACCAGATGTGGTACGAGCATTTGATTGGGCCGTTGTTTATACCTATGGGCCCGGAGCCAAGGTTTACTATACGATTATTTGTTTAAAACATAACGGTTGATTTAATATAAAGTGCGAAGGGTTATAACTTTAAGTCCTAAGGTTCGGAGATATATTTATATATGTTTAAGTGGGGAACGTAATACAGGTTGTTGATATAAAGGTTATAAACACCACCACAGTTTATTAAAGCCGCAGTTTATTAACAGTTTGAATTGGGAATATGCATACACGACGATACATTTATACACTGTGCTAAAGTCATAAGGTTGGGTTTTTATTATGGTTTGACCATAGTTTTGAAGATGCCAAGAGTTGATTTTACCAAAGGTTCTATAGTTGAAACTATTCAAAAGGTGTTTTAAATTTAAAGACTTTGGAATATGTGGGTCCAGATATATATAGTCCCGTATGAAATATTGTAAAGATTGAAATATGAATGAATTTATATGTATGGTTTTATAACCATGGAAAAATGAAATATCCGCATTAATTCAAGCGCCTACCTGCATTTAAAACTACTTGTTATATTAAAAGATACGCTTATATGTGTAGTAGCTTATACAACCGCAACTGTAAAGAGAGAGAGAATATCGTTATAAAAATGCATTATGATTTCAAAAGCCTGGCGCTGATTTGAAAATATATTACAGGCATTTGCAGAGTGTATGTTATGTAGCCCGAGCACGTAGATTAATAATGGACACATATCATTTATTTCTATATTGACGAGAGCAAACTTGAAAGAAGCATATGTGCAAAGTAGTGCACAAAAAGTACAAAAGAACAGTGAATAAACACAAAATGGATGAAAATGTGGGTCAATAAGATATAAACAAAGAATGTAGGAATCAAAAAGTCACAAAAGGAATTTTGGTGCATGATGAACAAAAAAGTATGTGCAAGTTACTTAACAATAAGAAAAAAGACAAATCCAAAGAAAGCCAAAAATCCGGCAGCAGAGCCGAGTGAAACATTCTAATGTGTAATTGAAAATGTGAATGTAAATGTTGTAATTAATTTTTTATTGTTTGTGATGCATTGGCAATTCTCTGGTAGGAAAACAAAACTCCCACTGTAGTATTGAAATTAATGCATATTGTTATATTTTTTTCTGAATGAGCGGGTAAAAGAAATGAGAAGGCAGAAGGCAAAAAGTCAGGACTATTTACTTCAAATTCCCTGAGAAATGTAAAAATTCATGTGATGAACTCTATATATAATATCAACTTGATATGCATAAAAGAGGTTAGAGAGAGTGAGTGAAGAGAATGCAGAAATGAAGCAGTGAGGCAAAGAAGAAAGAGGATCTGAGCTGAGAAGAAGGAGGAGCTTAGCAGAGAAGAAGGAGAAGCTGATAGAGAATCTGAGAAGATGCAGAGATGATACAGGGAAGATATGAGAATAGATGAATAGCAAAGTAGATGGAATAGAACAGAGCTGATATCTAAGGTAAATCAGCAAGTGTTGCTCTTTTAAAAGAGTAAGGAATTTGGAGCTTCCCTATCAAGTTGTAGCTTGATAGATGTCAGTTGTAGCTGATTGAGGTAGGAGCCTCTCGTAGGTTGGTGCTCTGTTAGATGGGACAGCTCTGGCACATCGTTGTATTGATGTTGGCTTTTTTAGTCAGAGTCGACTAGGTTGGAGCCTCCTTCGTAGGTTGGTGTCGTAGAAAATTGACTAGAGTTGGCTTCCCGGTGGTGCCAGCTTGCCGACTGAGGTTGTCTCCAGGGTTGGTGCCTGCAGAAAAATAGTGGTGAGAGGGAGTTGGAGCTTGCCTTGCATCACAACAATAATAAGATGTGGTTTTCTCCCTTTATGGGTTTCCACTTATATCTGGTGTCTTTGTGCATGTGTTGATGTGATTTATCTAATCTGCTTAATACTTGTTGCTCACATATTAAGACTGTTGTTACATTAACAAATTTGTTTGATACTTGCTGCTCACTAATAAAGATTGCTCACATATTAAGTTGATCATGAAGTAAAGGTGTAAATAAGTTTTAAGAGAAAAGTTTTAAAAGTCCATGTATGTGTTAAACTGATTCACCCCCCCCCTCTTAGTTTAACTAAGGGTTTAACATATTGTACAATTTACCATGGAGGATGCATTGATGGACGACCAAAATAGGACAATGGAAAGGGAACAACGTGAGGTATAATTTGAACAAGAAGTTGTCTAACTTATTTTTTAATATTATTGCATTAGTTTATGCTTTCCATTTGAGATATATAAGAAGTTGTCTAACTTATTTTTTAATATTATTGCATTAGTTTATGCTTTCCATTTGAGATATATATATATATATATATATATATATATATTCCAATGGAAAGTATAAACTAATGCACAATATTTAAAATAAGTTGGTATAACTTCTTTGTCAATTATACCTCATGTTGTTCTTCCCCCCCCCCCCCCCAACACACATATATATATAAGTTTGCACATGTATATTGTACAGTTTACTGTGGAGAATGTATTGATGGACGACCAACATGGGACAATGGAGAGGGAACAACATGAGGTATTGCATGATTTTTTTTTCATTTTGTTTTTTTATGAATTTCTACTCATTCAATTTTAAAACATTAAATTTTAATGTTTACACGTTGTGTAGGTTCCCCATTCTTCAGATGATAGCACAAGGAGGCTCAGAACGCTGTTGAAAAATACACTGCATTCATCTCTATTTGATTGATGATGCACATACAACATTTTATTTGATAGATAGTCTTAAATTTACTTTTCTATATAGATAGTCTTATTTATGCAGTCATATTTACTTTTCTATATTACTTGATACTTGTAATACTATACATTGTTATATTTAATTTTATTGTTCATGATATAAATTTTGGATAGTTGAACTACATTTACTTTTATTGAATGCTTTTAAATTTTGAATAGTTGTTACATTTGTCATGTGATCACATGTTGTTATATAATGTTAATTTAAAGATTATCTTAGATTAAATGTTTTGTTTTTAAAACTTGTTGTTTTGTCACTTGTTATTTAATATGAATCTAGATTGAAATTGCAAATTACAAAACACATGTGGTACATGTTACACATTTGAACATGTGGGAATGTTATATAATTAGGATATCTATTAAAGGTGATATTCAGGTACATTTTGCACATGATCATGTGTCTTTTAAAACAATTATAGATGGTTAAATACATATTGGAGTTCATGAATATGTAACAATGATTGATGTACATAGATGCATTTTTAATTTAGTTGTTACATTTTCCATACTTGATCACATGTTGTTATAATGAACTTTAACTTAGATGATCTTAGATGATCATGGGTCATTTAAAATAATCATAGATGGTTTTACATATTTAAGTTCATTAATATATGTAAAAATGATTGAAGTACATTTGCATTTATTTGTTAAATTTTGCATACATGATCACATGTTGCTATATAATGTTAGCTTAGACGTTCTTGTATTTTTTGTTTGTTTTTAAAATTCAAGTTGTTTTGTCACTTGTTATTTAAAATGAATCTAGATTGAAATTGCAAATTACAAAACAAATGTGGTACATGTTATGCATTTGAACATGTGTGAATGATATATAATTAGGTGTAGATTTCTATTAAAGGTGATATTTAAGTACATTTTGCATGATCATGTGTCATTTAAAACAATCATGTATCTATGGTTTTACATATTTAAGTTCATGAATATATGTAACAATGAATGAAGTAGATTAGGACATGCATCTATTAAAGGTGATATTTAGGTGTACATTTTGCACATGATCATGTGTCATTTAAAACAATCATGAATATGTAGCAATGAAAACAAATTTGCATAATTTAATTCATACATTTTGCATTTGAAATCATTTTTATAATGTTTTAATATACAATACATATCGATGTATATATCTACAAACAATCATAAAATTCTAGGTGTTCATAGATGTGTCAAACAATCATAAAATTTAAAATTGCATTAAAACATATGCAGTACATAACATTTTTCATTAATGCACACATAAAAGCTACTATGGATGTCAATCGATAATAAAATAGAAATTACAAATCACGTACCACACATTTTGCATTCAAGAATGAATATTATAATTTTCTTAATAGATATATAAAACAAAATCATAACTTAAAATTTGCATTATATCAACTATGCTAGATACACATGTAAATTTTGAAATAATGACATAATGACATAAATTGTACCAGAGAATGTATGAAATCGTTTAAGGCCAGATAATCTACATGTATGTGTACATGTGTATAAATTACTCGTGTGCATGTACCAAAACAATGTACATGTGAAAACACTTGTACATAACATAAAATATACATATTATAATAATGTAATTTAACTTAAGAATTCACAAAAAAAAGGCTAACAATTTCTAGTTGAGTTTTGTAAGTTCTAAAAGATGAATCCAAGGGAGAAGAAATTGTTGTGCAGTTCAATCAAAAAAATTCTAATGGAATGCCATCTTCAATGATTCGTTCATGATCGGCTTTTGGCATTTTCCATTTCTTAATTTTCAATTTTTTCTTTGATTGAACTTCTATCAACTTTATGCGTGCTACACACACCAAGTGATTATATTGACAATTTATGACATCAAGTTCATAGTCTTGAAAGTAAAAAAGAAACCCGACTTTGATGAGTTTTTTGGAAAAAATAACCTTTCAGTATAATAGACCCTCTATCATATATAAACCCATTATCATCATAGTTTTCCAATAATTTCATCTTTCGTTCAATGCAACGCATCAAATAATAATTCACATTTTTTGCGTTGGTAGTAGGTGCAACTACAACAAAAAAATTTCCTGCACAATAAAAACAAACTTACATAAATTTAGATCATAATTAACATGAAAAATTAACTTTATAATTAACACGTGTAGTTGATTTTATTATCTATTTCTATATCTTTATCATTTGAAAGCAATTGAAATGTTACATTTTCTAACAAGATCAGAAACTCGATTACCTTCAGATGATACTATAGTCTCCTCTGATTGCATTTCTTCAAAGTTTTCAACAGACATTTTTCCCTTTGTATTTAGTTTTGTATGTTGTCAATATTTTACATACATTTTGTTTTCACAAACATCATTGGATTCTATGTTGTCTATGAAAACATGACAAAAACAATAATATTTTCTTTTATCAAATGCAAACACATTTTGGTACTGCTTTTTTTTTATTGAATGTAATTTTCGAGTCCCTTTTATTGTTTCAACGTCATTTCCAATCGATCTATCTACATATTGACCCCAATATGCTAAAAAAACCTATATGGAAAATTCAAACAAGAATATAAATATGTTATTCAAAATACCATCAAAGATAATCATTGTGATAAATAATGTTTAAAATTATAAATCTAATAAAAATTAGATCATGTACACACACACACACACACACACATATATATATGCAAGTTAGTTTTTATATGTGTGTGTGTGTGTGTACCTTCGTACTTCCCTTGACCGATTAGTCTCATGGCTTAGTGCAGCGAAGCACCATTGAACAACTTGTTTAGCAAAGACAAGTCAGTTTGCAGAGTGGTCCATTTGATATCTTCGAAGTGCTCATTTTATACATGCCCCCACACCATCATGTTCTCATTTTCCATGACTAGTCTCAAAGAAATTCCAACAATGTTTAATGCGGGTTTTCATATGAAGAAGACACAACCAGAATAATGATCGTGAAGATTTGAATTGACCTACGCATCCATATGACCATATCCAATGTTCATTGAATTTTATTTCATGACTTTTCAAGGAGTCGTAAATCTTTTCAAAACAATGTTTTACAAAATATCAATCATGTGTACGAACGTCACTGATATAAAAGTGATATTCTTTAATAACATGTCGATTTTCACTGGTGCTTTCTATATGATCAACATTTTGTTTAGCGTGTCTATATAGAATATGGACAAGCATGGAGACTTGGTCAGAATGATAGTATTCACTCTGTATTTATTTTTGTGCAACTAATGTGTAGTTCTTTGCAAAATCAAGTATTGAAAAAATGGTTCCTGGTGGAAAAAATTCACAAGATTTTTTGAATTGCAAGTCCTGCCATCGAGTTCTATGGGAATGCTTGGTGTATTTATAAATTTCTTCCTCAAATTTTCTCAAAAACTCTATCACAAAAATTTATTCTTCTTGTAAATCAATTATTTTAGCATTTGTAGTACTACTTGACCTAATCCATGTATGAATATATACATATCTCTTCCATTTCACTTTTATGTTGGACAATGATTGATCATTTATATTAGTACGATATTTGTTTTGAAATAAAGTCAAATTTCCACAATCATCCCATTTTTTTACCACCAACACATTTCTTTTGGTAAAATAATTCATGGCTTTCTCTTCCACATAGAATTTGAGATATGAAATCATAAATAGTGGAAGGAGGAAGTGAATCTTTCCAAAATGTTTTACCAAAATTAAAGAGTGTTTCATAATATAACTAAAATTCCACATGATAACGACAACAACAAGTGTCATGTACAGTGATAGGTTTAACATACCATGGTTTTTGTTGCACAAAAACATGGATTAAGACATTAATTTCACGATTATCTTCTATGAACTTGTTGAACAACTCTATCTGAGTGGTGTCCAAGATATGTTTTGCATGTTCTTCGTATTGATTTCGTGCTATTCTTTGTCGCATCACATCCCTTGCATTTGGTGAAACACGCGAATTTTTCATCCAATATTCATATTTTAATTTTTTAACATTTTCTCCAAGTCTATCTTTGTATGGTTGCCTACAAATAACTGTACACCAAGCGAGTTCATCATTTACATCTATTTGCAATCGAAATTTTCAATGTTTGTGCAAAGTTTTTCGTGAGGTCCCTAATACTTGTGCCATAGATTTTACCAAGTGATTCTATTTTTATTTTTTTTGGTAGTTTAGACTAATCCTAATCACCCACGGGTTTTGAACCGGTGACCTTGTTAGACGGAATGCCTTAACAATGCACCCCATCATTGACTGCTCTACACCACGTGGGATAAGTGATTCTATTTATTACTTGATGAAACCACTACCATTTGTATTGTTGTACGTGCATCTAAATCACTTTTCTTTCTAGATCTTTCAATTGACTTTAGAGCACTATTTATATTTTATTTCACATTTTCCTTCATTTTGTTATCTTTTGTTGATTTTTGAATACCCAATAAAGTCGTAGCTTCTTTTAATTTCTTTGATGTTAAGAGACTTTTCAAAATTTGGGCTTGAACTGCCACATTTTCATCTTTGAAGAACATATCTATAATGCGCTTAACACGATATCATATAACATGGTCGGGTTTTTTATCTCCATATGTGTCAGTGTCAACATTTTCTAACACCTCATCATTGATATCGATTTCATCTGTAAATATTAGAATTAAATTTACATAATGAGTTTACATATTCAATAAATAATTAAATTAATAAATATGTATAATTTCAATAATACACATTCAACATATATATACATACTTGGTGATTCAATTTCTTCACTTGAATTTCTTTCAACATTTTCAACATCTTCAATCATTGTTTCAATATCTCTTTCACTTTCTCTTTCAAAATTTTATATCTCATCATCAATGTTTTGAGGAATATCTCTCTTTGTTTGCATTGCAAATTTTTTTTCAAATTAGTTCATCAAATAAAAATTAAGTTTCATAATTCACTAGTTAAATTTTAAATATCAAATTTATAATATTTGCATTTACCAGCTTCAACTTCTAGTTGATGTTGATTTTCCCTTTCAATATTTGAGCGTTTTTTTTTTTTTTTTGATATTCTCTCCCCTGTTCTCTACGAGCCTCTGGGTCTCTTGTTCGATCATATTTTATTTTGCAATTCCTTTGATTTCCCATGATAATTTAGTATGAAGCTCAAAAAAATTCCTTCAAAATCCTGTAAAAAAAACTCTATCAAAATTTAGACAAGAACTCAATTCAAAAAAGCATCACAAAATATTTAATTTAAAAAAAAAATAAAAAATAAAAATAAATAAATAAATAAATAAAATTGGCACAAAAGACATACTTCAATCCAAAACACTTACTTTAAAAATTACACCAAAAAAATGTCTTTTAAAAATGAAATGAAGCTCAAAATATTTCCTTCCAAGTCTTGCAAAAAAAATTCACTTAAAAAATTAGACAAAAACTCACTTAAAAAAATCATTATAAAAGATTTAATTCAACCCGAAACACTTACTCTAAAAAAATGTCACTTTAAAAAACACCTCCCAAAAATGTCTTTTGAAAATTAAGTCGAAAAATCCTCCAAATAAATGTCACTTTAAAAAATACCTCCAAAAAATGTCCTCTAAAAATTAAGCCCCAAAAACCTCTAAAAAAATGTCACTTTAAAAAATACCTCCAAAAAATGTCCTTTGAAAATTAAGCCCAAAAACCCTCTAAAAAAATGTCACTTTAAAAAATATCTCCAAAAAATGTCCTTTGAAAATTAAACCCCAAAAAAGTCCTTTGTAAATTCATCCCAAATGAAGAAATGTGCGAAAATAATGACTCTGTTTTCGACTATTTATATAGTTGTGAAATTTGTTTTTTTTGGAGGGGCTTCATTAAATTTTCCGGCCAACGTAATTTGCGAGCAGAAGTTCGGCCAAACTTTTTTGTCGTTAAAACTAACAGGACGGAGCGGAAAAAAATAATTTGGCCAAACTATTACAAAATTTCGGTCAAATTAAAATGTTTGCAACTATGGTACAGCTTGGCTCTGAACATATTTCTTGAACTTTGGAATTATTAAACTCCATCAAACTTTATGAATTAACTTTCGAAACTAAGACAAACATTTTCATAATTCAATCTACTTTCAGGAAATATAACTTTTATGGAATTCCATAGATATTTACTAATTTTAATTAATTTTGTAATAAAATGGGTGCAAACAATTTCTAAGGGTCATTATGATTCAGTGAAATCAAAATTTTGTATCTTCCAAAATACACTGTAAAAAAAATTGAAAAAATTATGGTACATTACATTGGTCCGTCGTCTGTAATGTGTAGTTTTCAGATTTTTAGTTTATAACTAATATGTTGAGAAACTTCACGCGAGCTAGAACATATTCAAAATATGTAGTTTTTTTCATATTGATTTAGTTCAAAAAATTCTAGTAATTATGATATGCATCAGTTGGTTTTGTAAATATAACGATACCGAAGTAGACTCTGTCTAAATTGTTGTAACACATTTTTTTTCTCAAAAACACAAAGTTTTCAAAGAATACACCAACGTGTTTCAACATGAATTTTTATGAATCCTTTGATTGTTAAAGAACACAATCAAAGAAATGTTAAGTTGACATATCAAATGTGAATAAAAATATTCCAAAAAATAATTAATAGAAAGATAATAAAATTTTTGACAAGTTTTGTTTTTATCGTAAAATGAAATTCTAAATAGAAAAATTGTTTTGGCTTGCAGAAAGTTGAAGAACTTCTAAAAATGATATTTTTTCTCAAAAAAGAGCAAAAAGTGTGACCCAACTTCACATTTTCACCCACACTTAAAAAACACTAACATTTGCCAACATATCATCTTGATTATGAGAACCATCTTGATTGTGAGAACCTAAAGCTTCGACCGTGATATTATCAAAATTTTCATTCATGTAGCGTGTTAACTGCAAATGGTGAACATATGAAACATTTTTGTTAAATTAACATATACAAATAAACATGTATATGTATTTATTACAAATTACATTAAAATATTCACCCTAACCATTAACACATACCGACCCCATGCCCTCTTCCTCATGAATAATTAAGTCCTGCCAACCATTGTGACCATGTTTTGCATATGTTCTAAGCTTTTTAATACTCATGTTGTCTATCTCATCATCTGTATGATACACAAAATTAGCACGTGCATTCTCTCGTGCTCTTTGTCAATTTAGACAAACATCAATTTCACCAAGTCCATTCTAAACATTGTTTATGATGGCATCCCTTGCTTCTCGACTAATTTGAGAAGTGGCATCCATCTCTGATTGAAAAGTTTCCACACGAAGAGGTCGACTTTTCAATGGTGGCTCAGGGCGAGGCAACTCAGCATCACACTTAACACCCCTACTGTCACATAATCGATCTTTCCCAGGACCAAAAAATTCAGAGGGAAGGTCATTATAACTAAGTTTCATTCTCAAAAATAATTCTGCATAAAATAATTTTGCAAAATAAAGAAGAACCTCGTCGTTCCATGGTAGTTTTCCATAGGCAGCAAGGTTCTTATCATACAAATGGCAAGCTATATTAGGGTGCTTGAAATATTGCACCTTTATCATCTTTCTTTTTGGCCCTTCTTTGAAATTAAACATAGATTTTGTCATTTATTTTGTAACTCTGTGTTTAACATCATCCCATGTATCGGGACCCATCACTGTTTCCTTTCTTTTCCTCATCACTTCTACAAAAGTATCAGTGGTTGGCCCAAGCTTTTTGTAAACATCTACAAGTGTGCTTAAAGAGTGCGTAACTATTTTTAAGCTTTCTTGACTCTCAGCAGTGAGTTTCAAAGACAGAAGATATTTCTTCAATTTTGAATAAAGATGTTCACATTTGTATTGTGCATTGTTGGATGTTTTTTTCCCAAGGTAAATCGGAAATGTCAGAAGGATAAGTCGTGGTTGGTGTACAACCTTCTTCTTGAATAACGCGGTCTGACCTACGTATTTTTTCGAGTGACATTTTCACCCTCTGCATCAATATATAAAATAACATGTATAAATAAAAAACATGTAAACAAATTTGTACATTTTTTTTTTAACATAAAAAAATATATAAATAATTTAACAAATTAATAATTGAATGAAAATAATATTCAAATTGATGGCCACCTTGAGATGGTTGGGCAGCGTCATGCCCACCCTAAGATGGTTGAGAACTAACATGACCACCCATTGATTGGCCACCACCCATTGTTTAAGAATCAACATGACCACCCATTGATTGGCCACGGGGAATGCATACCACCACCTCAACGTGATTGGCCACCACCTATTGATTGGCCACCAGGGAAATATGTACCACCACCACCCTCATGCGACGAGAGGGAATCCTCATAAAAAAATATGAATTTTTAATCAATTCAAAAATACACACATACATATAAATACATACATATGATTGATTAGATTCCGTGAACCATACCACGATTGTGTGAATCATAGTGAGGTTCCATTGATGGAGTAGATACTCTTTTCCTCCAAAATCCTAAAAAATAAAAAATGAAATTTATTAAAACTAATTTAACTCACAAAATTGATAAAAAATCAATTTCATATGTATACATCTATATACATGGGGATAAAATTATATATATTCAATAAAAAATTCAATTCCACATGTATACATGTATGTATGGGGATAATATTATATATGCAAATGTCATTTAAAAACATCCACATTTAATATAAATACCATGAACATCCCTCGACCCATGATCCGCCTCTCTCGTAGAGTCATGACATTCTATTGATGTTCGCCTCTCATCCTCCATGATATATATATATGGATATCTACAATGATCATTTACAATTATTTTTAAAATTACTATTTAAAATAAATTTAAAAGAATTCAAAAAATTGATGTAATTTAGTACACAAATGTTGAGCACAAACACAAATTATGTAAAACATAAAACTTTCAAAGCACAAATTGATGTGTAAAACTCACTTTAAACAAAAATTTGTTGAAGTCATGCACATTTTAATTTTATAAATAATGAAGTTCACCAAGTTGTGCTTACATGGTGGGAGCACACTTGGTATATTTGAAAAAAACACTTGGTCATTAAAAATGATGCATTTGTAAGTAAAAAACACATACATATCAAAGATATGTTACAATGTCCATCAATAAATTTTGAAGGAGAACGTCTCAACACTAATTCATCTTTGAGAGATGAATCTTGAATTGGAATTTCCCCACACAATAGATCACCCTACATCTTATTAACATTTGTACAATGTCTTATACTAAAAAATTGAAATTCTTTAACAATATTGTTTGCTTTTCCATGCAGTTGTTTTAGTCTCTCCTTCTTAACTTGGTACACACAAGTTCAAAATTGGTGAAAAATACAATTCCATTTGATTCATACTCCCTAGTTGTTCCCAAGTCTTCTATCAATGCAATATAATATGGTTCATTATTTGTTGTTCTTCCCAGTATATTCATTTTTCTTTGGAGGACCTTGTTAGTCGTGATATTGCAAAGCACATATGTAATCATTGATCTCCTTGGAATGGGATATCAAGAAACATCTATGCATAATGCCCATTCTTCAACCATGTTTAGTAGGATTTTTTATCTCTCAAAAAAAAAAAAAAAAGTCAATAATATGTTAAATGAACATTTATTGAAAATACCTTAAAGTTTATGGGATAAATGACATGTACATGATTTTCCTTAAAGTTTATGGGAGAAATGACATGTACATGGTTGCCAAAAATACTAACATTTTCCTTAAAAATATATTAAATGAACATTTATTGCAAATGCCTTAAAGTTTATTGCAAATGCTTAAATTTTATGGGAGAAATGACATGTACATGGTTTTCCTTAAATTTTATGAGAGAAATGACATGTACATGGTTCCCAAAAACACTAGCAAATGCTTTAAATTTTATGAGAGAAATGACATGTGCATGGTGTTAGAAAATTATATATTATGGAGCAGTGCAACACATAAAATATACGAAAAATACAAGCACACAAAACACATAAAACCAGAGAGACATAGATATATGTGGTTCACCCAGTTTGGGCTACGTCCACCCCGAACAACCAGTCCTTCCTTTCTATTATCCATCAAAAATTGAAGAGACAAAAACCTACAGCAGATCCGCTGTAATATTCTCTTTTATCTCTCACAGTCTCCCTATCTGTTTCTCGCTCCGAGAATACACACATAATACACAGCCGCAATAAAATACCCTCATATATACAAGGGGGTTGCCTTCTAGGGCAAAAAACCCTAAACTAAACATAACTTCAACCGTCAGATCATCCGCCTATGAACGGCCCAGATTGACTAGAAATTACTATACTTTTACAAGGCAATTTTACATTTGTTTTTAGCTTCGGGGGCGCTGCCCCCGAAACCCCATGCCAAGGGGGGGCTCCGAAAAGCGCTGCCACCCCCCCTGGACCCCCCACGGCAACGATTAATTACGGGCGGCGTTGCTGCCCCTTTTAAGGTATAGGGGTCCAATGCTGTGATACAAAGTAAACAAGATAATCAGGCTCCACACCCAACACATGGTTTCCAAAAACATGAGCATTTTCCTTAAAGTTTATGGGAGAAATGACATGTACATGGGACAATGTACATGGTTTCCAAAAACACTAGCGAATCCCTTAAAGTTTATGGAAGAAATGACATGTACATGGTTTCCAAAAACACTAGCAAATGTCTTAAATTTTATAGGATAAATGACATGTACATGGTTTCCGGGAGAAATGACATGTACATGGTTTCTAAAAACACTGGCATTTTCATTAAAAATATATTAAATGAACATTTACTGCAAATGCCTTAAAGTTTATAGAAGAAATGACATGTACATGGTTTTCCTTAAAGTTTAGGGAGAAATGACATGTACATGGTTTTCCTTAAATTTTATGGGAGAAATGACATGTACATGGTTCCAAAAAACACTAGCAAATGCCTTAAAGTTTATGGGAGAAATGACATGTACATGGTTTCCAAAAACACTATCATTTTCCTTAAAGTTTATGGGAGAAATGACATGTACATGGTTTCCAAAAACACTAGCATTTTCTTTGAAGTTTATGGGATAAATGACATGTACATGGTTTCCAAAAATACTAGCGAATGCCTTAAATTTTATGGGAGAAATGACACATATACATGGTTAATTCTATGGGATAAATGACATGTACATGGTTTCCAAAAACTCTAGTGAATGCCTTAAAGTTTATGGGAGAAATGACACATGTACATGGTTAAGTTTATGGAAGAAATGACATGTACATGGTTTCCAAAAACACTATCAAATGCCTTAAAGTTTATGGAAGAAATGACATGTATATGGTTAAGTTTATGGGAGAATTGACATGTACATGGTTTCCCAGAGAAATGATATGTACATGGTTTCCAAAAACACTAGCATTTTCCTTAAAAATATATTAAATGAACATTTATTGCAAATGTCTTAAAATTTATTGAAAATGCCTTAAATTTTATGGAAGAAATGACATGTACATGGTTTGTCTTAAATTTTATGGGAGAAATGACATCTACATGTTTTGCCTTAAATTTTATGGGAGAAATGACATGTACATGGTTCCCAAAACACTAGAAAATGCCTTAAAGTTTATGAAATAAATGACATGTACATGGTTTCCAAAAACACTATCATTTTTTTAAAATTTTATGGGATAAATGCCATGTATATGGTTAAAGTTTATGGGAGAAATGACATGTATATGGTTTTCAAAAACACTAAAAAATGCCTTAAATTTTATGGGAGAATTGACACATGTACATGGTTAAGTTTATGGGGGAAATGACATGTACATGGGACCATGTACATGGTTTCCAAAAACACTAGTGAATTCCTTAAAGTTTATGGTAGAAATGACACATCTACATGATTAAGTTTATGGGAGAAATGACGTGTACATGGTTTCCAAAAACACTAGAAAATGCCTTAAAGTTTATGGGAGAAATGACGTGTACATGGTTAATTTTATGGGAGAAATGACATGTACATGGTTTCCAAAAACACTAGCAAATGCCTTAAAGTTTATGGGATAAATGACATGTCCTTGCATTTAGCTATAAGTTTTATAAATGTGATAGACATGTGATTTTGAAAGAATCCTTACATTTAGCTATAAGTTTTATAAAGGTAATAGACATATGATTTTGAAAGCATCTTTGTTGTTAAATGAATAAAAACACATCCTAACCATTATGGTTGCCAGTTGGTTAGGTGATAGTGGACCCTTATGAGGTGATAGACACATTTAGCTAAAATTTGTATAAAGGTGATAGACATGTGATTTTGAAAGCATCCTTGTTGTTAAAAAGGCCAGGGGCTAAATGAGTAACAACACATCCTAGCCATTATGGTTGGTTAGGTGATAGTGGACCCCTATGAGGTGATAGACACATTTAGCTAGAAAAGTTTTATAAAGGTGATGGACATGTGATTTTGAAAGCATCCTTGTTTTTAAAAATGACAGGGGCTAAATGAGTAACAACACATCGTAGCTATTATGCTTGGTTAGGTGATAGTGGACAACACATAGGTGATGTTGTTAAAAGGACAGGGGCTAAATGAGTAACAGCACGTCCTAGCCATTATGGTTGGTTAGGTGATAGTGGACAACACATAGGTTATAGGTGATAGTAACAACACATCCTAGCATAGAGTTACTATAATTCAGAAAACAGATGCTAGAATGTAGATATTAAATAAAGTTTACTAAAGATAAATTCGGTTTTCACATTCACCTTTAATAAAATTTTTTTCATACTCTAACAAATTAATATACCAGCATAGAACTTTATTATAATTCAGAAAATAAAGGCTAGAATGTTGATATTAAATAAAATTTAAAAAATTAGTAGAATGTTGATATTAAATAAAGTTTAACAAAATAATATACCAACATAGAGTTACTATAATTCAGAGAACAGATGCTAGAATGTTGATATTAAATAAAGTTTAACAAATTAATATGCCAGCATAGAGTTACTATAATTCAGAAAATAGATGCTAGAATGTTGATATTAAATAAATTTTACCTGGATAAATTTGGTTTTCAGATTCTCCTTTAATCAAATTTTGTCATACTCTAACAAATTAATATACCGGCATAGAGTTACTATAATTCAGAAAAAAAAGATGCTATAATGTTGATATTAAATAAAGTTTACTTAGATAAATTCAGTTTTAAATAAATTTTACTTAGATATTAAGGAAGAAAGAAGCAATATTTTCTTCTGGAATGGCGTAGTAGTGGGTACAATGGGATATTATTTTTTAGCAGACTTCTAATGTTGTTGGTTTTATTTTGGTAGGCTCTAGCTTTAATTTGGGGAAAGGCCGAAATATTAATTTGAGGACAGACCCAAAGCTTCAAATAATTAATATATATAGACATCCAATTACTATAATTGGGAAAACATATGTCAAAATTCTGGATAATGAATATTGAGAGAGAAATCCATAATATCTTCTCATGGAATGATCTAATGGTTGATACAGTGCGATGTTATCCTCTAATGTATGATACGGTGAGATGTTATCCTCTAATGGTTGATATGGTGCGATGTTATCCTCTAAGGGTTGATATAGTGTGATGTTATCCTTGACCAAACTTCAAATGTTCTTAGTATTATACTAGCCGTCTCTAGATTTAATTTGAAAAATTTAGAATGATGCTTGGGCTCACAAATGCCCCTTTGGATTAATTGGGCTAATTTTGGACATAATCCTTTAATATTTTTGTCCAGGCTATATATAAAATTGTAAATAATTAGGAGAATAGAAAGATGAAATGGCTCTTGGATAATGAAATGAAAAATCACTTAATTGTATAAATCTGATTGACCATTAATAGAAAAAACATCTAATGGAGTTATGCATTTTGGCCTGACAAAATAAAATTCCACTAGAAGACAAAAGAGAATTTCTCAAAGAAGCTAGAAATATAGTATCTAGAGACTTGGTGCAAGAAACAATAAATCTAAATAAATCGAATATACAATTTAGAAAACTAGAAAATCAATTGAAAATTGAAAGGACTACATATAGTACTCATAAAATATTAATTAGTGATTTAAAGTATAAATTAATTGTTAAATGTCTCAAGATTCAAAGGATTAAACTACAATTTCATCTCTGCTTAAAGAAAAGGATAAAGAAATCAAAATGCTTAGATAAAAAATCAAGTTTCCTATCAGAGAAAAATGTTAAATTGGACAATTCATTCATAAATTCAATGAAGAGATAGAATTTGCTTTGTTAGCAAGATTAGCCTCTAAAGCATTAATTATTGATTTAGAAATAATCAAAGAAGGATTAGATGTAGAGAATATTTAGAAGTTCAGAGCATAATTAGTAATAATTCAAAAAGAATTTAAATTTGTTGAAATAAATGTCGAATGGAAGACCTCATAGATGGTAAAGCTAGAAGCACAAACTCAAAAAATAAATGCACTACTAGAAAATTCCCATTCAAGCTTGTATTTGAAAGATAAAGTCATAGCAAAAGCTAATCATAAATTAAGCTCGAAGAGATTAAGAAGAAACTTGATTAGAAAACCAAGAAGTATTTGGCTGGAGTTGAACACTACATTGGGAACGAATTATGGTGGCTACACAAAAAATCAAATGCCATTTCATTGTGTCAAGACCAATATGTACCAAAGATAACAGAAACCATTTAAAGAAAACTCCAAAAACGATGCATGTATGAGCTTATATTGTTCAATAGTAGGGAAGAGTCCCTTTTGCCACACTAATACGTTCTTAGGGTAATTGTAGCAATATGTTATAAAGTTGCAAAAATGCAGGGAACATATTAATGTATTCTATTTGGTATGACCATGACCAGTCATTTCAGTCCATGAAGGGTTCCAACCATGCATGATTTCCACTTACTTAACAAGGTTGCACACGATACATCATTTAAATTAATTTTATGTTATGTGCATTCCTATGTTTTATTTGTATTGGTTCTAGACCTATACTTTTCCATTGATGGTGCTCCCTATAGAACATAAATGATCCCAACAAATAGATTATGTTTCTTTAAAAATAGTTGATTTTCCATTTTCATTTTAAACTATTTTTCATCTTTGTGGCAGGATTTTATATTATTAGCAAAATTAATTACACGCAGTAGAGAGCCTAAAGAGTGATTCGAGTTGTTGACATAATCTTTTCAATCGCAAGGTAGGGCATTTTTCATTTTGTTCATGGCTGCATCTAGAAATACCACGAGATATTTGATACCACTCGACAAACATCAACAATAAGGGGTAAAATTAATGCATTGCAGCTTATCTTTCTCACAATTACATTTCTCAGAGTTCACAGAGAGGGAGTATTTAGTAGGAAATCAAAACCCTTTCTAAGATGCGATTGTTCTTGGTGTGGTGTAGGCTGTGAAGTCTATAATCTTGGGATAGGACGAGGTACATCTGTCCTTGAAATGGTGGTTGCATTTGAAAATGTCTCAGGGAAGGTGAGTAGAAGGCACTTATTAAGCACAGTTATCTTTCATATACTAAATTTCCTGTAGAAATGTTACTGCCCAAAACATTTGTTTTTATGTTATCTTCTTTTGGGTAACTATATTTTTTCTTTTACCACATGTATTCTGATGATAAAAATGGATATGCCTTTGTAGATCTATTTGTTTTTGGACCACCCTTATAGTTTTATTTTGAGGTTGGCTTCCATGAAAGCCACAGAGTGAAACTATGCTTACTTTTAATGTAGTTGTGCTTTGTCGTAGTAGTTGAACTGTGGAAGATGTGCAACTTCTTTATGTTACTAACGAAGTAATTTGTGTGATTGTTTGCTAGAGCCTTTTTTCAGAAACTAGCATCAATATGTTAATAATTTGGACCTTTTTGAACTACAAAAAAATTACAAGTAGAAACATTCTCTGAGGTTGTTCTCAGTTATGGGGAAAACTAGCCTGCATATGCTGGTAAAAGTCTCTATCACTGCAAAATTTGGGTAATTTATGGTTGTTGATGTAGCAAAATACTTATGTCCTAAAGTTTGATATTATTCATAACTGGAAGTAACTTGAACATAAGCATGTCCATGTATGATGTTGTGGTCCAAACTGTCATGGACCTGAGGACAATACTAATGACTAATTTGACTCATCTCACTCTAACAACAGGCCTAGTACAATCAAGTCACATCATTACTATATATCAACAGTTAATGGTTGCACTAATGACTATTATGATCCATATCATTGTAACAACAGGGCTAATACAATCAAGTCATGAAATTGGTATATATCAACAGTAATTTGAATAGTAACAACAATGATTTAAGCAAACATGTTTAGCGTATTAATCCAAAGTAGGTTCAGCAATAGAAACAACAACTAAAAGAAAGAGATTTCAACAAAAAAATGTTTACTAATAAACACAAATTAAGAACATTCAACATACATAATCCTAGCACAAAATCGGGTTGTATCTGTATACCATATAACTCTAAAATCAACACAGAAAACATTCCTCAAAAGGGTATGGACAGAGACCCGGGTCCAAAGTTTCCTGAAGACATTAAAGACACCACACTTGGCCAAAGAATAAGTTTTTGAAGGCTTCCACGAACAAAACATTCCAACAAAAAGTTCTCTAGAGGATTATTGATCTGTATGCTCTTGGATATTCCAATGGTCGGCTTTCCAAAACAGATCTTTAATTTATAGTGAACACGCTAAGCCTTTGGGTAATTTCTGGTTGCTGATGCAACTAAATACTTATGTCCTAAAGCTTGATACTATTCTTTGGCGTTAGAAAAACAAAATTTGGGTAATTTCTGGTTGCTGAGCAATTAGTTCAATTTCTTTTTAACACAGATAATTTAGCACAGAGAGGGAGAATTTAGCAAGCAAGTCAAAGAACAAAATTTGTATAATTTCTGGTTATTGAGCAATTAGTTCAATTTCTTTTTAACACAGAGAATTTAGTACAGAGAGGGAGAATTTAGCAAGAAAGCCAAAGAATAATTCGGATTTATGCAGGAACGCAACATAATACACATATAACCATAAATTCAAAGATGTAGCGGAAATAACACTTCATTTCATTAATATCAAAGAACTGAAATTTTCTTATAGACAGAATGGAAAAAAACTAGCTAGGGCACTGGTAGCTTATCTCTAAGAAGAGATGTGGTGGCTACAGGCCTCTAAACTATGTTACAATGAGGCTCAAGGGCCTATTTATTATTTATAAACAATATAAAACCCTGAACATCCAAAACCCTAACCCTAGGAGATGAAGAGCCAAAACTATGGGCCCCCTTTGGGTAAATTGGTGTTTCAATTTCCCAGGGACATAACTTTGGCATACGATCTCCATTTGACGCGCACCATACCTCATTAGAAAGATCTATCCGAGGACTACAACTTTTTAGGTGATAAATATTGATCCTTGGACCCATGTCGCTCCCGGTTGTCCAAAAAAACATCGTTTAGGGCCTTAAAATAGCTCCAGAAGTTCAGGTTTCGAAAAATTGCTAAAAATAGTAAGTTTTGCCAAAACTGAAAAAAATAAAAGAGACAATGGTGGGGCCCCAAGTGGAATAGGCGGGTGGCCACAAATACCACCTGGATCATTCCTCCCCCCTTAGGAAGCAATGGTCCCCATTGCGTCGAGTTCCTCCATGAGATGAGGAAATTTCTGCTGAACTTGGTCCCTGGTGAACCATTTGCCTTGGTGCAGGAATTGGCTAGCTTTGACAACCCGATACAGTTGGATCTTCTATTGGTGAGTGTTCTTGATTTGCATGTTCATGATACAATCTGTGGCGGCCTGTTCCATGCAGTCCGGGTTTAACTCAGTTGGTGTGAGTAGTTTTGCAATGTCAAAGGTGTTTAGTAGAGATGGGAAGTAGGGACAAAGGCGGTCCACATTGAATACTGGGTGCATACCAAGGAATGGTGGAATACTAAGCTCGAAGGAATTGTTCCCTATAGCCTTGGTGATGGTGTACGACCCATATCAGAGCGGGCGAAGCTTGTGGTGGGGTCCAGTGAGGCGCTCCTTCTGCAAATGTAGCCACACTTTGTTGCCTACCTGGAAGTTGTGTGAAACCCAATGTTGATCATGTCATTTCTTGTACTTAGCATTGGCTTTGTCCAATATTTCATGAACCTGTTGGCGAATGTGTTGAATTCGCTCGATCAAGCTATTCATTTTGTCATCTTTAGACTGGACATGAGCCGAATCGGCCTGAGTAGCTGCAAATGGCATGGCTATGTCAATGGGACATAGTGGCTGGAATCCCAAGCCCACCTGAAAGGGGTTATGGGCGGTTGAGCTGTGAAGATACTGGTTATAATTGTGTTGTACATAGGGGAGGCTCTCATCCCATGTGCGTGGATGCTTTGAATTGTACATGCGTAGAATGTGTACAATCATCCTGTTGACGACCTCTGTTTGGCCATCAGTTTTGGGATGGAAAGTTGTGGACTTGGTGAGCTTGGTGTCCAACATTGACCAGAGGTTGGACCAAAATGTGTTGAGGAAGTTGTTGTCCCGATCTAAGATGATAGAGTGTGGGATCCCAAAGTGCACCCACACTCGTTCAAAGAAGAGTTTAGTATTGGATTCTGCTGTGATATTCTTCTTGTAGGTCACCATAATGGCCATCTTTGAGAATCTGTCGACGACCACGAAAACACAGTCGTTTCCATGCTTAGTAGAATGAAGGCCCGACATGTAATCCATGGAGATGGATTCCCAAGGTCGACTAGGGGTAAGTAGCGAAGTATAGAGGCCTTGATTCTTGATGGTCGGTTTGGAAATGGTGCAATCAGTGCAGGATCTGATGTACTTCCCGACATCCTGTCAAAGGTTCGGCCAATAGAAATACGTCTGCAGTACTGCCACTGTTTTCTCGACCTCGAAATTCCCATCGAATCAACTGTAGTGTGTTTCCCATATCATCTTGGCATGCTTTCTTGAAGGAACACAAAGATGTCCCAGGTGACATAACAGTGCATCTTGCAGGTGAAAATTTTGAACTTGCGTACCCCCCAAGCATGCCTTGTATGTGTGACCGAATTCTGGATTGCTCTTGTAGAGAAGCAGCCAATTAGAAGTCTCGTGCCCACAAGAGTTGAGAACAGTGGTTAGTGCCACGCTCGGTGGTCGACTAAGGCAGTCTGCAACGTTATTGGTCCTACCCTTCTTGTACTTTATGTTCAAATGAAACTGTTGCAGATATGTGGACCACTTCTGATGGCGATCGTTCTGAAACTTCCCTTGTGTCTGTATGAACTGCAGGGGTCGGTGGTCTGTGTGGATGATTGTTTCCTTCCCCAAAATGTAATGCTTCCGTTATCGATAAGCCTGCACAATGAAATACACTTCTTTGTCATAAGTGGGATACTTGCGGATTGTGTCAGATAATGTCTCACTGTGATATGCCATTGGATGCCCTTGTTGAGTAAGAATTGCCCCAATAGCATAGTCAAAGGCATCTGTCTCGATCTCAAATGGTTGTTGCAAGTCTGGTATTGTGAGCACTGGGGTAGAACAGAGGTGATGTTTCAATTCTACGAACGCCTTTTGTTGAGATTCTAACCAAAATAATCTTTCTTTCGCTCCTCCCTTGGTGACTTGACTTAAGGGCCAAGTGATATGAGAGAATCCCAACATGAACCTGCAATAGAAATTAGCAAGACTCGGAAAGTTGTGAAGCTCTGTTAGAGTGGTTGGGGCTGGCCAATCCCGAATGACTTGGATCTTGGTTGGATCCACATGCACACCCCTTTCATCAATAATGTATCCCAAATATTGAACTTGGGTCATGCCAGAAGTGCACTTCTCCAAATTTGCACACAACTTGTGTTGCCATAGTGTTTGGAGGACTTGTCGGATGTGCTGGAGGTGCTCTTCCCAAGTCTGGCTAAATATCATAATGTCATCCAAGTAGACCACTACAAATGAGTTGGTGAATGGCTACAAGATGTCGTCCATCAACCTCATGAAGGTTTTGGGAGCATTCGTCAACCCGAAAGGCATGACCAGCCATTTGAAAAGGCCCCGCCTTAGCTTTGAAGGCAATTTTCCACACATCGGAGGGTTCGATTGGTACCTGGTGATACCCAGACTTCAAGTTGTTCTTGCTGAAATATTTCGCCCCTTTGAGTTAGTCCAAAAGGTCATAAATCCGTGGGATTGGGTACCTATTCCGAACAGTGATATTTTTCAGCGCCCAATAGTTAATACAGAGTCTCCAAGTCCCATCCTTCTTATGTACCAACATGATTGGGCTCCCACAAGGCGATGGACTCAGTTGGATGTGACCTTTCTACAACAACTCCTGAATCTGCCTCTTGATTTCATCATTCTCCATAACAGAGCGTCGATAGATCGGTCCATTGGGTATTGGTGCACCTGGGGTCAGATCAATGGGGTGCTTGACCTGACAGTGCATTTCACCCCTGTGGGTGAGGTGAAGATGTCCCCATACTCCTCCAAAACCTTGTCCATTTGTTGTTGTTGTGCAGAGGAGCCTTGTCTGGAGGTCATGGCCATAGTCTTCTTCTTTCCCTGGGGGCGGATCATTAGGAAAAAAAATTTCCTGGTTTTGGAAATGATCTTACTACATTTTTTTGTAGTAACCAAAGAGATAGTGGTAGGCGGTGGTACCTCTGGTATCCTGTATAGCTTATTTCCCAAAGTAACAATAACAACGCGAGGCTGGGACTCATACACAGCATGTTGCTTCCACAAGTATGGTTGGCCTAATAATACATCATAAACATCAAGAGGAGAAATGTCACATAAGACCTCATCTGTGAAGGGGTTGATGTTGTAGGGAAGGCAACACTGCTAGTTGAAGTGGAGATCTCGTCCTTGGTGAAGCCACCCGATGGTGTATGGTTGTGGGTGTGTTGTGGTCGGCAAGCCCAACCGCTTCACGACGTCTGATGAAATGAGGTTCTTTTGGCTCCCATTGTTGATAATGAACTGTAGCGGGGAACCCTTTACCCACATCTGGGAGTGGAAGAGACGCTCCTCCTCCTCTGGATCTTCTGGATCTTCGCAGTGGCAATAGTAGTGTTGGGCTCTGCATCAATAATTTGTTTCCCTTTGTCACTCCCCTTGTTAGGTTCTGATTCAGATTCAGAGCATGCATATGATTCATAAGCCCTCATCTCGGCCACCAGCAATTTCTTGGCCCGACACTCACTTGTGTTGTGAATGGAGCTCTTATGGAACTCACACCACTTTCCCGTGTACTTCTCTGGCTTCGCGGTGTTTTTCTTTGCTTGTGACTTTGGTAGGTTGTCTTGGGCCGCCATGCCTTAGATTTGTCCTTTGTTCTGCAGTTTGGGGGCACCTTTCCCTTGCTTTTGATTCGCAGATCCAAAGTCTCGCTTCTTCTGTTTTAATTTCTGTTCAATCTTGGCAGCATATCGGTATGTCGTACCAAGAGAGGAGATGTCGAGGAACTCCATTTTCTCCTGAATGTATCTGTGCAGACAACTGCAATACTTTAGATCCAAATGTTTCTCCGAATCTTTGATACCCAAATTTGTGCACAGGGTATGGAACAGATTCGTCAGTTCATGCACATTTTGATCCCTTTGCTGCCGCAGCGTGGTCCATTATATGTACTTGTCCTCATAGCTCCCCACGGGATAATATTGTTCCTTGATGGTGTCTCGGAAATAATTCCAAGCTGGTATGTCTGAGAATAGAGAGGATTTTGTCTCGTCCTTTTTCTCACATTAGGTTTCCCAACAGTCCTTGACATCGGGGGTAGCTTTGAGGAGTGCAAAAATGATCTTCTCCCTGTTGGAAAAGTCATGAACCGAGAAATATCCTTCTAATAGATTCAACCATCTATCTACGACATCTACATCTATTTGTCCCTCAAATATGGGAATGTCAAAGTTTACTTGTACCTTAAAGGGAGTCACACCTCCAAAGTGGCTATTGGATGCAGATGTGTCGCCGATGGGCAGTGGTTGAAGAATCTGGGCAAAGTTATCCATCATCGCATTCCTTTGTTTTTCGAGGTCCTCCTCGAGTAATATTTTGATAGGATCTCCTACTCCCTCATCTTTATTTTCATCCCCCATGGGAGATCATTGGGGTTTGCGAGGCTGAACTTGCAAAGGTTCAACCAGATCAAGCCCTAACTCCTTATACCCCGACCTCGTTGGGGACATGCAAAGAAGGATCGAGAAAAAGCAAACCACTCTGATACCACTGATCCGGATTTATGTAGGAATGCAACAGAATACACATATAACCAAAAATGCAAAGATGTAGCAGGAATAACACTTCATTTCATTAATATCAAATAATTGAAATTTGCTTACAGACAAAATGGAAATAAACTAGCTAGGCACTGGTAGCTTATCTCTGAGAAGAGATGTGGCGGATACAAGCCTCTGCACTGTGTTACAATGAGGCTAGAGGGCCTATTTATTATTTAGAAACAATGGAAAACCCTAAACATCCAAAACCCTAACCCTAGGAGATGAAGTGCCAAAACTATGGGCCTCGTTTGGGTAAATTGGTGTTTCAATTTCCCAGGGACGTCACTTTGGCATATGATCTTTGTTTGACATGCACCATACCTCGTTAGAAATATCTATCTGAGGAATACAACTTTTGATGTGAACTCCATAAATCCATGGACCCATGTTGCCTCGATTTTCCCCAAAAACGTCGTTTAGGGCCTCAAAACGGCTCCAGAAGTTCAGGACCCGAAAAACTGCTAAAAATAGTAAGTTCTGCTGAAACTGAAAAAATGAAAGAGACAATGGTGGGGCCCCAAGTGAAATAGGTGGGTGGCCACCAATATCCACCTGGATCAAAGAATTTAGCAGGCAAGCCAAGCGTACCTGCAACCGAGAAAGCAGACAAACAAACTGTGGACGAACAAACTGAATAAGCACATCGTTCCCACAAGGAGACACAGAGTAGAGCAGATGTTAAAACCTACAAACACTGCAAAAAAATAGAGATTAAAAATAGAGATTAGAAATTATGAAAAAAAAACATAAAAACACATAAGCACTTTGCCACACAGTGAAAAACGCACCTCTCAATGGTCTACAAGCGAAAAAAAATCCTCCCAGTGCTCTCCAACGGTCACTGCCAACAAATAGACAAACACACCACCACAAGCGCAACACAGTACTCACGGAGCTCTCCAACGGTCACGACCAACAAGCAAATAATGAGTTGAAAACTTGTTGCGGCCTACGGGCCGCTATACTTATAAAAACGAAGTTCGGTCAACTTTTAATGCCTATTTTTGTGCCTCTGGCCAAAAATCCGCTTATCGTTGCCGTCAACATAAACGACAGAATACGTTCGACTAACGACAAAAAAATTTTGTTCGAATTAATTTCACAAGTTCAGCCGAAATTGTTGGAGATTAAAATTTTCGGGCGCGTTTCTCATGAATGTGTAACCTAGTTTCACATTTTTACCCATTACTAATATCATATAATCAAAGAATAAATATCCTCATGTATAATATAATATCAGAAGAGTAGGGAGGATGTATCCAACAACCAAATGAAAACCAAACTCATAATAGCCTAAGAGAGAATTCACATAGTAATGACAAACAAGTTCTTGATGGAATTACTCTTACAACCTGCCTTCATCATTGATTTGCTAAATTAGGCTTCAAATTTTGTTTTTTGTAACTTCTTTTGCAATCTTGATAAATGACTCTAAAATAAAAAAATAAAAAAATAAAAAAAATTGAAGCTCAAGTGGCTTCAAGGATGCACCCTCTACACTTCTTTTCTTTATCATATTTGTAAGGCTCTAGTGATATTTAGGTCACATGGATGAATGTAAGGATTAAGAGTTACCTCTAGCATCCCCTTCTCCACTCACAACTTGTTGATAATGTATCATTTCTGGCACAAAGATAACTTAAGTTAGTTTTCTAAAAGTCAAATTAATTGATCTTAAAGTGTCCAAAGAATAAAAGATCAATAAAGAGAAATCACACATATTTTCCCTTGATAATTGGCTCTTCCATTAAATAAGCATAAGCATGATACTAGGGTTCGTAAGGAATTTTTCCTCTAATAAAGAACACAAAAAATGTTGGAAACAAATCTTGCAAAAGTTGAAAAATTGACTTCTCTCTTCAACTCTCAAGCCTTTGACATTAGATGGAAGAATTTTGTTAATTTGATGTATTGTCTTCGTAATTATTCTATTCCATATGTAAATATTGACTACTACATAATAATTGCTAAACAAGAAAAATACATTTTAACTTATGGGTTAGAAGAATATGACAAAACCAAAATGGGTAGGAAGATAAGATATCCAACGCCTATACTTGGTAACTATTGTCTTTCAAGTTATTTTAAAGAGTAATGGTTGATCCTTATGACTTTTGGACTAAAAATGAAAGAAAATCATAGTAATAATATCATTAAATAAATTTAGCTCCAAGGATTAACTTGACTGATAGATGCTTGTGTGAAATTTCATGGAGGTATGACTATCAAATCCTATCGAATCCCTTAGGGTTACTAGTCGGTATTTAGTTTGGTGGTTATTATTGTCTTTCATCCAAAAAATTGGAGAAAGTCAGGGAATTATGTATGGGACTAGCAAGATATTGGCATCCCATATGGAATGCTTAATACACAAGTGAGGGACTATATTTCTCCAATAAAATAAAATAAATCAATATAAGAAGACAATTTTTCCAAAAGATTCAAATATTCTTGCATCTATTTTGGAATGTTCACAAGGATGGAAACAATAGGATATTGGGAAGACTCCTAGTGAACTAGCCACCTCTAAAGATCTAGAGACAATGAGGTAAATTTAAAATCTTAAGAGTGGAAAAAGGTGCAGATTCTATCAAATCTCAACAAAATCATTATGAATAACCTTTCAAATTTGAGAAGAAACTTAGAAAGAGCTTTAAGATTGGCTAATTCATCTTCAACATGAAGAGGAAAATCTACATCCTTCAAATATAACAAGCAAAATAATCCTTTATAAGAAAGGGTAAGGACATGGTTTGGTGCATCCCAAAAGATAAATGAAATAATATATCTAAATATGGATACTTAAAATCCATTTTTAAAAGAAAATTGAATAACAAAAGAATTAATTTCCAAAAAATATGGTTTGTTGGCCTTTGGTCAAAGGTCATGATACTCGATGATTAACAATTCAAATTAAAGTTCTCTCATAAAAAGTTCTAAAAGAAGAGGCTTTCTAAGACCCTTTAGTTATAGTAAGTAATTGGAAAAAGAATACTATGTAACTCACACTCTCTTGCTATGCCCAACTATGATATTTATTTGGATATTATGGACAATCTTCATAAACTACAAAATCCAAGAAGAACAAAATAACTATCTCAAACCTAATACAATTCCAATCCAAATTAATATCTTAATAATGAATTTTCACTAAATTCGTTGGGGAAGGAAGAATCCATGACTAATGATTAAGGTTGAGACTCATTTGAAGTGACTATGCCTACTGTATAAATAGTCATCTCCCTAGTTGAAAGAACGGGAAATGATTATTGAAAGGTAATTGGTATCTTGATGAATTGCCACTAATAGCATCGGCGAGCGTAGCCCAAATCCCTGCATTTTACAAAGCTAAATGGCTGTTTCATAGTTGGGTATTCATTATTTATATGTGCAAACGAAATTTTTCGATTTTTTTTTTTTTTTTTATGAATCATGATAAGAGTGTTTATAGTGTATTATTTCTCTATATTCAATATGTGTTGCAATGATTCTCATATTTATGATGTTATGATATGAGGTTATATTGACATGTCATTCCATTCATTATGTGATGGCATGCTATATCTTTGTTACATATATGTTGATTTTATAACTTATGATGGTATTACATGATGTGAAGCATGTGATTATTGCATGTAGATTTTATGACATGCACGAGCATGCAATTTTTTTTTAAATTAAAGAAGATGATGTTATGTTCTCATGATGGTATCTGATATTTGGCATATGGATTATTTTCTATGATGTTATGATTATCACTAATGCATTGGTTGCATGTTGAGATGTGGTGATTGGCCAATTTATTTGATGATATCGTGGGATCTCATGCCTATGAGGGAGAACATGTAACACATATGGGTTAGGGACAAATTCAATCAGCACTATATATGCTATTGGTTCTTTTTCCTTGTATAGCTCTTGATGGATAACTCTTGAGGGGTTATGAGACCATATTGAGGAGGGCGAGTGCCTGATGTTGGATTGAGATTCTTAATTCTAGAAGTGTGTGTAGGACTTTGATGTTTGGAGTTATGCACCTTAGTGAGTGTGGTGGCAGTTGGGCTAGCCTTGCGAGATACCTGGAGCCATTGAGTACTGGGACCAAATACCTACATTGGGGTAGATGAGGTTTGAGCCTTGGGGCTATGGTATATAATGATGAGGCTTTATGCCTGGTTCCGAAAGTTGGGAAAAAGGATTTGAGATTCCTTGGGATTTCCCTGGTGTTGTGTAACTTTCGATGCTTGTTGGTATACTAGTTCAACAAAAGGTGTAGGGGAAACTTGAATAAATAAATAAATAAAATAAATAATAAAAATTTAAATGATTAAACTTAACTTCGGGACGAATTTCCTTAAATAGGAGTATGTAATTCCCCGTAATTGCACTGAGAGGCACTCTACAACCCAATATGGTAGATATGTTGTGACATAATATTACATTTTAAAATAATAAAATAATAGTTATATTAACAAATTAAAAATAATAATAACAAAAAAAATAATGTCGGCCATAAATTAAATACTCCAATTTCACTTTAATTTTACATCAACTTTATAAAGAGATATAAAGTAATTGAAAGTAAAAAAAAAAATTATTATAAGGAAGATATGTAATTTCTTCACTACTTAATATGGAGTTGATAGAAAGTAATACTATTGATATTACATGATGTGTAATTCATTCTATGTTTTATATACAATATTTAAAATCAAAATATTTTAATGTTAGATATAAGTAAAATGTTACAATGTCCATATTAAACGAATGTTACAGGGAAGCTTAGTCATGTCACTCAAGTTAGAAATTATGTTCTTTGAAAAATTACAAAAAAGAATTATAACCTACATTGAGCAATGCTAAATTAGTAATAGGAAAATAGAATCATATAGACCTACTTTAACAAGAACTAATAAATTGAGAACTGAAGTTGATAAATTAATTAAAAAGACTTCTATAAATTTTGGTGGGTAGTAACCACTAGTAAAACTACACATTTACAATTTTACTCCTGCATAAGTGTCGGGGATTGAGTTATTTTAAGGATTTTATTTTTGAATGGTTTTCCTGCAAAACTCAAAAATAAATATCATTTAAAACCAATGCATGAATATTGCAACCATACCCACAGATTGTGTGTGTGTGTGTGTGTAAAGAGAGAGACAATATTAATAATAAAAAATTTCCTATAATTGAAATATTTTATTTGTGTGTTGTTCAGAACTAGCATGGGTCCATCTAACTCCAGATCTATCGACGACTGAGAGGAATCAAATGTCTCGAGGTGTAAACATTTCCTCGAGTTTTGTACTCAAAAAGAGATTTGAATTTTGAGAGATTAGATCTTTCTCGACGCTTGGTAGACCCAGATATAGATGGATCTATGCTTTGTGTCGAGAGACGCTTTACAACCCAATATAGAAGAGATGTTGTCACATAAAGTTACATTAAAAAATAATAAAATAATACTTATATTAACAAATTAAAAATAGTAATAACAAAAAAATAATGTTAGTTGTTAGTGTCAATATTTGCATACTGCCATCAGTGATAAAAAATACTCTTTTCATATCATTTTAGGAGTCCCACTCAGAAATTTTTAATCATTCCATTAGGTCATGTAAAAAATTCACTCACTGATGGTAGCCCTAGTCATAAAACTTCATTCTCCCTCAAAATTTATACTTGTTGGCCCACCTTCATGTCTTGATGAACATTTTTTAGTCATGAGATTCTATTTCATCATGTCATTATGTCAGTCAAAGTCACCATGAAGTCTGGTCATTCAAGGTCCCATTAGGTCACTAGGTTTCATTTTCCAAGGTTCAATAATACACCATTTCATTTGCATAGGGTCAACAAAAATAATTAGAGTGATCGAAATAACATGCCTTTATCATCTGAAAATATTTTCTAACATGTAAAGATGATCTCCAAGGAAGATTTTCAAATTTTAAATTCTACTTTCAAGTTATCATTTCTATTCTGCAATGTAATTTTATTCAAAAATAGAGATGTAATTTATTTCTATTTTTTGTGTAATTTTATGTTCACTATATGTAATAAGCACTATTCCCAAGCTATTAATTCAAACTCTACATGCCAAAATGAAAAAACAAGCAAAAGAAATGAGAAGAATTCCAAACTCCAGCGTCATCAACCTGTAAAGAAAAAGTCAAAGTGTAAAAGAGTGTTTTCCAAAAGTTTGAAAGGTGAAAGTGAAACATTAGAAAAGTGGGTTTCAAATCAAAAGATAAAATTTAACACAAGTATAAAAGCCCTCATGACATCAAGAGATACCTCATTTGTCTCCTACCACCATCGAGCAAACTCAGCAAAGCAGGGTTTTCAAGTTTTTTGGGCCAAATCAACGAAAACAAAGGAAGTCACTACACGTTTCCTTCTAGCGCTGCGTGCTTCCTCTTGGCGCTGTGCGCTTGCCCAATCCTTTTCAGAAATTTCCAAGAGGGACTCTAAACTTCAAAAAATCACCCTCATACTTCAGCAATAGTTATTCAAAACCTCCAAAAAGCAAGTAAGTGACTTTTGCATCATTCCTATTCTTCATCAAAGTCATTTTTAAAAGAAAATTTGGTGTATTCTTCAATTTGAAACCCTATTTTTCCTCAAAACCTAATTAACACTTCAATTTCACTCCCTAAAACTTCATACCCTTTCCCCATTGTAGTCTACCCTTTCCTAAACCCCTACATTGACATTCATTTTCCCTAAGCTTTATTTCCTTAAAACGCTAAGCCCTAGGTACACTATTTGCCTAGGCTCCCAATTCCCTACACTTGTAACAAATTCCCTATTCAAAAATCCTATATATCCCTAATCCCTGTCATATCCCTTAACTCATAAATCCCTACCCCCATCTCCCTTAATTACCCTATCCCACTCCCTAGTCCTAAAAATCACATTCCATATCATCACACTTCCCTAGGGTTTTGAAACTAATGCATCATGACAAAAGAAGGAAACATATCATACAGTGAGGGAGAAGAAATAGAGGGGAGGAGGCCACACAAAGGGGGAGGAATACTTAGATTAGAGCCAACAACTACCAAGGAAATTTTGGCATCTCCTATGGTTGTGACATGTTTCAAACATGTTGGATGTTTTGAGTTCTATGAGGAAATTCAGAGGGTCCAACACCATGCTATGTTGACCAAATTTTTTATTGCTAATCTCGATGACAACCAAGTCACTCTAGCTGGTGTCACTTTCACTATGTCAACTTCCATCATCTCAGCTTCCACCGGGATCCCTAATGTTGGGGAGAAATGGTTCAAATAGACAGAATTGGATGAGCATTATTATGACCCTTTCATCAAACCTAGGTATAAGAATGAGAGAAAAAGGATCTTTCCTTTCTCTTACCTCCTGGAGAGATATGCTCCCATGATGAAGATCATCATGAAATACTTTTCATGTGAAGGTATATTTTCTAGATTGTATACCTATTACATCCGGCTACTTATGCACTTCAATAGGGTAAAGATGCTCAAAATACCCTACTACCTTTTCCAGAGCATTGAAAAGATGGCATTCATTGTCCAGAAGAGAGAGTATGCACAACAAATGAACAGTCTCTTTCACCACTCCCTCATCAAAATCATACTCCTCCATCACTTCAAGCAATTAAACATTCCATGGAGTTCATTCATAGCTGATGACATATTCATTGTTCCACATGTTCATCATGCTCAAAATGTGTCTTCATCATCTCATCCTTCCACTTCCATTCCTCCATCTCAACCCACAATACATTAATCATCTTCAGAGCAATATTCTTCATCTACTTCACCACCATCATCTACATCTCACACTGAGACTGACTCACCTATCAAAGTTGAGATTAATGAGCCTAAGCAGGCAAATGTGGCTGAGATAGAGCCATTGGAAAAAACGTAGCAGAGGGGTCATAGACAGGTGTTTGCTCCACAGATTTTGGAAGGGGCCCTGCCTTCTTCACCAAAAAAGCAGGTACATAAAGGGAAAGAAAAGATGGTAGAGGAGGATGAACGTGAGGGAGCCATTCATGACGAGGATGACCTTCATGAAACAGAGCAAGATTTTGACCTAGTTGACCTAGATGAGGATGATGATGGTGAGATCACTAGTGTAGTCATCAAGGGGAAGGATGCCAAGATTAGAGAGCTCCAAACTAATCTTGATAGGTCCAAATTTGTCATAGATTTCCTTGAGCATGAAAGCCAACAACTGAAGACAAAGCATGCCATTGATGAGGTAAAATTCATCACAGCTCAAAGGGAAGCAGAAAGAGCCAAAGTTATGCTAGATGAGACACTTGAAAAGCATGGTTTGCTTGATGAAAAAGAAGAAAAAGCACCAATAGGCAGACCTAGAACTAGAGGGCTGAAAAGAGCTCTAGCTCTAGAAAGACAAAAAGAGGTTGAGCTTGTTGATCAAGTAGCCCTAAATGAACAACTTGCAGTGATAATCAATGAAAATAGGGAGCCATGGCTTGATAGAGAAAATCATCATTTGGAGAAGCTTCTGGAGAAAGAAAACAGAGATAATTACCTACTAAGGAGGAAGGTCAAACATTATGCCCAAAAGAAGAAAATTGCAATGGAAAAGCTCAAAAGAGCCAATGTAGAGATTGCGGCTTTGACCATGCTTGAGGAGAAAAGAAATTTGGATATCCTTGGAGAGGCTTCACTTCAAGCCTAACACATCATCAACAATCATTTCAAACAATTTTGAAGAGTTTTGGATCATTTTTACAAATTCTGTGTTTTTTTTTAGTTTTTTGGACAAACAGGTCACATAGACAAGTGTCAAACATGCAGTGCCCTTGGCGTTGCCCTCTTTTTTGAGCCATCTTCTAAGCAAAAGGTCACCACCACTGGATGTAAAATGGTCAATACATCTCAAAAAACAACTTTTCAAGGCTTGGTTTGCATAAATAGCAGGTGACAAAGGAAAAAAACCACCAAAAAATCATGTTTCTGCCTCATTTTTTGCCCTGGAACTACGCGTTTAGAAGTCTTGGGAGAAATGAATTTTGACAGGGAAAATGACCTTCATTTTGAAAATTGAAGGCAGATTTAGAAACTAGACTTGAAGGGCTTTCCAACAAGCTATCTTGGAGCTAATTTGGACACATGTAGCCCAGTTAAAAATAGCCTGCAAGATGCAGGGCGTGTTTACCAAAGAGAGGGTGTGTTTGACAATTTGCTGATATTTTGAAATTTCACTACAAATTTTGATTTTTGCCTTGAAAATCATGATTTCACTTATGTAATTGAGCATGGTAAATGTAAATATGATTTGTATAAGTTACCTAGGGGTAGATTCATAATGTAAATGTACTTATCAAAGTCAAATGAATTGGTTTCAATGTAATTAGGGAGGAGTCACT
The DNA here is from genome assembly GCA_034641835.2 of Pinus albicaulis. Lineage (NCBI taxonomy): Eukaryota > Viridiplantae > Streptophyta > Pinopsida > Pinales > Pinaceae > Pinus > Pinus albicaulis. The sequence continues at coordinate 196,056,133 of CM076572.1, read as the reverse complement.
TTGAGCTCCCTACACTCCAGTTTTCAGTTCATAATTTTGTGGATCTCATCCTCCACTCAGGAATTCGACCCCTGAGGATGAGTGAATGTAGTTTTGATGTCTATATCTTCCCTTTCTTCACTCTTAGCAAGGGTTGGAATCAGTTTGGATGCTAGTGTATTGATTAAGAACCAGTTTGGCCTGGAAATTAATAACGAATTGCAACTATTTCCTTGGGATTCATGTGGTATGAATGTTTGACATTGATTTTTCTCTGTGATCATTTGTATGAATGTTTTGTAAGCTCATAAACATTTCATGTCTATTATATGATAAATTTCAAGTTGATAGGTAGAATACATGTGTTTTCATGCTCTGTTTTGAGAAAATTGTCATATTTTGTCCATTTTCTTCCGTTTAGGAAGAATATATCTCCTATGCTCTTCCTAGCTTCTCATCAGTCTTAAACCATCTCACCATATAACCTTTTAGTGTTGAGCCTTATACCTACCTTGCCCCATTAAATGGACTGCAATTCCATCTCATTTGCCTTGACCTAGTCTCCTTGACCTAATCCTCATCCAGCAACCCAACCTAGTCAAATCAAAATCAAACCCTTCTTCATTTCCTAGCTAGCCTAAAACCTTTTCATCCAGCCCTCTTGGCTATGATTTTTGTGGAGAGAGCCCTCTCCTACTTGGTAGGGCTAGATACCAAGTTAAAAGGTTGGTTTGTGGTTACCTTTGTTGGGATTCCTTCTTCAGCCTTAGGAATCTGGTGGAGTGATAACATCATCCATAAATTAAATACTCCAATTTCACTTTAATTTTACATCAACTTTTGAAAGAGATATGAAGTAATTGAAAGTAAACAAAATAATCTAAGTTTTAGTATAAGGAAGATATGTAATTTCTTCACTGCTTAACATGGAGTTGATAGAAAATAATACTATTGAAATTACATGATGTGTAATTCATTCTATGTTCAATTTATATATAATATTTAAAACAAAAATATATTCAAAACAAAAAATATTTTAATGTTAACTATAAGTAAAATGCTTCCATGTTCATATTAAACAAGTGTTGCAGGGAAGCTTAGTCATGTCATTCAAGTTAGAAATTATGTTTTGCAAAAAATTACAAAAAGAATTATAACCTACATTGGGCAATGCTAAATTAATAATAGCCAATAGGAAAATCGAATCATATAGGCATACTTTGGCTAATAAATTGAGAAGTGAAGTTGATAAATTAATTGCTTGCTCAAAATACATTTATAAATTTTGGTGGGTAGTAACCACTAGTAAAACTACACATTTACAATTTTACTCCTATGTAAATGTTGAGGAATGAGTTATTTTAAGGATTTTATTTTTGAATGGTTTTCCTGCAAAACTTAAGAATAAAATATCATTTAAAACTCATGCATGAATATTGCAACCATATCCATATTTTATGCCTGTGTAAAGAGAGAGAGAATATTAATAATAATTTTTTCTTATAGTTGAAATATTTTTTTTGCATGTTGTTCAAATCTAGCATGGGTCCATCTAACTCCAAATCTACCGACAACTGAGAGGAATCAAAATTCTCAAGGTGCAAACCTTTCTTCAAATTTTGCACTCAAAAAGAGATTTTCATCTTGAGAGATTTGATCCCTCTCAACGCTTGATAGAGTCATAGTTAGATGGATCTATTCTGGCAATAAATCAATTAATAATAATAATAATAATAATAATAGATGAAATAATATTGCTATCTAAATAAATAAAACAACAAAAATAAATAAAATATAATAATAGTAAATAAATAATAATTAATGAATAAAATATAATAATAGAAAATAATAAACTGAACTTTAGAATATATATATATAGTAAGAATAAATAAAGTTAACAAAAGTATAAATAAATAAAATAAATTAAGAAAAATGTTGAGTTAACTGAAACTTGAGACAAAGAAATAAAAGTTGGCATGTTGACACATGAATTGTGTGCATGCAAATTCCTTTCTAATCCCCTTCCATTTTTGGAACAATTGGTTCTATTTAATGACTAAAGAGGCATATGAGAAACATTCATTCTTTTCAGAGGAGAATGTTGTAACACAAAGTATTCCCTGGCAGTAGTAGTTGATTAAGGGCTCAGGGGTGACCAACTGTAGAAATAATCTCTGCAACTACACCTACGGTTAGGTGAAGAGCCGTTCCTAAAACTTTATTGTGGTCAACAAGATCCAGGTAGCGTTACAACTATGAAATCATCAGTAAGGTATAGTGTTGCTACAAGTAAGTCTTCTTTGCTAATAGTTTCAAAATTCTACGTTAATTAGTTGAATAGTTTGTGTGTTGATTATTAATCACATAAATTAATGTAATTAGTTGTATGTTTGAATTTTGGGTCGTTACAGGTTGGAAAAATAATACTATGTAACTCACACTCTCTTGTTATGCCCAACAATGATATCTATTTGGATATTATGGACAATCTTCATAAACTACAAAATCACAAAAGAAGATTGTAATCTTCTAAATAACTATCTTAAACTTACTACAATTCCAACCCAAATTAATTCAACTCCAAAGTCATGTGGCAATTGTGGTTCCTTGACAGAGCCCCAAGGGTTAGCTCAATTGGTTGAGTAACCGTTGCTAAAGCACCTCGCCACTGGAAGATCATGGGGTCAATTCTCCTCGACGCCCTTGGGGTTAGGCTTTGATTATTTTGGCCGGTGGGATGTGACCCCTTCGGCCTTCGGGTTGATCTGCCTAAATTTTCCTCGAAAAAAGACAATTGTGGTTCCTTGTTGAAAAAGAAACCAAGGTAAACTTCTCAAGCCTAAGCAAAATTGCTTAATAAAAAAAGAATAATAAAAAACACAATTGAAAAAGTAACTAGGAAAATGGATAATGCATTTATCTTAATCAAAGCAATTTTTGTTTTATTAAATACAATGTATAATATTAAAAATGACCTCACTTAAGGGATATAGATAATCACAATAGAGTTTTGATGAAGCACAACTCTAAGGCATTTAGATAACTTTTACAGGTTTGGACCACTCGAGACCCTTCCATCAACTCTAAGGCATTTAGATAACTTTTACAAGTTTGGACCACTCGAGACCCTTCCATTTAAAGTTTAGATAGAGTTCATTTTTAATAATGTGTGCAAAAAGAATTTTGAAAAGTGAATGTTTTAAGACAATTGAGTTAAATTTTTGGCTATTTTTGATCAAATCAATAACATAAAAATAAATAACCATATTGAGATTAAATAGGATAATTAAGTTTGCCTTTTATTTTTAAAATGATTTTCTTTTATTACAAAGAGACTAACACATTTATATTTATTATTACAAAAATCATTAACAAAATATTTAATTTAATTACGTTTTACCAAATAATAATAAATACCATATTTATTTTACAAAAGCTATCTATAATTTATCCTTGATCCTAATTATTATTAATACATTAGTATATATCCTCAAACATAAACACTATAATATATTATTTCACAATACTTAAAATTTAATAAAAATTATATTAACAACTCATCTTTATTGACTAAAGAATTTATCATTGACCATTCAACCTTTTTCAAATCTCAACAAAATTGTGCAATAAAAATATTCGAATTAATCATTTATTAGAAAAAAATAACTTTTAGACATCTTGTCAATACGAAAAAGACATCCTTTGTTCACATTAAATATTAATGACAAAATAATAATTTTAGGAAACATGAAAATATATTTTATAATTTATCCCATCAAAATAATTGAATTCAACCAGTATTAAAACAATAAAATAGAAGATATTTTATAATTAAATTCACTATGCTAAAATATCATATAAGATAATGATATCTGCGTTTAAGAAAGTGATAATAATTTTAGGAAATATGAAAATATATTTTATGATTCATACCATCAAAATAATTGAATTCAACCATTATTAAAACAATAAAATAAAAGATATTATATAATTAGATTCACCATGCTAAAATATCATATAAGATAATGATATCTGCGTTTAAGAAAGTGATATGCAACCTAAATTTGTTTTTGGGAAAGAAATATAGTTAAATCCACCATTATATTGACACAAATATATTAATACATTTATTAGTCCTCGCTTTTGGCTAAAGGGACTCTAGCGATCGCTAGAGAATTGACTAACCATTAACCAATAGTTTGATCACAAAAATTTTGGCTCTACAAAAATTTACCTAAACTTTCAGAGTAAAATGTTTCTGCACCAAAATTTTATACAAAGTTTTGTTGTCAATCTTTTATTGGTCTCTTCATGTGTTTCGAGGCAACTTTGGATGTACAACAAACTTTAACCAAAGTTTCAAAAACTTCAGGAACAGAAAGTTTGAAATAACAATATATACCCGCCCGAGAGTTTAATACAAGTAAAAAGTTTTAATACAGAGGAAAAGTTAATTTCCAAAGTTTTGATACCTCAAAGTATTATGGCACGTCGCCCTATCAGTTGGATATGATGGCCCATAGCCTCACCACTTAGGCTACTTGTTTTTTTTTCAACAATTGGATATGATGGCCCGTCACCCGTCGCCTCACCACTTGGCTATCTGTTTCCCTTTCACTTCCTGCCACTTGGCTTGTTTTTGTTTTCAATTCTTTGCTAACAAGCTTTACCTCTATTTCCATATGGCTCCCCACTGCTTATTACATTTTCATTAAAAGACGAATAATCATCGTTGTCGTCATTGTCTAGAATAGTCTGGGTGCACTGGGCATCTGTGTAGAGCGACCTACAACTAGACCAAGCAATAAGAACTTCTTGATAATCAAGCTTCAGCGACAGCTTCCCATGCTAAGCCTTGTCCTTCTTGAACTAGTCCAGGGAACAAATCAACATGGCATTTTTCTCTTTCTCTGCTTTCAACTTCTCCTTGAGAGACCTCGTCCTCAACGATGTTGAAACACTCCAGAGCCGCTGTCAGCTCCCACCCCAATATCCTTCATGAAAAAACTGATATATGCTAGTAGATTGAAGCTTACCAGTAGACCACCACCAGGGACTATCAGCTACCGGCCACATGCAGCACTTGTTACCTATATATTTTTTCAATTGAACATCTTCTCCCCTCGGGCGTGGAGTAGAATATGCTCTAGATTGTTTCTGCTTTGCTAAGTTGCTTTTGGCAGAGAGCCATTTGTATTACTTTTGGTTTAGAGCCATTTGTTGTGCTTCTGTTTGGTTTGGAGCCGTTTAAGAGCCATTTAAGGAAACAAATAGTGAACGGCCTAGCATAGAATTAGAGGTATTTGGCAGGGGTTTAGTTTAGAGTCAAAAGCCTTTGGCAAGAGTGGAGTGGAAAATTCTAAGTTTGTATTTTGTCGACTAAGTCAAAGTCTATCTCTTTCGTTTCAAAACTTATGGAAATAAATGATTTAGGAAAAATGAAAATTGCCAAATCAACTAAAGTTGGGGAGTGGGTTTGGGTCAATTCCAAACTATCAGGGCATTTTAAAACGAAGACTAACTCGTCTAAAATGGGAGCAGATAAGGAAAAAACAGTCTCAAAGGGAAAGCACTCGGGCACTTCGCAATAAGCAATATTCAAACAAGTCCCCTTCACAAACATATGGCAACAAAAGGCCTAGAGGAAAACTCATTGGTGCTTCAGCCTTGTACAGTTCCACATCCACACCTCTCCCCTGGTCATCTGATATCTATGTGAAAGAATTGTTAAGTGCAAAAAAGAGTTCGGAGGTTTTAGAAGCTAAAGAGCATGAAAGGGAGATACAATTAATTTAATAACAACTAAGAACTAGGCTTTAGCAGAAAACAATAAAATTTTGAAGGAGCAAGTGGCATTGCTATAGGAAGCTCTCCTAATAGGGAAGACAGAATGACAATGCATGAAGGCAGATGTGCAAAACATGAAGAGATTTGTAGTGGAGAGTACATAGGTGGCGAATGTGAAACCATCCTAGGAATAAAGGGAAAATGGTTGCCCAAATAGACAACCATGAAGATACAACAAGAGAAGAAAGGAAAGGAGGCTCCACAAAAGTTTCTAAAACTTGGGCTGAAATTATTAGCAATTCTACTAATAGGGAAGAAGAAGCAAACATTCAGGTCGGCAACATGTAAGATAGAGAAAGAAAGGAAAGGCAAGATAGAGCAACAAACTTAATTATTAAAGAGGTGAAAGACTATGGGAAAAATGAATATACTTTTGACCTTGCAAGGGACTTCTTGAAAGGCAAGTTTCTATGGCAAGCACAAATATGCCTAACATGGAGGGTAGGAAAGTTTAACGATGAGAGAGCCAGGCCCATAAGAGTAATCATGCCTAGCTTGCATGATAAAGATATCATTCTAAGCAAGAAGCAGCTCTTGAGGGGTTCTCACTTTTTTCTAGAAGAGGATTTAACTGTAAGACAACAAGACGAAAGGGGGGAGGAAATGTCAAAGGTTAGGGTAGCAAGTGATGAGGGAAAGAGAGCATGGAATTATAAGGGTAAAGCTATGATAGCGTGATTTGGACCTCCTTCCAAAACAAGGAAACATAATGATAAAAGAGAAGAGACAACAAACTCTTTAGCAAGAAATCAGGAAGCAAGGTCAGTGTGGGCAAGCAAGGGCAAAGACTCAACTGTGAGTCTTGTATGTCAAAACAAATAGCAGTAAATTCATACCCATGTTTACTTAAGTTTAGTTTGTTGGAACTGCATAGGTTACCCATGGAGACAAGGACTTGGGTTAGGGCCTATTGCGGAAGATAGAGACATAATTTGCCTCATATAAACACATGAGCATGAAAGCTGCAAGACACCTTTGTTTGAAGGGTACTAGAAGATGGAAGTGTGGAACAAGGCAACAGGGAATGATAAAGGACACAGGGATATCATGGTATTAGTGAGAGAAAAATAAGGTAGTTTTATTTAGCTAGAAAAAAGAGACTCAAATAAACAATTCGTTTGATTTAAAATATCAGAAAATGGAAATCACATCATAATCGTAGCATGCTATTTTGCGCTACAAGTTTCAAAAATCTACAAAAGTAGAGGGCTTGATCACAAAGATCCCTTTGCATCCTTAAAGGTAGATATTATAACATATTCTCAGCTAGGTGAAATCATTATAGTGGGCGATTTCAATGCTAGGATTACAAGTGAGCAAGCTAGTATTCTTTTTTGTAAAGAAGACTACAACCCTATCTAGCTTACAGAAAAGAGTAATCATTAGTGGGAAAGAATTTTAGAGGACAAGGAATGCAATCTCTTTGGTGAACAATTGCTTTCTCTATGTGGAGCTTTTGATTTAGTCATTTGTAATGGTTTGACTAGATGGGAAAAGTATGGTAATTTCACTTGCAATACTTACAATAGAGCAAGTGTAGTAGACTATGTAATTTGCTCACATAGTTTGTGTGAGAAAATGGAGGAAGTTTTGATTGGAGATAAGCTTTGGGACTTAAAATCAGATCACAAGTCAATTTATTTAAGTTTCTCTTGGACCGAAAATAAGCAGTTAGGGTAAAAAACGTAGTGTGTTCAACAAAATATTCCAAAAGGCAGAATTCTTTTGACTCCAGAAAATTGTAATACCTACAAAATAGTGCTAGAGAGGCTCTTAGAGAAGGAGAAGATTGCATTTCACGACTTGCATAGTCACGAATTAACACATTTAATTCAAACTGCACTTACAAAGTGCAAAAGAGAAAAAATTAAGAAGTCTAAATCAAATTTCTTTTCGGTTAATGCTTGGTTTGACAGTGAATGTAAAAAGGTAAGGATAATGTGAAACGAGTCAAACAAGGATAACATAAAGCTCAAATCTTACAAGCAGATATTAAGAAAGAAAAACACTGATTTCATGGTTTCGATGAGAGAAAAACTAATCTTCCTTGGGAAAAATAACCCCAAATTATTTTGGAAGGAGCTCCAAATGAGAAAGATGCAAACTAAAAACAATATTACAACTTCTAAATGGTTTGACTATGCAAGAAAACTTTATGAGCAAGATCCCAAGGTTGATCCTTCTCCCTTGGTCAACACTGATAGAAAATTCTTAACAGTGCAAGAGGTAGAGATGGTTATCAAGAAGTTGGGTGGTTGAAAAGAAGAAGACTTAGCTGAACTCATAGCAGAGCATCTAAAGTGGGGCTTAAAAATTCTTGCACCTCACATTACAATTTTTTTTAACAATATCATACAACAGAGGTTCCCCAAAAATTGGACAACTAGTCTGGAAATACCTCTTTTCAAGAGTGGTGACATGAATAATCCCTCAAATTATAGGACCATAATGATAAAGCCCTTGTTTGCAAAGTTATTTGGAAGCATGTTAGAAAATACAATTAGCAAGTGGGCAGAAGGAAGAGATAAACATGCTAAAGAGAAAGCATGTTTTAGACCTTAACATTCCACAGTTGATCATGGTATAACTTTAAGGCACATCATTGAAAAAGTTTGGGAGAAAAATGAAGAAGTCTTTTGTTGCTTTGTTGATTTCAGAAAATCCTTTGACATGGTTCCTATGGATAGGCTTTGGCACAAAATGGATGAACTTGGGGTTCCCAGGCATTTGAGAGTAGATGTGCATAGGCTGTATGAAGAGGTGAAAGTCAAAATTAGAACTTCACCAAGCATTTTTGAAAGTTTTAGTAGTAATATTAGGGTCAAATAAGGTTGCCCATTGTCTCCTACCCTCTTTGGTTTATATATCGACAAGCTTGAAGATTGGCTAAATTCGCAAGGGGGTGACGATATCCATTTGGGCAAGTTTGTTATAAGGCTTCTTTTGTATGTAGATGACTTTATTCTGATTGCTAAATCTTCTCTTGGTTTGCAAGGGCACTTACTTTCCCTTGAGCATTTTTGTAGAAGTGTGGGGATGCAAGTCAATATTAGCAAAACGAAAGTAGTGGTTTTCTCTAACAAAAGAAAACATAACCAACATAAGTTCTACTTTGAAGGCAATATTCTAGAAGAAGTTGCAGATTACAAATACCTCGGAATTGACTTCAACAGAAATCTAAGTTGGGATGGATGTAGAAGGAAAAAAACTTTGGGGGGTTGGAAAACATTTTATGTTTTTCAAAATCGTTGTAGAGAGACATAGTTATGGGACTGGAAAACCACTCTAACTCATTTTGGGTTTTTAGCAATTTTGGTGATTCTCTACGGTTGTGAACTGTGGGCCAGCAGTACATCTGACATGTAGTGGAAACAAATTGAGAAAATTTATTAGTGTTTGATTACAAACAAATTCAAAATTAAAAGTGCAGTTCCTTATGCTATCTTGTTAAGTGAAACATGAGCTGCTCCTATTGAAGCAATTGCTATGGTGCGGGTCATAAGGTATTTAAAATAAATTGAGCAAATGGAAGAGGGCAAATATCCTAAGGTTGTGTTTAATGACATATTGTGCAAAAGAAAGAAGACTTGGATGCGGAAAAATAACAAATGGTTAGCAAATGAGGCATTTGCTTTAGCATGTGTCCTACAAACAGTAAGGAGATAAAAGCTTTTGTTATGGATAAGTTCCAAAAATGTACTTGGGAGGAGCAAGGGAAAAAGAAAAAATATTATATTGAAGAGTTTAATCCCACTCATAATCATTAACAAAAAGCGTACGTGGGGGTCAATATTTCTTGGAGAGCCAAAATTCTTATTGCTCAATTAAGGACTAATTCTCATAAACTCCGTTGTGAAACAGGGCATTGGAAAAGACAAAAAGAAGTGTGGGAGGAAATAGTATGTATTTTTTGCTCTTTCGAAAAAATGGAAACATAAAAACATTTCATTTTAGAATGTGAGGCTTTCAAAGACAACAGGGAGAGTTATGCAGATATTTTGGTAGCTAGCTCTTGGGATAATCTATTGAGCGAAGAGTTTGTCGCGAATCTGGGAGCGTTTATTGTAAAACTCCACAGGAAAAGGGTCAAATACAAGGGCCATATGGAGAAGCAATTTGTCCCATAGGCTATTTTTAGCCTCGTAAACGTTAAAATATTTTCTTCTTCTTGCAAAGTAATAATGTAGGAGTGAGGTCGAAAATTCAAAGCTTATTTTTGGGGAAAGTGAAAATTTATCTCTTGCAAAATAAATAAATCCATGATGAGTTAACTTACCATTAAGAATAACAGCAAATAATGATTGTACCATTGCAGATTTGATAATAAGTTATGATAAGTTTTCCTGCTGTTTAGAAAACATCTTCCCTCACCACTCCATCCGTTGATACATAGACAATCCATCTCCACACATGTCCACCTGTGATGTGGTCGTGGTTCAGTCAGTTGAAATCTAGTGCGCCCTACCTCCTTTGCACTTAGTTAATGTCCCACCACCAATCGCTGAACGAGGAGATTCAAAACCTAGCCCTCATTTTTTTTTTTTTTTGTGAATTCCGTAGGACCTGTCTTTTCTATTATAAAGAGCAAGTTGTTTAAATAATACAGAAAAATAATGTGCCTCAACCTGCCCAAAGGGAAACCAGGTCTATTGGCCATCTTAAACAGTTAAAGGCCAGCCAAAAACGATACTGTTTCAGTCTAGCTGTAGCAGTAAGAGCTACGCGACTATGTCCATAATACTGACATATACAACAACAACTGTAATATCGCTGAACAAAAAACATATATGAGCAAAAAGAAACTAGAAGGTCTAGACATCAGAAGATTTCACAGGGGCTGGATCTTCATCAGACCTAGGCAGCTCCACCCACTGCATATCTCACAGCTGCTCTTCAATACGTCCAATGCGGTCATTCTGCTGCTGCTAAACCTTAGTCATAGTAGTCATGTCCTGTTTGATATGGTTAAGCTCAAATAACAAAGAAGAAGGAGAATCCTGTTCCTTCATACTCATGAGGGCTATTGCAAGAACACATTTAAGGCGCCAATACATCTTAACAGTTTGCTGGAACAAAGATACCCTGCCCCTAGTACTGCCAGGGTCAAGCAGGAAATCCAGTGTTACTTGCTGCTGCTGCGGATCAACTTCTTCATCCAAACTACGCTGCTCCCATGCCTCAATTTGCTTGCGAATAGGTGGAGGGGTCATGGTTGTATAAGCATTAACCAGATTCTCGACAACCTGTTCATTTTTTTTATGCCCTCCTTTACAAGAGCACGCAGGGACCTTCGTTGCCTTACCCTTGCCTCTTAATTTATGATCCGGCGATGTGGATTTTGTCATAGTGGCTCCCAGGAAGCTTGTGAGAAAAAGATAAGCACCAGAGCGGAACAGTAAGGCAGATAATCTGTAAGAGACAGGCCGACAGAAACAGTTGCAAGGCTTAGCAGAAATACATATGCGCAGGACTGAGTAATAAGGGCCAGCTTGATGAAGGATGAGCATCATCTGGAGAAAACCGGACAAAATACAACAAAGCCCACAGAGTTGACATGAAAAACAGCAAACCCCTGTCGTTTCGCAAACCAAACAGGGAAAAATACAAAGAAACAGACAGAGTCGGCATACACAATACGAAACCCCTGTCGTGCCACAAATCATCCTTTCATAACCGTCAGGAAAAGCATTACAATGATAGAGGAAGAAGCTGTTAAGTAAACCCACATCTAAATCCTTCCAAAACCATATGATACGACAATAATTGAAAACAGGACTTCGGAAACAAGGATTAACCTCTTCATCTTCATGTAAACAGCATGAGGGTAAAACGAGTAAGACATCCTTCAGCGTATATTGCAAAGAATGCACAGAGTTAATAGTGTGAAAGTGAGGATGTACATACCGAAACCCTATTAACAGTCGCTGGCAGGAACTGGAAGCACCCACAGAATACCCTCCTGCGCTGTACCAAACCACAAAACTAAACCAGAGAACAATACAAATGCACATACAACCAACCTGGAAGCTGTTATGAAGAGCCATCGCGTCGCCATGCAATGGTATAATTACAAATGATCCTGTCCTCATACGGGAGATCATGGTCATAATTAAAAACTGACAGCTAGCTTAGGAAATAAAAGCCGCTGACGCTGAAGGGTCTGGCCCGCACCCCGAACGGGGGTTGTCTTGCATATCACTAGCTCGGAGATCTTTGTCTACTATAAGTTGCAAAGAGTAAAATTCAATATCCCAAGCCCTAGCGGAGGGGGTAATATTCAGATGTCGATCACAATTTTGACAACCCTAATTTGCCAAATAATCAGCCGCTTCATTGCAATCTCGTCGAGTGTGAGATGGAATGATGTAGTGTAATTGAGTAACCAGAGTCTCAATTTCTTGTAGAAAAGTTGCAGTGCGCCAAATTTTGATCATTTTATCCCAGTGTGTACCTTCTTGAAGTTTATTCAAAGCTCCAATCACCATAGCAGAGTCTCTTTCAACAATAAGCCGGTGGAACTGTTCGCTCTTAGCTATGATTAATCCATGTTGGAGTGAAGCCAATTCTGCCTCATTGTTCGTTGCATACCCCAAATCCAGAGCATAAACTCAACAGACTTCGCCTTGGGAATTCCTGAACACACCTCCTATACCAGCTTGCCCAGGATTGCCTTTAGAGGCACCATCGAAATTAAGTTTGATAAATCCCTGAGTAGGTCGTTGCCAACATTGAGGAGAATGTGGCCGAGGAGGTCTCAGTTTCCAAAGATTGCCTGCTAACATATGCGGATGGATGTTTAACTTATGTAATATTTGTGCTTCATATCCTTCAGCCTTCCAATCATCTTGAAGCCATTTTTCAATGAGGATAGTTTCTCTGATATTGGCAAGCACCTTTTCCCAGACCTTGTGATTATCATTTTCCTCTCCATGGAAAATCCATTGGTTATGTTCCTTCTAGAGATCCCAAATTAAAAAACCCAATACCAGCTGCCATGCGTGATTTAAAACCACATTGATAGCCACCTTTTCGCCAATTCAGAAGAGTGGTAATCACGCTGGTGGGATCACAATCTGTTTTCCTGAAAGTAAATTCTAGACTGCGCCAAAGAGGTACAACATAGCCACAGCTATTGAAAATATGCTCAGTGGTTTCATTGGCTTGTCTACAAAAGGAGCAAACTGACGGCCCTAACATACCTCGCTTTTGTAGATTATCCCACGTAATATTTTTTGGTGACCAACAATCCATAAGAAGTAAGTCACTTTTGGCTAGTGATACATGGCCCAGATTTTCTTCCAAATAGGGGAAACATGAGCATGAGTAGTATGGCCTTGTATTTGATAAGCTTCATTAGTAGTAAACATTTCTTTTGTGCGATGACCCCAACGAAGAATGTCTGTCCCTGTTTGTATCTTTATTTTCCTGGTCTGCATCTCCCGATCATAATTTTGCCATTGCAGAGTGTCTGGTGCGTCTTGCCATGCCACTTTGCCTTTCCATTTCCTCCGGTGAGTCATCTGATGCTGAGTCCAATAATTGGATACGAAACGGTGGTGTGGAGTATTGGTGAATAAGAAGAGTTCAGCAAGATCTAGACGAGTAAATAATTTCTCTCTTTGTTGCCATGAATCCTCCCAAAAAAGTGCAGTTGTGCCATCCCTTACTTCCCAAAAACTATGCTGGCGAATAAGAGATTGGTTACCCACTGCAAGATTCCATATCGCTGATCCTTTAGGAACCACATCAATTTTCAATTTTTCAGAAATAGAGCGTGGCATTTCATACTTAGTTTCCCAGAGTGTCTTCCACAAATCCTGTCCCCCTTGGAGCCATCTCCACCAGAGTTTTGTGCCCATCACTTGATTAAGTACGAAGGGATCACGAAGACCCAGCCCCCCTGTTGATTTAGATTTAATCATTGTCTGCCACGACACTAGGGGCCACTTTCGACTATTTTGCGCCCCTTGCCATAAAAAATTTGTAAACAGACTTACCAATTGATTATAGACACTTTTCGGGGCTGCTCTACCAGAAATTTAATATATAGGAATAGATTGCAGAACTGATTTTAATAAAAGTAGTCGCCCAGGAGCATTAAGAACTCAAAACGCCCAGTTTTGCAGTTTGTGTTCCATCTTTGTAATGAGATCACGCCAATCTGCAACTCTTAACTGAGTTTTACATAATGGAACACCCAAATAGTGCATGGGGAAGAAGCCAATACGAAAACCTAAGAGGCGAGCAAGATACTGCTGATAAGCATTATTAACATTAAGAAAATAAACATGAGATTTTTCATTGTTCACGACAGTACCTGAAGCATCCATAAAGATATCAATAATTGAAAGAATTGTTCTGATCTCACGGACTGAAGCTTGGCAGAAGAGTAAAATATCATCAAAAAATTGTTGATGAGTCAGGGTAATAGTAGGACCCCAGAGTTTCAAACCATGAAGCCTGTGCTCTGAGAGAGTTGCTTTAAGTAGCCGGCCAAGCCCTTCTGCAACTATGATAAACAAGAAAGGAGATAAGGGATCGCCCTACCGAAGGCCTCTTGAAATATTAAAAGGCTGAGATGGAATGCGATTAACGAGAATAGAGAAATTTGGTATGGAAAGAAAAGAGAAAAGCCACTGCAACCATCGCTGATCAAATCCAAAACTCTTGAGAACTACCAGAAGATAAGACCAGCTTATCCGGTCATACGCTTTTGCTAAATCTAATTTGATCATCATACCTTTAACCCTTTTAGACTATAACGTATGGATGGCTTCCTGAGCAGTAATGATTCCATCCAATATTTGTCGACCTGTAACAAAACCGGTTTGCTCCGGAGAGATAATTTGCGGAAGAAGGGGTTTAAGACGATTCACCATAATAGTTGAAAGAATCTTGTAAATAACATTACAAAGTGCAATAGGTCGAAATCCCACTGGTGTATCAACATGCTCCTTCTTCGGAATAAGAGTAAGGAAAGTGGCATTCAGAGCTGGGTATACCTTACGATGCCTCCGAGATTCTTCAACGACATCTGTTATATCCTGACCCATAAATCTCCAGGAAGCTTTGAGAAATTCCGCAGTAAGCCCATCAGGTCCCGGAGCTTTATTCCTGGGCAAATGCATAACCGCTGCTTCAACTTCCTCGTAACTTACTTCTCGCAATAGCGCTAAATTCTGCTCTCTGGTAATGAGAGAAGGAATATGCCTTATTATTTTATCAATGGCATCTTCTCGGTTTGGCAGAGGCTCTGTGAGCAATCCTTTGAAATGATTGCGCAATTCTTGTGCCATTTCCTCATGTTGGACAAGGCGATTTCCATTCGCATCTTTTAAGGAAAATATTCAATTATGCTGCCGTCGCTGGATCATTGTTTTATGGAAAAAATTTGTATTACGCTCGCCTTCCCGTAACCATTGAATTCGAGATTTTTGTTTCCACAAAATCTCTTCTTGTTTTCTCCGTTCTTCTAAACTGCTAAGGGTCAGACCTTCCTCAATGCTCAAAGCTTCCGTTCGGCCATGCAAAATCATTTGTTGTTGCAAGTCTTTCATTTTCGCTTGAAGACGAAGTTGATCCTGATGGATATTACCAAATTGTTCTCTGTTCCATCTTTTAATTTCAATTTTTAACTGCTTGAGTCGGAGCTAAAAGGTATGCATTTTATTCCGCCCAGCAGGTAAATGCATTTCCCACCAGCGTTTAACTTTCTCTAAAAACTGTGGGTCTCGAAGCCAGAAAAGTTCAAATCGGAAAGGACGATTCATGGGCCCAGATTTGACATCAATATCCAGACGAATGGGCCAATGATCCGACCCCAAAGAAGGTAAAATTGTCGCTTCATAGTAAACATCTAGGCTCATTAGCGCTTCTGATGCCAGGAACCTATCCAAGCGAGAGGCTATTTGATGTCGCTCTCCGCGAAGATTGTTCCATGTGAATTTACCATTTACAGTTGGGATGTCTACTAAATGAAGATTCGTAAGAAGGTCTCGAAAGGACGCCATATCTGGGTCTTCGCGCCAGAGTCCTCCTTTCTTTTCATCCAAATTCAAAATCATATTGAAACCCCCCCCAATTAGCCAGTACTGAGCAGGAAATAGCTGATTGAGGGTGCGAATGTCCTGAATAAAACTCTGTCTCTCCCCTAGAATAGACGAGCCATACACTGCCGAGATAAAGAGCTTCTCTCGGGAGCGTATTTGCCTAAAATACCCAGATAAAATTCTAGGAAAGGCAAGCCAACCGTCGACTACAATTTCCGCCGGGTTCCAAAGTACTGCTATGCCACCTGATGTACCACGAGAATCGATTTCCATAGACTCATAATGAGGGTTAAAAGTGGTAAGAAGACTACTCAGTTTAGAGCCTGTTATTTTGGTTTCTTGAAGTAGCATAACTTGAGATTTTTCAGACCGCAATTTCTCATTTAAAAATCTTTGCTTACCTCAACTATTGAGGCCGCAGATATTCCATGATAGAAATTTCATTGAGAAAACTTCGGAGTTTGTTGAAAGAACGTCGTTAATGGTACTATCTTACCGGTATTGATCAACATTTCCCCTACTAACTGTATAGATTCGTGCAAAGTTCTTCGACCCCGTTTCTTTGGAGCTTTTGGAGGAGTTGGGGTGGTTCCCTGTTCTACTGCTTGGACCTCCTTATGTGCCTGCACTGTGAGATACCTTTCAAAGGTTTCTTTATATAACTGTTTCTCTTCAATAGGAATGAATCTGTCATCAATATTTCTCCAATCATTCAGAAGTCGCTTAAGCACTCGTTCTTCAGCACAAAGTTCCTCTTTATGCTGTTCAACATCCATAGGGGTTTCCTCTAATGGCATCTCCCTTTGCTGACTCGAATCAGGCTCTGAAGTATCTTCAATTGCTTTTCGTTTCCCTGACTAACTTGGCTGAGTGCTAGGTTCCTCAACAGGCAACCGCCTTCCAAATCTGGACCGTGTGAGGCTATATTCATTGGTTCACCTTCAGTTTGCAAGACCTCGTATCGATTGGCCTGTTGAGTAGTCGGCCTTTTATGTTCTTGTGTCCCTGAAGACCGACTAGTTCGTTTTTTCGCCTGGACTGGAATGAAACCTTCTTCCTCTGTTCGAATTTGATCAGGGTTTATAGGGTTCATAGGAGAAGGAATGTCAACAGTATTCAAAGCGCAAGATTTATATAGATGGCCATATTCATGACATCGCCTACAACAAAACGGAATGTGCTCATAATCAAGAAGTTGATTCCAGAGTTTACCCTCATATTCTAGTTCAATCATTTTAGGCAAAGGCTCTGAGATGTTCATATATACACAAAGGCGAGCAAAAGAAGTGTAGCGTCCCCGCCGAGTTGTATCAGCTATCTTAACAAACTTTCCTAAGGAATTTCCTATGCCCTCCGGAATCGCCGGAGCCCAAAAATCAATTGGAAGGCCAAACAAACGAACCCAAACAGGGGCATCAAGAAATTGTTCCTGATCTGGGTTATAACATTCTTCCCATTGGCGAATAAAAACACCTGCATTGCTATAGAAATAAGGACCGCCTTCAAAAATGCGCTCTTTGTCTACTAAATTAGTAAAAATAACAGTGAAAAAACCTCTAGCCCCAAATTTGAGGTGAATGTGACCTTTGGGTTGCCATTTGAGTTGAATCCATTTCAGTAAATCCTTTTCTGTAGGCCAAATTCCTATAAACTTATAGATTAAAGCATGATCTTTCATGTAACCACGGTATTCGGTTAGTGTTGTTGGTGGTATAGTAAATCGTGGCTTCTTCACAGACCAGACAGGTTTCTTTCGACCGAGCTTGCCATGCAGCTCCCAAAACTGGTGAAGAATTCTGAGTTCCTTATAGCAGTGGCTGCTCCGAACGGCTTTCGCCTGCAGTAACATTGCGGAAGGAGGGGGCTGCCGCACCCCCTCCTGAAACGGCATAACGTAGACCAGCCACACTAGTGAAAAACGATAACAAGACTATGTACAAAGGCGTGAATTGCCCTGGTGCGCGAATCTCATACCCTAGCTTCTCTGGTAGGGATTCTTGCAGGTTCTTGGAACGGTTTCAACCTCATTGTGAAGGTGAAAAGAGGAACTAAAAAAAGAGGACCCTTAAAGGGTCAGAAGGGGAGGAAGGAAGATTTATATTCTTCAGACCAGGGTAAGAATGACTCGAGCCATGTGACGTGCGTTCTTCAACTACCACAAGATGGGTTACTATGCATCTCGGTTTCCTTAGAAGAAGAAGGCGAAGGACAAGCAACCACAGTAGAAGTAGTTTGCAGGGAGTGTAGAAGCTTCATCTGAAGCGGATGAGTTAGTGTCCAGGCTTGATACGAAGGTGGATAGTTAGTTTTCTGTATCTGCGTTGCTGAACTGTTGTTCTCTTCAGCATCATGCAGTCACTAGTTTCAACAGAGCTGTAAAACCTTGGCCTGTGTGCAGCACTTTGAGTAATGATGATCAATGGTGCTGCAGTGAATATGTAGAGAGGTAAAGATGTGTGCATTTGCTAGCCCTAGACAGTTTCCAGCATCAGAGAATTCCAGTTTTAGGATTTTATTTAATTAGAAATTGCTGTCCTATTTTGAGTTTAACGTTTCCAGATTTTGCGGAAGTACATGACTTAGGAAGTCTTTCAGATTTAGAGTAGGCACTATGTTTGAGGTGGTGTTCACATTTAAACCATGGGTGCTCTATTCTAGGTGGATTGGCTCTTTATTCTATGGATTCTCTCATGCAGGGAGGGTACATCTCTAGGCAGATTTAGAGTTAAGAGTTTAGCAGTCACTTCTAAATATAGGCACACTGCAGGGATAGACTTTTTCTGTAAATCTGTGGCCTTTTTTAGTGTATAAAATAAAGGCAGGGCTGGGGCAATAATTCATTCAGTTTTGAGTCACCCTAGTGTATTCCTTCTTTCTGAGTTTATATTTGAGAGATGTGATCGAGAGTTCAAATTTGTACTTGGTGTCATAATTTTCAGAGTGTTGTGTTTGTAGATGAAATGTTCCTTCATCCACAGTTATGATAGGTTTTCATTTTTTCTGTTACCTAGGATTTGTATAGAGTCCACAGTTATGATAGGTTTTCAATTTTTTTTCTGTTATCTAGGATTTATATAGAGTGCAGATCTACTTACCATGAAATAGGCTACCAAGAGACAAATATCCAAGCGACATCCAACAGAGGACGATGTCAGAGGACTAGAAACCACTGGAGTTGTCTACCAACACAACAGAATTGCATTTTTGATGGTGGAAATGGATTCAGCACCATCAAAACTCCGTAAGGCAACCAAAAAATATTGAAGTTTAACTACTGTAACCCATATTTTCAAAAATCTTTGCTGGAATTTTTAATGATCTTACCAGAATTTCTGGGTTATTCTGTGGGTTTTTAGACTACCGCGAAACCACCCTTTATGATGGAATACAGATAAGAAGAACAGCTTCAGTCCATATAAAATGGCCACCCAGTGACTGCCACGCTCATTCCATTGACATGCAAAATGGGATAATGAAAACTATGCAGTATTCCATTAACGTATACTGCTCCCAAACAATATATGTAAAACTGGAATTGCAGAATACTCAAACAGCTACATTTATCAAATTTTCACAACAAAGCAAGTCCATTCGATTCCAGAATTTATTCATACATATGTCTTTGTTGTTGTCCTTTACAACAAAGCAAGTCCATTCGAATCCAGAATTTATTCATACATATGTCTTTGTTGCTGTCCTTTACATAACTTGTACAGAAACATTCTGAACGAAGTTTGCAAATTTGCATACACAACTGTTCTACTAGGTCAGTCCACTTGAATTTATCAGTAACTATACAAATGCATGCATCCTTAAATTTAAAAGTGAATGGGTTTAGCACCTATACACGATAGATTGTGGCAATACCCCTCATCTTTGTCGTTTCAGCACCCTCAGTGACTTCCAGGACAGGTGCAATAACAATCACAGCAAGGCCTGTCAGCTTACTGTAATGCTGATAGGTGCTAATGCTAGTTTGTGCATAAGGCGAGGCAATTCCTATAGCTATTCATACAGGTATGTTTGTTTAGAGTTTTATAGAGCCTTTTTTAATTACCAGAGTGAATAGTTCTTGCATAGGAGCGAAGCTTTTCTGCAGTGTCTGAAAAACTTTGACATAAGAAGTACATATTTTGAAATCCATCCTTGTAACTCATCTTCGGTAGCTGAGCAAATGGATCAAGGTTCTGAAATGTTGGTTTGCCAGACTTAATGTGTTGAAGCTCACCAAAACTTGACAGTATGCCAGCTCCAAATGCCTTAACTTCGTTATTTTCTTCAATTGTTCCAAACTCAACTGTATACCAATATAGCTTAGTAAGATGCCAAATTTCTTTATCTGATGCTCCCAGTGATGCTAAGCCAATAACCTGAGCAAGATCAGCAAACTCAGGGTGTACAAGCATTGGCACGTGACCAAGTATCTCATGGCAAATGTCAGGTTCAGGAGTGTACATTGGATTGCTAGTGTGACGAATATACTGTGTTGAATGGAATGTTTTGAAAGCTAGTCCATTCAAAAATTGACGTGGGTGCAACAACCCCGCAACAGGTCTTATTTGCCATCCAGTGTAATGCTTCAAAACCTGTGCACAAAACCCATGCCAAATTTGTTATATACAGTGGCAGAAGTCTCCATTCATAACAAAATATAAATACAAGCTATCAAAACTCAATATACCTGTGAAAGCTCTTCTAGTTGAGGAATTCTGTTAGGAGAAAAGTTGAAAAGTGGAAATGATTCCAAATATTCTTTGCAAGCATGACTGGGGTACAATTCACTAAGCTTTGTAAGGACTTCTGCCCAAACATGAGCTTCTTCAGTAGTATAGTTGATCTCAGGAATGGGTTCTCCACTGCAGAAATCGAAATCTCTCATGATTTTGATGTGGTTCAAAGCACATGAAACTACAAAAACTAAACTGCATTTGTTCTAATAACCAAGAGTAAATGAATTTTTTTTTCTATCTTTTGATTTTTATTTCCATTGTATTGTACCTTGTACTCATCAAATATTGAACAAGTTGTGGCAATAACATTAAATAATACCTAAGAATGGGATAACAATGACTCACATTTTGTGTTTCTTGGCCAGATCAGCAATAAATGATCGCCTTATCTTGTATTCTTCATCATGGTATCCCTATAGATCAATCATCAGGATGAAACAAGTTAAGTCCTATAGCTCAGCCTGAAACAAGTTCAGTTCAAATGCTATAATAGATAGGTCATGAGTGTAATAATATGCATGAAATCCCAAAAAACAGTAGTGGTTGATGCATTTGTACCATACTTCATTTAATGGCTAACCCATGAAGAAGACTAACTTAAAAGTTCCAATGTGTTGATAAAACCTTTACAGAAAAATGATAAATTCATCGGGAAAAGCATGTGTCAAGAGATAATAGTTTACATTGTACAAGGATCTAAAATAACTGTCAAGCATGGAAGCCACAGCAACAAATAGACCCACCTGGCTACATGAGTCCTTACAAGTGTACAGGAAAATATGAAAGAAATTAGAATCTTTATAGTAGTCCGTCTCATAGGCTGGTAATTTCACTCTGTTTGGTTTTTTGGTTCCATTTAGTCTAAATGAGTTTTGTTTTGTTGGACAATGGATTTATATTAATGAATATATGATAAAAATTTCATAGGAACTGTCGAAGAATAGAAACACACCAATGATCCTTCTACTGTCAAAATTGTTGTCTCTTTTTGATGGTGAATGCAATGGGGAATGCCTAAGATAGATCAACCAAATCAACTATCAGCATTATTAGCACATACAAAAAGAGTAAAGAATTATCTGCATAAGAATAGTAATGTTTTTTGTCCTTTTTTTATCAATGTATCTGATAGGCTTAGTGTTGACTAAAATTAATGTCGACTTCAATCTTAGCTTCATTCGTTAGTTCCTTTTTATTTCCTTCAAGGTATATCAAGTTCACTCTCAGATTCATTTGTTACAGCTTACTTACCATTAGTGGTGCTCAACTAGCATTTAATTTACTTTTTTGGCTTGCTGGCGTTGTCAATGTTTTTAAAGATTTTGTTGTGAAAGGTCTTCATTCATTATTTTTGCTGTTATTTGTGGTATTACTGCACTATTATTGCTTGATCAGCTATTTTTTCTATTTTTACTTGTTCCCAAGCAATATTTGGGGCTATACCACCGAAGGCTTGACTCGTTAAGTTAGTGTGAGCATGGCAGTCGATACAGTGTGACGCAGCATCCATGGTACGTGGCAGATGCATGACACTTAAGTTTAGGGAAGCCTCTTACAATGCTTACCAATATTTGGGAGTTGGGATCAAATGTTTATTTAACTTTTTAGTGGTAAGCTGCCACAATTAGCATTCCAACATCCTAACTCTGCATTTTCATTTTATCAATTAAGTCTACAAGCATTTGGTCAGAGGCATTATCCGGTAGACTTACTGCATAGGATACGTTTGAGGAGTTTTATAAAAATCCACTTTTTTGTGAATTTTCCATTGTAGCAAATACACAGCTTTAAACACATTTACAGTTGGTGATGTTTATTGTTATTTGCAAGGGACGGAGTTGTATGGGCAGTTGGAGCATGACAATCTAAATTGATGGGTGCTTGAAAATCTATACTGACAAGTCCTGCATGTGACTATAAGACTCTAAATGAGATCATGCTTATTAAGGCCACTAAAAAACAACACTGGGGATGAAAACTTAGCTGAAGAACTTGCATTAGAGGTTTTGGAATTAGGGTTGGGTTAACTTTTAGAAGGCAATGGTCATTTTAAGTGCATAGTTGTGTGTGTATTTTTGTTACTGTAGTAACAAATTAGAGTTGTGATACGTGTACATGAGAGGTTTTTAGTGGAATAAGAATAAGGAAGGCCATAAGTCATTTCTTGGGATTTATAGTATGCCACAAGTCATTTATTGGGATTTATAGTGTGACGTATGCTACGGGAAAAAATGGATTCATCTCACAAACAATTAGGCTCTTCTCTCTTCACCATTTTCTGTGCATGCTTCAATTCTTTTTACTATGAAGTTCCATGCTGACAACATGGTATTGGAGCATGCAGATCCAAGGTGGCGTGACTGAGTGTTGTGGATGAGATCCGAGCAGGCGTTTTGGTAAATGATTGCTTTTATTTGTCCGTGATTCTGCCTTCACTCGAAGCTCGAGTCTTCTAGTATTGTTTTAGGCACTAATTTATAAATAGATATTACTATATCTGTTTTGGCCATTGGAGGTCAGACCTAGGTTCAGCGATTATACAGACAGAGACATTGAATGACTGAAAAAAACGAATGGTCATGAGGGTTTAACACTTATTTTTTGTCTGAGCTGTTTTAGAGAAGAAAAAGGTTCATGAAAGACGGTCTGTGTCTGACACCATCATTTTATTGTCTGACCTGTTTCAGAGAAGAAAGAGTTCAGGAAAAATGGATTGTTTCTGACATCATTATTTTATTGTCTGAGCTGTTTCAGAGAAGAAAATGGTTAATGAAAAACGGACTGTTTCTTGTCATCATCCCTTCTCTTGTTTGTTGTTGTCTGTGTTTCATTCCTGCTTTGTGTTTCAGTTTGATAGACTGCAGTTCAAACTTTTTGTGGTCATACTTCAAGGAGTCTGTGGTCCCTACTTTTTTCAATAAGTTGTGGGTAGCTTTTCATTGCATTTGAATTTGGCTATATGTTGCTGGGTTAAGCAAGGCGTTTTATTGCTCATTCATGCAATTGTGGCAGGTTTGTCTTTGCCTGTGTATCGAACTCCTGTGAGACTGATTTCTTTTTTGTTGTGGTGTCCTGCATTTCAGCCTGATATCCCTGTTTGGTGTAAGTTCTGTTGGTATTTTCATGGAGTTACACAAGTTAAATGGACATAACTATTGTATCTGGCAGCACAAGATAAGCAGTGTGTTTTGAAACCTAGTGCATGCTGCTATAGTTACTGCAATTTTGCTCAAGGTTGCTTATTTTCAAATTATCTGCACACTTTCCCTAATCTGTGTTTGAACGGATGGAAGTGTTTCATCAAGGAGAAGCGAAGGCAACTTGATGACATATTTACCGTCTGTATATTATAGTTAACAATTGCATCACATGATGAATACATGAACTACATTTCCCGTAATTAGATTGATAACCTTGAACATTTTGATTCGAAAGACTAAACAATGTAAGGACTTATCATGATTTAATCTCACCGAAGAAAGAAACTCACAAGGATGCATTGGC
The DNA here is from genome assembly GCA_034641835.2 of Pinus albicaulis. NCBI lineage: Eukaryota > Viridiplantae > Streptophyta > Pinopsida > Pinales > Pinaceae > Pinus > Pinus albicaulis. Next base: position 196,032,024 of record CM076572.1, on the reverse strand, counting down.
ATGTTACAAGGACCAAGCACCCGTGATCAAGGAATCTGAGCTTGCTCAATAGGGAATGATGGAACCTATAATAATAATAATAATAATATAATATGTTAGTATGCTACACCCATAAAGCTAGCATTCCCTAATGCCATGTTGAATAACATGGTAAATGCTCTTTTTATTGCATATTTGCATTTTCATTTAAGTTTTTGGTGTAAATGAATTCACTAAAGAGATTAAGGAAATTTAGAGTTGTGAAAATAAGATTCTTTCAATATCCCTTGGTAAAACTTCTCTTTCAAAAGAAAATGAAAAATCCGTTGAAATGGGGATATCAATCATTTCTTGGTCTCCAGAAGATAGCAACACATGTTTGCGGCCATGGGTGTATTGCACATGAAAGAGAGTGATTAAATTGGGAAAATTTAGACATGTAAAGCCTAACCTGATTCTAATAATTATTATCATATGCTAAGTTGAGCATTCATATCTATGGTGTCAGAATGGACATCTGAACGAATGAATTGGCTGGAGATTCTGGATTTGGGACAGAGATATAGAAATGTCAATAATAGATTTGAGAAATAATTAAAGATCAACCTATCTTGGATATCTGTAAGAAGCAAATATTCAGGAGTTTTTTCGCACCTTTTCTATGCTCTTTTTGATTCTTAAAGTCCACTCCTCATGCTTCACTAATCAGTTTTTCAGATCATTTACTGTTCTTATTCACGTTTCATGTATGAAGTTACAAGACTTTAATATAACAAAAAAATAACTGGAGATTGGATGTGCAAACTCACTGGATGATCTTCTGCTAAATTTGCTCCAAACCCAAGAATATGACCACCATTAGGTATGTCATGAATAGATCTTGGTACTGGAGGCAACACAGCTGTGCTGTTCACTTTTGAGTGTTCTGGAAGGGCAACATCAATTTAAGTCAGTACTTTTATTATATAAAGATCAAAGTTTAATTAATAATTTGTTGGCAATAGCCTATGAATCCTTGAAACGGTTTCTAATAGCCTAGAAACTCATTTCCTGTCTTCTAAATGTTTCTGGATGCGGGAACTCATCTGAAAAAGCTTTTGGATTGTCAGAAACCATCAGGAGCATTTGTAGGAGTTTTTGGAAACTGGTGGACAGTTTCTCAACAGGTCTGGAAACTGCTATAAACTTCTAGTGGTTCCGGTCTTTTCCTTTTTATTTTGGGTTTTTAAACTTCAATCAGAGAAATAGAAAGAAAAAAACAGACAATCGTCTAACCCAAAGAGTGAAAATAAACCATAAAAAAAGAAAATAAAAGCCATTAGTGTCCATTCACATGCATAAAAGGATAGAAAATTTAAAAATTCTGTTTTTTCACGAAAGAGCAAAACAGTAAACACAAGAGTGCACTTCAGAAGGGGTTTCCTGTTTTTGGTTAGATTTTCTACAGCAGGAAGGAGGAAAATGGCGTAGTTGTCTCAGGCTCTCAGCAGAGTGTTAGAGGATCAGGTACCGTTCACATTCAGCTCTAAGTTCAGCAGGAACAAGTGTGGATACAACGATTCGATGGGTGAGGTTTTTTTTACCATGGTCAACGAAAAATCACTGTTGCAGCCACTTATACCAGTGCAATTTTAACAAAGGATTTTTTAGGTAGCTATCCAGGAGTAAAAATTTGTTTACTCTGAAAAAGGGCAGGGAGTCATAGCTTCCTTAAAAATTCCCAAGGACATAGGCTGCACAATGAAAGCTTGCCTTTTGTTCCACAGCATAACAATGAAGAAGAATTTTTGGGGAGAGTTGGGGAAATCAAAGCAAACAGAAAGCAGAATGCAACATTTGCATTAGGAAGCACCGGTAAGAATGTTCATAAAACTTCTTCTGGTAAAGGACCCCATTTTGTCATGGACATGCATAGCATCCCCAAATGTGAAGTTGAAGATACGATTGTTGACCCTTTTTCCTTAATGCAAATGGAATTCCTTTTAATGTTGCTTGTTCATCTCACTATGAGAAAATGGTTAGAAGTTATCCTGGCTGTTCTACAAGGTTTCGAGTTTCCTAGCCATAACAAACTAAGAATCACATTGATTGCTAGGGCCTTGGCTCCCCAGATGCAAGAGCACAGACAGGCTTGAATGAGATATGATTAATCGATCATAATGGATTGTTGGACAGGTAGGAGACATCGTCCCTTGCTAAATATAATTCTCAGTTTTTGTGAAGGGCCATACTTCTTATTAAAGGCCATTGATTCCTATTGAAAAAGAGAATTTCCAATTTGAGATCCCTAGACATGCAATTGAGGTGGTTGGAGCCTCAAGTATGGTTCATGTGATTACAGAGGTAACCCTTGTTTGTCTTTCTGTGGGCTTGATCACGGAAAACCAATACTGACAATTGTTTTGGACCTCCTATATGGTTCATGAATTGAACCAGTGCCAACTATTGGAGAATAGTTATAGCTCATACAATGAACCATGCTTATGTGTTTAGACGGGGGCATGGGATATGGTCAATTCAAGGGGCCATGAGGCCAATCAAGGTGGTGTCAAGGCAATTGTGGGTCACGGTGTGATAGAGGTCTTGATTCAATCGAGGGGCATCTTACTTCAGTCGATGGGGGCTGGATCGATGTATATATGTACGCATTGGGTTTGTACATATTTTGCATTTGCATAGAGTATCTAACCACGTCTGGATGGGGGGCTTGATTCAATCGAGGGGGACTGGATTCGTACTTTGTATATGATTATCTGCACACACGATGTGTATTTAACCAGGCTTACGAATATTTGTTTGAAGTTTCGATATTGGTTGGATGCATAATGTTTTTGAAAACTTGCATGGCCGTGACAGGGGAGATGGATGGCTTGCAGTGGGGTTGGAGGATCGAATCCTAGCTGAGCAATCTTGGTGGCCAATCGAGGAAGCAGAGGTTGGGGTGATTGTGCCTATCGGTCCCTATGGATATATTTTTTTGGATTGTGATGTTGTTGCTGGCATTACCACCTTAGAACTCGTTGTATAGCCCGCCCCAACAGTCAATCTGCAGGCCACTATAAATGACTCTCTGTAACCGGCATGCATAATTCAAACAAAAGGAAAGAACTTAGAAAACAAAGAAAGGAATAAAATTCTCGATGGACATATGGAGGTGTAATTTCACGTGTTAACAAGAATGAATTCCCTTGAAAAATACCGTGTCAACTCTATAAGAAATTAATCAGTCTGCAATGGATGTATATTCTGAAGGTTGGTAATGTCAGTGGGAGTTCTGCAAAACTATGAGATTTGCACCCAACAAACTTTTTCTGAGCTATAAATTTTCAAACTACGTATTACCTAATCAGACCAAAATATCCCAAGTTTTACATGAAATCTGAAAATAAGTATAACACGAAACTAGATGAACGCATACTTCCTACCTTTAGAACTATTTCTGATTTGCATGCTTCCGACTCTGAGGATGAAAGGCTTATTAAGTCGTTGAAACTTGAGGTCGAATGGTGGCAGTGTAGCTGTCGATCGGCCATTTGAGCAGAGGAATGATGCGCTGTTTGAGCAGAGAAAATTTTTCTGGAGTGGAAATGCCATGGAGGAAGCTGAGCTTGCTTGTAGTTATCTGAAAACACGGATATTTGGTATGCAAGGTGGTGTGTGTATATATATATATATATATATATATATATAGGCATGTTCATGGTGGTATGCAAGGTGGTGTGTATATATATATATGGGCATGTTCATGGTTGTGACTTGGCCGAGGCAAACTGCCACATGGAAAGAAATGGCAAGGATCAGATTTGTGACTGGGCATGGATATTCATGTCATGTCCTTATCCCCCCTCCAATTTGAAACCAATGGATTGAGGAGGTCTATGCGGGGGAACTCCTTACGCAATCTCTCCAATCAAGATGTTCCTCATAAATTGTAACGAATCGAAATTCATTTTATCTTTCCGTGTCAACTTCGTCTAGAAAAACCGCTTTTGATGGTGAGTATAATTTGTATCCTTGCCTTTTGCAGAATCTCGATGGGAACTGTGACGTGTATCCTTACCTGGGTATGGAGATCTATCGACCGACTTTGGAGTTTGATAGTGAGTAAGACAAATGAGCGTGTTGATTGGATAAGATCCAGAGAACCTCGGTTGGCCTGATCTCTATATGTGATAAGTGTTGTACGTGGCGTTCTCTGTAAGCTCATACCAGGACATTTACCATGGCAGAACATATTGGCGTTAAGTTTTTGAAGCTTTTGGCTGAAATTTGGGGAAACATTTTTTTGGGCTAAATCTTGATCTTCTGTTACTGGAAATTTGTTTAATTCAAATATGTGATTTCAGAAAATATATGTGGAAATCAAACATTTTTTTTGGGTTAAATCTTGATCTTGAAATAAAATTTGTTTAATCAGATTTCAAATTTGTGATTACAAAAAATCTAGGCTGAAATTTTCGTCTCTGTTTAATTCAAAGTTATCATTTCAAAAAATCTATATCGAAATCTAAACAATTTAAACCTCCAGAAGACTACAAAAAATATCTAACAAATAGACTAATTTTCTGGCGGTACTAAACGCTTCAGAGATCTTAAACCTCCAGAAGACTCCAAAAAATATCTAACAAAGAGACTAGTTTTTCTGGCGGTACTAAACGCTTCAGAGATCTTATTTCAGGGACTTCCACACGGATAAAGAACTGTAAGCATTGGAAGGGGAAGTGTACGGTACGAAATCCTTTGGAGCATTTCCGAAAGGATAAGCATTAACATGGGAAAGCGATTTAACAAAAAAATCCATGTGTTTGAGTAGAAATTCTTTCTTTTAATAAATATATATTTTTTGGGATATGTTCTAATGGGAAAGTGATTTAATAATTTTGCTAAATAAGATTTACTCAGGAAGTTATAGATCTTTTTGACTTATATAAATTTTGAATATAAAAATTTGCCAAATGAATTGATAACTAAAATATAAGATTTTTTTGATTTATATAAAATTTGAATGTAAAACTTTGCCGAATGAATTGATAACTACAATTTAAAATGATGTAGATTTTTGAAATTTTTAAAAATGAATAAATTAAATATTGTATCCATGGTTTCTGTTAAATTTAATTTAGTTTATTATTTTAAATTTAAGTTATTATTAATATTTATAAATAAATAAAATAAATATTGTATTTATGGTTTCTGTTCATTTTAATTTAGTTTATTATTTTAAATTTAAGTTATTATTAATATTTATAAATAAATGATATTTTAATTTAGTTTAATATTTTAGATTTAAGTTATTATCAATATTTATAAATAAATTAGAGGAGTGTAAGTAATGATTTTTTTATAGATGTGAAAGAAGTGCAAGTTTCTCAAATGCAAGTTTTAAGAGGTTTGAAATTGACTTTAAACTATTTTAAATATTTTAACATAAATAAGGGAAGTTATTAAAATATTTTTGCACTGAATTATCAATTTAATATTTAATCAAAGTTTACTTATTTTTAAGTAATTGAAAGGATTTTTTTTATACTTCAATATAATAAAAATGATATTTAAATATTGATTTAAAATGTGTTTATATTAATTATATAAAAAGTAATGGATTGTAAATAAATCTTATTTTGAAAACAAGTGCTTTCCACATTTGAGTACACAGAGAAATATGTAATTCCATGATTGTTTAAAATGGAAGTGACATGTGGTATTTGAAAAAATATTTTAATGTTGACCATGAATAAATATTTCAACATTTCAATATATAGAGCAATTTTTTGGTAGGATGGTCTTTACCCATTATGAAAAGGGAGGAGATTGATTATGAGAATGATGTCAACTATCCTCGAGATATATTCTATTCAAATAGTGAACTTGTTAGAATATAAAAAGATAACCAAGCATGCATTTTGGAAGAATCTGGTCCTTCTAAGGTGCTACTTGGCATTCCTCCCATGTTTGGTTTCGTCGAGCCCTAGGTGCAATAGCCCCATGTGGGGTGACGGGGGTTTATTATGTTCTAATTTCTCTTTGACAATTTCTTACAATACTTCTATGGCTGCCATTCCCTCTCTGACGTCCCTTTTGTCTCCCATTGTGGTGGTGCTACTTAGTCTTAAGTCAAGTTAGTGAATCCAATCCCCTTAATTGTGGTGGTTCCTCCTGATGTGTTTGGTGGTATTTTAGAAAGGAGGTGTGTTAGAGCTCAAAAGGTGAAGGTTATAATGGTAGTAGGAGAAGATGTTTATATATCTAGCATCTCGACTTTGTCTGGAAAGATGACTATGGGAAGTTTGTGTGCCAAAATGTTGCGCCCAAAAGCCTTGAAGAATTTGATTTCCACCTGTTAGCGGAAGTGCTAGCAGGTGGAATTAGGGATGTTGTCCCACCCCTACTGTGAAGTTTCGTCTATCTTGTACATCCCCATCACCTATGTGTGAGTCGTTCAACCAAACAACTAACCTGTTTGAACAACCAATATCATGCTATTAGTAATCAAAGTAGAATATTAATAAAAAATTTAAATTCTAGTGTGAATAATATGCAATTGATCAATCCAGAGGTCGTTGATTCATCACGGAGATGCATCTACATGGTCTTCTGCCACACTCAATAATCACTGGTTATCTACTCATAATGTAATTAGTCATTGACATAATTACACATTCTAAATTAACATTATGACATAATCGACATAATCACTCTCTGTAAGCAAGAAACCATTCCTTGGAATATGTAAACAAGACAACATAATGAATTCATCAACATGATTACAAATAGTCATAAAAAAGGTCCATCATATCCAAAATAACATCAAATTGGTACATCACAATTATTATCACATCCACTAATAATAAAAGTAAAATAACTGGATCATTGACTTGAGGTCCTCAAAGAATAATGTATGAGCCATAAGGCTATATCAAGGTTAACGTAATATCAAAGTAATTCAACTAGAGTGGGGCACTACATACACCCTCTCTTGACTATAGACTTCGTCCCAATGTCTTAAAAATAGGAAAGGAAAACAATGACACATCTCCTTGGCATCCTCCGAAGTAGTTGAATTACGACTAATACTATCCCACTTGACCTTCACTTGGTCCACCAATCATTGCTTAAGTTGTAGGTTTTTTTGGTCCAATATGCAAACTCGCTCGACCATCACCATGCTCTCATTCAAGATCTACAAACGACTAACATCAATAACATGTGAAGGATATGAAACGTACAGACATAATACAAACACATGGAACACATCATGCCTACATGTTAATGATGCAAGTAAAGCAAGATATATGCCACCGACTCTTTCTTCTTAATGACTCGAAATGGTCCCACAAACCTTGGAGACAACTTCACTCCATTCCCAAACCTTATGGAGCTCTTTTGAGGTATTACTATAAAAAAACACCCTATTTCCCAATTCATGGCTCCAATCATTTCAATGAGTATCAACGTAGCTCTTTTTTTTTTTACAACTTGTGATTCTTCTAGCCTTTCCTTGATCACCATCATTTTCTCTTCCATCTCTTGTAATACTTCGGGTCTTATCAATACCCGATCCTCTATTCCATCCCATCTGAGATGTGTTATGCAATGCCTCTCATATAGGGACTCGAATAGTGCCATCTTGATGGAACTCTGGTAACTGCTTTTGTAGGAAAATTCCAACAATGGTAAAACCTCCTCCAATGTTTTATGTTGGTCTATCACATAGATACGTAACATGTCCTCGTTGATTTGATTAGTCCTTTATGTCTAATTATCTATTTTTGGGTGATAAGTAGTGCTAAAGTTTAATTGGGTCCCCAAGGCTTCTTGGAAACTAGTCCAAAATATTTCGGTAAACATCGCTCTCCTATCTGATATGATCTTCCTTGGCACTTTGTGCAATCTCACAATCTTATCAATGAAAACTCAAGTTATCTTAGGTGGCTTGTATGTAGTCATAACCAGTATGAAATGCACACTTTTGGTCAGCGTGTCCACTACTACAAACATGACGTCATGTCTCCTTACTGTCATTGATATAACTTCCCACTTAGACTCCAATCTTTAATGGGTTTGCAATAACCCTATTAAATGTTTGTGCTCAACCTTTACTCATTGACACTCTAAACACCTTGCCACAAAATATAAAATGTCCTTCTTCATCCCCTTCCAACAGAATAGTGTATTATGTTTGCACTCATATTCTTAACACTAGGGTATGCCATGTATATCGCTCAATGAGCTTCACTCAAGATCAATTAACACATTTATTCATCCAATGGCATATATATCCTTCCCATTGAATCGTAGTAGTCCATCACCATCTAAAGAACTCTACTCATATTTTGGAATCATCACATCATACTCCCTTAAACTTTGCCTAACCTCCTTGTACCAAGTATCCTCAATTTGTAATCTAAGCAACTTCTCCATCAATTGTCTTTAAGGGAATCATTAAAAAGATTTGAGGCCTATGAATTAAAGCATTTAATACCATATTTATTGTTTCATCTATGTAAATAATGTCAAAATCATATTCACTTATTAACTCTAAACATCTTCTTTGTTGGGAGTTTCAATGGTTTTGCATGAATATGTGTTGTAGCCCACAATGATCAGTCTTAAGTTGAAACCTCCTACCTAGTAGGTAGTGTCTCCAAATCTTTAGTGTGTACATGATAACATCCATCTCTAGATCATGAATAACATAGTTCTTCTCATGGGTCTAAGTTTTCTTGATGCGTACACTATTACCCTTCCATCTTGCATCAATATGCATCCAAGGCCTTCCTTGGAGGCATCAGTGCTGATAAGAAATTCCTACTCCATGTCACGTACTTTTAGGATCGGTGTAGTTGTGAATACTTTCTTTAACTTATTGAATGTCTCTTCACATTTTTCAACCGAAGCAAACTTCTTATTCTTCCTTTGGAGCTATCTTTGAAATCCCTTTGACAAATCTGCGTTAATGTCTTGTCATGCCCATAAAAGTACGTACTTTGTGAACATTGGTCAGTGCTAGCCACTTTATGATGGCCTTGATTTTTATAAGATCTACTGCAATGCCTTCCTCAAAGATAATGTGCTTGACATAATGGATCTTGGATTGGTAAGATGAGCACTTAGAAAATTTCTAATATAGTTGGTTCTCTCTGATGTAATGGAGGACTAGTATGAAGTGTTCATTATGCTCCTCTAGGGTCTTTGAGTAAATAACACATGTAACACCTATTGGAATACGTTAACTAAAATTAGAAAATGCATTATTTTTTTTCTTCTAGTAAAAGCAATATGCAAACAAGTTAAATTCATTTGCCTCTTAATATAGTTTACTTCATGTATAAGTGTAACTATCTCCTTTATACTGTAATAAATTACTTAAAAATAACTTTTAATATGTAAATTAATAATTATAATATTAATCATTGCTTTGAAAAATAACCAACACTAATAATTCAAGTTCTTTTCCAAAGTAACTTAACATAAGTTAATTACACGTTCATTTTTACTAGAATATATATATATATATATATATATATATATATATATATATATATATATATATAGATATATATATATAATTTTATTTTTAAGTGAAAGAAAAATACCATCATTATATTTCAATTATGCACGTCAAACCACTTTTGACTTAACTATCAATCTACTTTAAATTAAAATTAAATAATTATTTACTTAAATTATATTTATAGAAACATGTAATATATATATATATATATATATATATATATAAAAGGAATCTTGGATCGGGCTCTCGGATCTCGATGGCTTCTGCAGCTTGGCCTCTGCGTCCCGCACCCCTGCGGTGTGATCCTCTTTGGATCACACATGTAATCCACCTCGACCTGTTCCATTGGGTTGGCTAGTTTTTTATTTAGGTCTGGGTTTTCGATTACTTTCGGTCCTTTCCCCCGGCTCCATCTTTCTTCTCCGCATTGCCACCTCTCATGCTTCCACGCTGCTCTACTACTCTCTGTTGCCATTAGTTTTCTCCGTGCCTTTCGTACTGCCGACGTCATGGCTGACGAAGAGCTGGATTGTTCGTTCAGCCCGGATTCGGGTCAAGCACTGCCCAGACAATTCGAATTTATGCGTCGGGCTACTCATGCCGAAAAAATCACTTCGCCTTGTCCTCATGGCGTCTCCGACTCTCCGTTCGCCACCCCTGCTTATGATAGCCCGTCCATTCCCACTCCTCCGACCTGCACTCTATCCCTGATGATGAGGTGCCTCGGCCTTCGCCCAAACAATCTTCTCACAGACAAAAGAGCATCAGGGCCAAATCTGGTGTTGCAAAATTGGTGATTGGCGTCGATATCCCCATCTCTGAAGTCCCAAACTATTTGGAAAAGGCTTTGGTTGGGTGTTTCTGCGGGAGGATGGCCTCTAAGGAGTCTATTCATGGATGGCTGGAGGAACACTGGAAGCTGCTTCTTGGATATACACTAGTTTTTCATCAATTTTCACGGGGCTGGCTCCTTTTCAAAGTTGTTTCGATGGAAGACAAACTAAAACTCATAGATCGTGTATGGAATTGGGGTCTGATAGGTTTAATCGTACAAAATTGGGATGTTAGTTTTAACGCAGAGCGCTCCCCTCAGCACCTGCAAAAAGTATGGGTAATCCTTCCGAGTCTTCCTCAATTTTTCTGGCAGCGCAATATCCTTGAGGCTATTGGAAATAAACTTGGAACCTTTGTTGCTCTTGAGGAGGACTGGGACACAAAATTCGACAGGCGGTGTGAAAATATCCAATTAGAACTCGACGTACGTGATGGCCTTTACGATGAATTGTCCTTGAGATGTATGGAAGAAAATGGATGTAGAATTTCGACTATTGGAAATTGCCTTTTCGTTGCTTTTTATGCTGGCAGGTTGGTCATTTGGCACAGGATTGTCAATGTCCTCATCACTCTCAAACTATCTTCAAAAAGGTGTGGAGAAAAAAGGTGTGTTTGTGCAGTGAACGAGACAACACCCTGCTTCTCCTCAGATGGCGGCCCCTCTGGAGGATAAAATTGCTACTCATTGCGAATTGGATGATGCCTCCTCCTCTTCGGCCAAAGGTAATCCCTTTGAAGACTTTGATCCTCCTTTTAATTCGTCTCCTGTTACTGACTATATTGGCAGTGATGTCCTGTCCCCCTACCTCTCTCACGTCCCCACTCCTGAGGCCCCCCCTTTTAGATGCTCCTTCATCCATTCTGCCCGACCCTTTGTCTCCCCCCTTCTGTCTCCTCCCCGGGGTGCCCAAATTACAGCCCAAGCCCGTCCTTCCCCAGCCCCTACATTGCTAAGTTGCGCTCATGTTCTTCCTCCCGTAATAGTCCCGATCACTCTATCAAAGGTGGCCTTGTTCTGGCGCCGCCTCCTAAGATTACTCTCGGACGTAAGACTATGCTGACCAAGGCTCAAAATCAGGCCACACTGGATGTCAATGCTGGTAAACAAAAGGCAATACAAAGGGATCTTAGAGCAGAGAGCGCCCCTAAAAAGGGCCTCAAATGATCGTTCTTTCCTTAAATGTGCAGGGTCTTGGGGGTGCCCCTTCCCAACTAGCCCTCAAACGGTTGTGGAATATTGTCACACCTGATGTTTTATTTCTCCAAGAAACAAAATTGATAGGCACTCGTGCATAAAAACTTTTATCTAAATAGCTAAAAGATTGGTCTTTTTTTACTGTAGATGCCTTGGGTTTGGCAGGGGGCCTTATCACCGTTGTGAGCCCGACCCTCACGGTCCTCACCTCTGACAGTTTCCCCTCCTATATGAGGACTTCCATAATCGATCCAAATACAGGCTGCACCTTTTCTCTTTTAAATATGTATGGTCCTTGTGGTGATAAGAGGACATATTTAAGGATCTTTTTTCTACAGAAGTCGGGAACTCACAAAATCTGATCTTGGGTGGCGATTTAAATTTTATGCTTTCTTTGGACAAGATTTGGGGGCCCTCAGCAAGGCCCGATCCTCTTGCCCCTTTTTTTTTCAGTCCCTCATAGACAACCATGGCTTAATTGATGTTCAACCCAAAAAATTGGAGCCCACATGGTGAAATAATAGGAAAAACTATGATGCTATAGTGAAAAGGGTGGATCGATTTTTAATCTCGGAATCCCTATTGACTACTCACCTCCGGGTACAGGCCCGTGTTGAGACTAGCGACCTCTCCGATCATCGGCCCATTGTGTTAACCCTAGAAGCTCCTAAAACAAAGCCTCCTCCCTTGATGAAATTTAATCCTGCATTGCTGTTGGAGGACGATTATAAGGCCTTGGTGGTTTCAACCTGGACTCAATTGGCTCCCTCTCAGTCTCATACGTACATGCAAATGTGGGTTGAAAATATCACAAAGATTAAGAAGGTTACAGAAGCTTGGGCAGGGGCTTTTCGAGCTAAACAACAAGAACTTTTAAAAAACACAGAAGCTGAGATAGGTGAGCTCTTTAAACATAATACTACAATATTTTTGACAGAAAGGGAAATGGAATCCTTAAAGTCACTAGAACTGAAGCAACACGATTTACTTAAAAAAGAAGAACAATTATGGCGCCTGAAAAGTTGCGCGATTTGGATCAATGAAGGTGACAATAATACAAAATATTTCCATCGTTTTGTTGCCCATAGAAGAAATCAAATTTCCATTTTTGAAATAAAATCCACAAATGGAGTTATGGTTCGATCCTTTGAAGAAAAAGCCAGGGCAGGAGTACAACACTTCAAAGGAGTTTTTACAGCTCTAGAGGGATGCCCCATTCAAGAAATTCTACAGGTATTACAACTTTTCCCCCGTTTGATCACTGATGAAATGAATGAAGCCCTCACAAAAGAAGTGGATGAAAATGAGCTTGAACAAATCCTTAGAAGCTTCAAAAAGGGTAAGAGTCCTGGACCTGACGGTCTAACGATCGAATTTTTTCTTGGTTTTATTTATTTATTGAAGGATGACATGTTGTTAGTGATAAAGGAATCACAAAGATCCGGAAAAGAGTTGGGCTCAATAAACTCGACTTTCATTGCTTTGATCCAAAAAAATCCTCGCCCATGGATTTTGATGAGTTTCGTCCAATTTCGTGCTGCAACCTGATCTACAAATTAATCTCCAAAATAATTGCTCAGCGTTTAAAGCTGATCTTAAGCTGCATCATCTCAGAAGAACAATTTGGTTTCCTATACAAAAGAAAAATACACGATTCAGTCTCATTGGCTCAGGAAACCCTACACACAGTTCATCTCAACAAAAAACCATCCTTTGCTCTAAAGCTAGATTTGTCTAAAGCGTATAACAGAGTAAATTGGACTTTTCTCAGGCTCTTAATCATCTAGATTGGCATCGCAGTGGAAGTAGTGGAATGGATTATGGGCTGTATTCAATCTGCTACGTTTGTTGTCTTGATAAACAGTTCACCCTCTTCCTTTTTTCGCTCCTCAAGAGGTCTTAGATAGGGGTGCCCACTCTCTCCTTTCTTGTTCCTGTTGATTGCTGAAGCTTTAAGTCATTTATGCAAACATGAAAAAACAATCAGAGGTCTAAAAGGAATTCACTTAGTAGGTATTCAGTCCCTCACCCACATCCTCTTTGTGGACGACATTCTCATTTTTTGTGATGCAACTGTTGAGAATGCCAGAAATCTTCAAGACATCCTGTCTCTCTTTCAAAAAGCTACCGGGATGTAAATAAACATTGATAAGTCATGTATGGCACACAATAACGTATAGGAGCACACTCTATCTAAAATCAAGCTCTCACTCCCCTTTCCCACATGTGGATGGGAAATGGGTTTTAAATATCTGGGCTTCGTGTTAAAGCCTAACTCATATAGTTTTGGGGACTGGTTGTGGCTCTACTAGAAGGTTGAAAAACGAATCATGCATTGGAAAAATTGCTTTCTTTCCAGGGGAGGATGTTTGGTTTTACTCAAATCAGTTCTTCAAAGCATTCAAGTGTATTGGGCCACCATTACTTTGATCCCAAAAGGAATTCTTCACAAAATTCGGAAAAAATGTTTTTCCTTTCTATGGATTGCAAGCGAAAAAGTTGAGGGAATTCCACTAGTGAAATGGACGACACTTGACCTACCAAAAGATTTGGGAGGCTGGGGTATAAAAAACCTGCCGACCTTCTGTCTTTCACTTGCTGCAAAATCTTTATGGCGACTGACAAAAAAGCCGGGATCACTTTGGGGCAGAGTCATGTGTGCAAAATATATCCTAGGTCAATCGCTTTCATCTTGGTTCAGATCACCAAATAAATCCCATAAAAATGCCTCCATTGGACGGAAGGCAATGGTATTGGCCTTCTCCCTCAATGGTCAATGGATGGCATGGAATATCAGAAATGGTGAACAGGTTCGCATTGGCCTGGATTCGTGGGTTGGGTCCGGAGATGGATACCATCTTTCAGAAGGCCTGCGATCCATCCTAAAAGATAATCACATACATACCATTACGAACGCTGCTGCAAACACACCTCAGGTTTGGGGAACTCCTGGATGGAAGGATGCTCACTCTATGGGACTTAAAAATAACCTGGTAGCAGAATGGAACTCCTTTATTTCTTTACTTGTGAGCAATTTTATTCACCTTGATCATGAGGCTGAGGATTCTTTGGTTTGGACAAAGAACGGAACAAATGGTTCATACACTACGAAACAGGGTTATAAATTCATGATGGAATCCATGGCTGGAGGGGAATCATATTTATGGCAGAAACCACTGTGGAAATCTCTAGGCCCATTAAAAGAAAAATTAGTTCTCTGGTTGACTCTCAAAAATCGTCTCCTGTCATGGGACAACTTACAACGACGGGGTTGGGAGGGCCCTAACCTATGCTCCCTCTGTGGTAATGCTGCTGAATCACGTTCTCATATATTTTTCCTATGTTCTTATGCAGAAGAAATTTGGCTCTGATCTTCTTCAGCGATATCTGCTTCTCGTCAGGCCTCGGTGGACTCTTTCAAATTAAGGCTAAAGAAATGATGGATGGAGCCAAGGGTAAGCTCTTTTTTAAATTTCCTTTCTTTATTCACATATGGCATTTGGTGGGCACGAAACATGGCCATTTTCAATGGCAAATACATTCCTGAAGAGCTGACTGGGACGATGATTGTAGAGTGGGAAATCGAGCACAAATGATTCCCCACGATGACCAAAACACGTACAGTGGTACCTCCAATTATTGATCAAGGCTCTCTGTGGGAATTTTTTGATGGTGGGAGTCAAGGCTCTCCTCTTTTGGTGGGCGCAGGGGAAATCCTTCATAGCTCTCCAGAATCCAAATTTCACATTACCTTTGCTCCTGGACATGGTTCAAACAATAAGGCTGAACTTGCATCTTTATGGGCAGTACTTCATGTGGCTAAAATCAAAGCCATCGTTTCGTTACAGTATTTTGGAGATTCCAAAATGGTGATCGACTGGGCACAACAGCGCACACAAATCCACTCACCACATCTTCAAGCCATCCTCCAAAGCATTCGACGACTAGTGCAAGATTTCCATCAACTCACGTTCATGCATGTTTACCGGGAACTAAACATGGAAGCTGACGGTCTCTCCAAGGCGGCTCTCATGCTTCCTCCGGGCACATTAAGAATCGTGGATCTCTCTTCCAACTCGGAGGAGATTCGTAGGGTTTAAATTCTTTTTTTGATATCAAGGATGCATACAGTTTTTCAGTTATATTCTTACACTCATGTGACAGTGAAGACACTTTCATGATAGAATATATCGAGACAGGGGATTACTATTATCATATGTGTTTAATGCCCAATTTTTTTTTGATAAATAGCAGCCCAGAATTCAACTCACAGAAAGAGGGACTCATATTTTTGTATACTGAAAATACTCTTATAAAGAGAACATACAACTCTAGGAGCACTTGTAAAAATCTCATTCTAGAAGCAAGTCTATTATATTTATCTATAAAAATAAAGATCTTTTTCCACGGAAAAAAATAAAATAAAATAATATATATATATATACTATGTCAATGTCTAAACTTATTTTAGTACTATTATTAAAAGATATATATAAGTAAGCTACATCAATGTCTAATCTTATTTTATTGTCATTTTTTATTTTAGTACCATTATATATATTGTCATTTTTTATTTCATTTTTTATTTTAGTACCATTATATATATAACAGCTACGTCAATGTCTATTCTTATTTTAATAGCCATTACTAAAAAATATTACCTATTGTATTATTATAATAATAATATAAGTTTCTATAATATATATATATATAATTTTTTTTTTTTTTTCCTATCAATTATTTATTTTGGGAAATTGCAAATTTCATCCTCATAATATTTTATTAATTGAAAATATGATAATTGGATAATGAATATCTAATTTTGGGAAATTTCAAAAATAATTTCATAATATTCTATTAATTAAAAATGGTTTAAGCTTATGAATATGAAAATGATACACATGTTTAGATAAAACCAACACATGTTTAGATAAAACCATTTTTATGTAATTGTTTTGGGTTAAATTTTCTGAATAAATAACATCATAAGATTAACTTATAGTAAGAATGAAATAGCTTACTTTTATTTATATTATGTAATTGTTTTTTTTTTTCTTTTTTTTGTTTAAGGTTTGTTTTCAATTTTGCTAATTAATTTCAATTATCACTAACAATAACAATTCTTAAAAATAATTAGAAAAGGGAGAAATAGAAAAATATAAATTTCAATAATGTGATTTTTCTTCTATTTAGAAATGCATTCATCCAGTAAACATTTTCAACACTACCTTCACTTCATGTAGTATATTTAATGAGTAAATTTTAGTGTAATGCTCCTAACTCCCTTATCATATATATATATATATATATATTTTTTTTAAATTTTTAAATTTTTATTTCTTTTCTATTATATACAATGATATATACAAGTACAATCAATTAAAAGGGTAATTTCAAAGAAGAATTTAATAACTAAATATAGTTAAATGAGTGATAATTACAAATTTTGGAAACCAATAAATAGTAAATAAACAAAATTTTACAAAATTTGTTTTTTAAATTGTAAAAGGATAATTTCAAAGAAGAATTTAATAATTAAGTATAGTTAAATGAGTGATAATTTTCAAAATTTGGAAACCAATATATAGTAAATAAACAAAATTTTACAAGATTTGTTTTTTAATTTATTCTAAATCTTGAACGATATTGATAAAATAAAATAAATTAAATGAATTATAATAATCACATACTTTACATTATCTCATTCAATTCTAGCAATATGTTGAAGTAATTATAAAAGGAAATTACAACCATCTTATATAACAAATTCACTTCTAAATTAGCATTTTGAAAATCAATAAAATAATTATTTTGAAATTTATAGATCAACCCAATTCATCTTAATTCTAACCATAACAGTAATAATTACTTTATAAAATTTTAATTTAACTTATTTAAAATACGATATACATTGATTTTAGGAAGAATTTAAATAATTCATTAGATATTAACATTTATTTTGAAATACGTAGATTTCTATATATTTCTATATATTTTTCAAAGGAAAAAAGCATTGGATTCTATTATATAAAAGAAAATCAATACATCTGTCCACAATAGATATTCAACATAAAATTGTATGCTAGGCTTCAAAATTCAGTCCTAAGGTACATATACATTGCACAAAAGTATACCATAGTTAATTGTGTCATGATTTCAAACTTGAGAGCTATCGACTATCAAAATTGCACAAAAATATACCATAGTTAACTGTGTCATGATTTCAAACTTGAGAGCTATTGACTATCAAAATTTCTCTAGGATATAGCAACCAAAAAATCAAAATGACTAGGATATGATGCTCAAATGAAAATGCATGGAGTCCCTCGACAACGTACTCTCCTTCATCTATGATCTCATTTCCCTCTTTCCATTGATAGTGGATGGCGCCAAAGGCGACGCACAATCCTTTCTTCGACAAGGAGTCCGTTGTCTTGTTTTAGTGCATGTAGATATGAGAGAATGTGATCTCTGAGAATGAACCTATTAGAATTGTGATCTGCTCCAATGAATTGAATAGTGAGGGTGTGGAGAGAATTTCTCTACCATTAATAGTCTCAATAATGGATTTTGAATAACCATATATGGAAATGTGTTGTAAATGGATCTTATTTGCGAATTGTAACAGTCCCCAAAGACGATCGATCCAGGGTTCTAAGGAGCAGTGATTGGGCTGAAGCTCTGCAGATCCCTGATCTCTGCTTGTCCGCCCTGCAGGCCAATCCGTTTAGAGCATTCCCGATCTCTCAACGACACTCCACCTGAATCGCCCCATGTACACCTCAGGGGGGGGGGTTCGACCCCCCCAACCTTCAACCCTTTTGTTTTCGGCAGCATTTCCTCTGATACCTCCAACATCCCATCCAGATCCAGATCCGGGGCAACAGTAATGATTCAGCGGCAAATGGATCTGCGTCTGCGGGGCACATTCCCAGACAACACAGTGCGAAAGATCCATCCCCATGTAAGCTCATCTCGGAGAAAATACCCATATTAATCATTGAAGATCCATGGATCGACGAATACATAGACCACATGAGTAAGCATGCCCTAATATGCAGATTCATGGGGGTTCGACTTAACGAAAATGCTCTGTGCTTGTGGATAAACCATAAATGGAAACCCAAAGGGGACTACGAACTTCAGCTGGGATCGATAAGCTTTTTCACTGTCATTTTCGCTCACAGGGATGACAGAGATCACATCTTCGAAGGAGGCCCGTACTTCTACAACTCTGCAGGACTTTACATAACTTACTGGAGACCCAACTTCACTCCAGAACAGGAAGATTTCAAAAAATTTCCAGTATGGATTCACCTTTACTCTTTGCCTGTTGACTACTGGAACAAGTGCATCTTGGAAGCCATAGGAAATCAGCTGGGAGTCTTCGTGAAAACCTCAGATATCACATCACAAGGTAAGTACACAGCCTACGCCAAAATCTGTGTTTACCTAAATATTTCAGGACCTCTCCCAGGCCATATTGAGCTGATCCATAAAGGAGTGCAATGGAAGAAAACCATTGACTACGAAAATATCTCATTCAGATGCCGAACATGCTAACAACATGGACATCTTATTCATGGCTGCCCTGCTAATCAACCCCCGCCTCAGCCCCAACAGGAAAAAGTGGCTACTCCACCCCCTGGTTTCACCTTTGTCTCAAGAAAGAACAAAGGGAAGAAAGGCAAAAATCCTCCGAAACCCTCCACCAATACTACCCCCACTAATACCGCCTCCACCCAGCAAAATAGCTTTGAAGATCTCAACAATCTCGACTCAACTGAGCACCCTATAGTCTCTCAGGCCCCCACTTTCCAAGATCCGTCAATGATCAGTCAATCATCTAATCCAACCAACACTCCCAGCCCAAACTCTGATTCAATCCACGCCCAGGTACAACAACACAACCCTGAATCCTCTCCCATCCATATTAATACCAGCCACACCTCATTGCAAACCCCTCCATGCACAGAACTTCAAATAGACTAGCCATCCTCAACCACTTCAACCAATCCTCTGGAGGAGATCCTAGGTGATCTAGATCTCCAAAAGGCCAATGAGCAATGGTCCAAACTGGGAATGGATGCCATTCCCCAAGAACACTTGGAGAAAATAGAAATGGCATACCTGTAGCTGGAATATATCAACCAGAATGCATCCAAAAGGCAATGGGGAAATAGCAGCCAAACGGGCATTTAAGCCAACTTGGATCTGGACCAATACAAGCCGCAAGGACCAGGAAGAAAGAGAGGGCGAAAATCCAAAAGATAGCAAATACAAGAACTAGGCAGGTGCCTAATCAATGAAGGAAAAATTAGGGCCTTGGTGCTATCTTCTCCAAAGGTAGCCCAATGAAAATCACAACCTGGAACATCAGGGGGCTAAACGGTACCTCCAAAAGATGGATCCTGAAAAATCGTTTATTCTCGCAACACCCAGACCTCATACTTCTTCAAGAATCCAAATGCTCTCCCAAAGGCACTGAAACGCTTAAAAAACTCTTTTCTAACAGTCACCATTGCATAAGCATAGATGCCATCGGGAAAGCAGGAGGGTTACTCATGTCCTGGAACAAAAGAAAATTCTTCATGCAGAATGCTCTGTCCACCAAGCACTCGTTATCAGTCATATTTAACATGCCAGACTCATGGAAAATGATATGCATCACCAACGTGTATGGACCCCAAAGAATCCAAGCAAAGTTGAAGATGCTGCAAGACCTGGACGAAGTCCGACAACACCACGGGGCAAACCACTGGATTTTAGGTGGCGACTTCAACATGATTGCTAATCTAGCGGAGAAAAAGGGAGGCTTACGAAGATCGGATAAAGACTCGGAAGCATTCAACACCTTCATTTCTGAATCCAAACTCATTGACATCCCCACAGTCAATGGTCTGCATACTTGGAATAATAAGCAAGGAGGAAACAAGAAAATAACATCAAGGCTCGATAGGTTCCTTATGTCGGAATCCATTATGCTTCAAAATATAGACATGGAGGCCAGCATTCTGCCTATTGGGGGATTTGATCACTGGCCAGTGCATATTCACTTCACCAATTTGGACAGGCCCCACAACAGACCTTTCAGATTCGAAGCATTCTGGACAGATCACCCATCATTCATGCAAAACATACAACGCTGGTGGACTCTAGCCACCATAAGGAGTGACAATATCATGTACATATTCTAGTAGAAGCTCAAAATAATAAAACCAACCTCAAATGCTGGAACAAGAACACCTTTGGCGACATATTTAAAGCCAAAAAAGAACTCAAGGAAAAAATGGCGAACCTCCAACAAACATTGATCAAAGAAGGGCCCAATGATGAAAGGATAGCTCAAGAATAAAACCTACAAAGGCAATGGGAAGAAAGGATAAAACAAGAAGAGCTGCTGTGGAGGCAGAAATCGAGGGTGCAATGGGTAAAACAGGGAGAACGCAACACTAGTTTCTTTCACAAGTCAACCATCCAACATAGAGCAAATAATCGCATCCTCTCCCTCAAAAAACCTGATGGCGATAAAGTTTATACCATGGAGCAAATAGGATCTGAACTCAACTCTTTTTTCAATTCTCTTCTCAGCGATCCCATTCAAGACAGAACCCAAGCCATCAATGAAGTTATCGCTGCTATCCCCAACTTAGTCACAGAGGAGAAAAACTCCATTCTTTTAAGAGAATTTATTGAGCAAGAGATTGAAGAAGCAATCTTCACCATGGCCTCGAACAAGGCTCTCGGACCAGACGACTTTACAATTGAATTCTTTAAAGCTTGCTGGCCCATTATCAAGGATGACCTTCTCAACCTAGTAAGGAACTTTCATAGAACCAAGAAAGTGTTGCCTGCCATCAATGCCACTTTCCTCACCTTAATCCCCAAATCAGACCATGCTGACTCCCTCGACAAGTTTTGTCCCATAGCCCTTTGTAATGTCCTTTATAAAATCCTTTCCAAACTGATGGCTAACAGGCTTAAAATCCATCCTCCCCTCAATCATTTCTCCGGAACAAACTGGAAACGTTGAAGGCAGGCAGATCACCGACAGCATAATCCTCACACAAGAAGTGTTGCATTCTCTTAAAACAAAAAGAACTCCAGGTATGCTCATCCAGCTTGACCTTTCGAAGGCCTTTGATAAAATCATCTGGCACTACATAAGAGTAATCCTTCAGGCTTTTTGATTTATTCAGCTATGGATAAATTGGATAATGGAACTAGTCTCAGGAGCTTTCTTTTTAATCCTGCTGAATGGAGGACCCCTTCAACCCTTCCTTCCATCCAGAGGTATAAGGCAAGGAGATCCCCTGTCTCCTTTTCTCTTTGTTATTATGGCAGAAGGGCTGGGAAGATCTTTATCCAAGGCGAAACAACAGAATCAACTCAAAGGCATCAAACTGGTACACCAAGGACCTACAGTAACGCATCAGCAATTCATAGATGATACAATGCTCATGGGCGCCCCCACAGTGCAGGAAGCTCGAACCATCAAAAAAGTGTTAAAGACTTTCTCGGAGGCCTCAAGTATGGAAATCAATCTCACAAAATCCAAACTATTTTTCTTCAACATGTCCATTCCTATGCAGAGAAATATCAGTAGAATTCTTAATATTCAAAAGAACTCCCTTCCAACCAAATACCTTGGTATTCCACTCTCGGAATATGCCTACAAATCTGCCAACTGGGAAGCCCTCCTCAACAAAATGAAGGCCAGGTTAAGCATCTGGACCCACCGGGCCTTAAACATGGCCAGTAGACTGATATTAGTCAAGTCTGTTCTTCAAACCATGCCAGCATACATGTTTTCAGCCCTTGTAGCCCCTAAGGCTGTTTATAAATCCATTCGAAGCATCCAGCGATCCTTCCTCTGGAATGGGGCCTCTAAGAAATCCAAATGGGCCCTCCTCAAGTGGACAGACATTTGCAAACCAAAACTGGAGGGAGGGATGGGCCTAAGAGACCCCGAGATATTAAGCAGGGCTGTAGTAGCAAAAATCTGGTGGAGATGGGTAGAAAATCCTAACTCCCTATGGGGAACCTTGTGGAAAGCGAAGTATACAAATCAAATTAGGGACAAAGACCTCATCAGGCTTACTGGCACCACTCAAGGATCCCCCATCTGGAACAAAGCATGGGAAAATCGACATATTGTTTAGCTGCACAGCTTTTGGGAAGTGCACCAAGGCAACACTGCCCTATTCTGGGAAGATGCCTGGCAGCATCTCTCACCCCTAGAACAATCTTAAAATAGCTATGCAAGAGGCAGGAATGGTCATGGTAGCAGACTACTGGCAACCTGTGAACGAGGCAACCACATGGCAAAAATGGTTATCAAAAGAACAATGGCATACCCAAGCATGCCCAGTGAATGTAGACCATCTTCTACAAGAATTGGATAAAAGAAGAATCCTAAAATCTAACAAAGAGGATTAATCTTGAGATGGGGAAGAAATCCCAAAGGAACGTTCAACCTCAAAGAAGCATATCAGATCTTGGCTTCCTCCCCAGATCCGCAACCGGACCACAAATGGCAAGCCCTTTGGAACAGAGGAACATGGCCAAAAATCACACTTTTCTCCTGGCTGGTCGTGCATAACAAAGCACTCACATGGGAAAATCTTCAGAAACAAGGCTTCGTAGGCCCTTCCCGATGTGTGCTCTATGAGAATGGTCAGGAAACTCTAAATCACATACTCAACGCCTGCTCCACGAATTTCTCTCTGTGGGATGACATGGCCCTGGTCTTCAGACAATCCGACAGAGACAGAAACTCCATCCAACTCTCACTCAACAAGTGGAGATCTTCCATATCCTCCAATCCCTTGGTCAACAACGCTTGGAATCTTATTCCGGGAGCCATAGCATGGATCCTGTGGAAAGAGCGAAACGCAAGAATATTCAAGAACTCAGCAATGGCACTGAACATGTTGACAGGGAAAGTGCGACAGCTCATCACAGAGTCGATCAACGCCATGGGCATATTGCAGATAGAGGGAAATGCATCTCTGACTGATGAAAGAATTATACAGATCTTGAATCTTAAAACCACGACCAACCTTGCTGGGCAGAACCAGGCCTCAATAGGAAAAACGCAGGACAAATGGACTCTACCTCCATTTAACACATTCAAACTCAATTTCAACGGGGCATCAAAACAAAACCCGGGAATTGCAGGTTACGGGGGAGCAGTAAGAAATCATACCGGCACCATCCATCTCATCTATCATGGAAATCTTGGCGTGAACACCAATAACACTGCAGAACTAATCGCTCTCATCCATGGTATCACTCTGGCTGATCGCTACAGACTTCTACCTCTGGTAGTGGAAGGCGACTCAGAGATTATAATCAGGCTGATGAGGACACTACAGATGGGCGCAGGTGGAAAAAGTGACCCCAAGTTGGAGACTCTTGGCAATCCTGAAGGACCTACAAGGCCAACTCTGCAATACGCAAGGGATCACCTTTCAAGTAGTTTGAAGAACAACAAACAAGATGGCCAATGCCTTGGACAATGCTGGTGTTGAATCCAAGCTGGACGAGTATCACATCCTTTGGCATGATATGGAGGAGGGGGAAATTAAAGATAAATGCAAAATAATCAAAAAGTCAGATCTGCAAGCTTAGCCCTCAGCCATAAGGCAATCGATGGATCAACCACAAGAAGGGAATGTCAAGTCACAGAAAATGCCAGAAGTGGCGGGTTTTGCCAAAATGCACCAGCAATATCTGTTCGACAGGGCCGTCTCTGCATACCCGAGCCATATAAAAGAATTGCTCGCTCATCCACTTCACACAGCTTAGCATGCCCATCTTGTTTTGACCGGACCATATATGCATGCCCAGATATTCTCTATTTCTCCTTGGCTTCTATTGGCAGGCGTTAGGATGTCAGCCAATACACACTCGCTGGATTCTCCCGCCTGCACTCTGTATTTCTTTGTAAGGCCATCTCAGGGAGGTCCCATTGACTCCCGCTTGCACTCTGTATTTATTTGTAAACAATGAATATAAATATGCTTTACCTTTACAAAAAAAAAAACAGTCCCCAAAGTGCCAAAAGTTCGGCCCTAGTGTTAGAGCTAACACCACCATTCCAATGTAGAATGTATTGGGAGTGTGGACTGATTCTAATCTTTGCCCCACATGTACAAGTTCCAAATTCCCCGTCAAATAAACCTGTAGGAAATTGTAAATGTAAGGAAAGATTTCGGAACTTGGAAGATCCTTTAAGGAGGAGTTTCCATTCTAGTATTATCCATCCATACAATGATACGAGAGTAGACTCTATGTAAAAGTGGAGAAATATTGTTGAAAACAATGCTATTACTAGTCTTCCCAAGTTCCCATAATTTAAATAAGGGAAGAGCTTTGAGATTTCCTTTCCTATTAGCCCACTAGGAAAAACAAGAGATGAGCGTGGAAAAGGTACGAGGTGCAGGGATTCGATGATGTGCCAAGACATAACTCCAAACCGTCTGATAAAAAGGACAATGTAGAAATAGATGGACAACACTTTCAAGACCGCCTTTATAGAGCAAGCACCAACTCGGTCCTATAAAGCTCCGCTTGGTAAGATTTTCCCACGTTAGGATAAAAATATGCGAGCCAAGCCAACCAAAAGTAATGATCTTGAGGGGAAATTCCCAATTCCAAAAAGAGGAAAACCAACAATGCCTAGGACAGATATCCAGTAGACAAGAGATGTGCTTATATATGTCAGAAACAAAAACATACCCATCCCTTAAGAGACCACCCCAAGTGATAGAATCCCTACCTGGTTTCCTCCATAAGCCAGCCAGCGGCAACTGAAGAGTATATGAATTCCATTCTACCTAATCATGCCCAGAGAGACCCAATTCTGTTGTCCCCTTCCATATAGCGTATGGAGATGTATTCGTTATGAAGATACATACCTGTTCTAGAAAAAAATATCCTCTGAAATGTAGTAAAAACAAAATGTGAACAAGGTTATCGATTGATATTAATATGGGAAAACTCATTTTGCTGTGCTATCTCCCTCATCAGTATAAAATAAATGTATTTAGGATCGTCTCAAATTAACTAGTTATGTGAAGGTTTATGTGTTAAGTTTTGTGTATTTTATGAGCATTTTCTTAAGTAAATTAGCTGTTAAAAACACATGTACAAAAAATAAGTTGTAGAGAAATAAAACACAACAAACACATTACATAATAGACAATAACATAGTTCACCCCTCCCGGGCTACATCTCCATGGACCTGCTTGAAAATAGACTCTTCAAGCTTTGAAAATGGTCTTCAAGTGGACTAGGCATGACTTCCTTTCTTGGTCGCCCTAAGATTATTTAATATTCAAAGTGGAAAAATCACTTACAGAAGTGCTCCAACGCCTTTGCAACCTACACCATCATGCTCAGAGCATCCAAATAATCTAGGATTGACTCTTTTTGAGTCTAATTTGGTTGAAAAAATCTCCAGTTATGCCTCATTCAATTTTGGCCTAGGAAACCCCACTAAAACTGGAGAAACTCCAGTTAGCACCACCAAAACTGGAGGTGGCGCAGAAAATAGCGGACCCAATAATTAGTGCTAATCTGTGCTTAATGTTTAAACTGGAGATTAATTAAGGTAAGCGCACATTCAATGGAGGTTTAGCGCATTAAGCACAATTAACAAAAATTCGATTTAAATTCAAATTAGTGCACATAAAATGGGATTAGGGTTAATTAACCCATACTTAATGATAATTCCTGCCGATTAGCATTGGGTGCTCCCCCACGGTTCTAGGCCATGGTTCTATGCCATCGTGGGTTGGCCCTTTTTAACTCCGCCCAAACCTTTGTTAACACATAAATATGTGTGTATTGCAATATATGGTAAGACCAAACGCATAGGCTAGTTGGCAGCGCTTGTGGTTAGTGCAGGGGAGGTCACGGGCTTGACCCCGACCTCCGCTCTTCTGCCAAAAATAATTTTTCATGCCATATAATAATAAAATTCGACCCACTTAACCAAAAATTTGGCCTTTGAGGGGGTGGGGGGGCATGTGACAACCTCCGGGCTTGCCACATGTCCTCTTCACATTGGCTTAAAATTAAACCAATAAAAACGTGACAAATCACCCACACATTATCCAACCACAGATTGGAACTTGACACAGTTTCATTGGGCGAAAATGAAGGAATATTCCCAGAATATTCTCTTTTTGCTGACTAGGCTGGCATGTCACCTTTCTGTCCTTTTTTGCAATTTTTTTAGCTATTTAGGAAAACGAACAACAAGCTCTATATTCCTTATACGAACTTCATTTTGAGTGAAAATAAGTGCGCCGGATCCTTGCGATGAGGCCTATCCAGTCATTCTGGTTTGGATTGATCCTGAGCACTTTTAATTTTTAGCAAATTTTTGCCCCCAATCCAGATTCTGATCACTCCTTCCCACTGACAGGATTTTGGACCCAAAAAAGCTGGTTATATGATGAGAGTTGAATACTCTTCTCTTTCCCAAGTTCTATCAACTTGATTCTACTTGGAAAAATCTCCATGACAACCACTTGGGTTCACTAACATGCCTTCCCTTGCAAATAGCTTGGCACTTCAACCAATGTTCTCCTCTTGCTGCTGACCCCATCCAACACTTGTTGGCTATTTGTTGACTGATTAAACACCTTGTTGTACCAAAGTGATCTCTCGGTGCTTGGAAAGCTAACTGATGGCCTTCCCACTGAGAATCCTGTTCCTCCTTTACACACACATGCATTCGATGCAAGCTTCTCCTTGGAAACCACTTTTCCAAGTTAAGCCCATACGAGTGAACTACAAATATGAGTTCCAATATTAGTAATCACAAGAAAATAATTTACCATTATTTTTACCTCCACGGTTCCAAATTCCACATCTGGAAGAATGCATTCACCACCTATTTCGATTCTTAGTGTCAACACATCAAATGGTCTACAATGGCTGTTGTTTTGGTTGCAATATTTTTAGCATCTTGTCCACTTTTTGCTTCTTGATTCTATCATCCTCCAGTGTTGACATGCTGCTCATGTCATTATTTGAGAATGAAGGCTAATCATGAGCCTCTTTCTCAAGGGTGGACCTTCCCAAAATTCCGAGACATCTTGTCACAAGAAAAACCATTAACTTGAAAAACACATCACGCAAGAAACATAATTTGACGACCTCTTTCTTTTTCTCCTTTAAAGAAACAAATGTCACATCTTGTGAACATCACCATTTACTCTTACATCTTGGTGTACAAACCATCGACCAAATATAAGTCGAAAAAACATGCCTCTTCAAACAACTGACTCTCAAGTCAAATAAAAGCACGTACAACAACTCCCAGCTCTCCCACAAGTACAATCACAAGTACAAGAATCCCATTGGCATGTACAAGTACTTAAAGAGCTGAAATGACTAATTTTGCTGCAATAATAGTGAGTCAACATACTTCACTTTCAAACACCTTCCTGTCGTAAACATGCAACATGCATTCTAGAGAAAAATAAATGCATTCTCATGCAAAATGCATCTACAAATTGTCATCTTTGTTGCATCTAAGTGAGTCAACATAACTCTACTTTTCCAACATCTTGCTTCATGCAATATGAAGCATAATTTCAAGAGAAAATAAATGCATTCAATTGGCAAAGAAATGAATCAATAAGGAAATATTTGCATCAATCATCAAAAGAAATGCAATGCCTTAATTGGTTAAGAAATCTAACCATCTCTTTCCAAACCACTTCAATGGCGCTTCTTTCAGGTGCACTTCATCAGGTGAGTCATCCTGACCCACATCAATTATGGAATCTTCTTTTCCATTATTTTCAAGATCTTTTTCCACCTTCTTCAAATGTCGTGGATGACTTATTGGATACAAAGTCCAACACTTTTCTACAAGATGACTCTGCTTATGGAAATAAGTGCAAAATAATTGCATCTTATTTTCAACATGGTTTTCATTGTCCATTGGACCTTTGGCTTTCTTCCTCCTTTGTTTTGAAAATTTCTTGTGGATGGCTATCTTCTTGAAACACCTCAAAACATTATGGTTATTCAAACCATAAAAGGAACATGTAAACTTTCTCCAAATCTTACGTGAATATTTACCATGTTTATCATAATCAAAAGCAACTTGATTAAAGGAAGATTTATACCTTTCACATTCACCTTTGTCGCCTTCTTGAGGAGGTGAATTTGATAAGGTAGTGACTCTCTCTGGAATACCAAAAATGGCTTCAATGAATTTAGAGGTTTCAACATCCTCTTGTTTTCCATTTCCATTAGTTGCATTCTTATGAACATCTTCTTGCAAAGTGGGTGTAAAACTTTTGCATTCCTCATGAGCACAAACTTCACAAGCTTGAGGTAATGAACATGTAATGAAAGTCCTTCTTGGAATTCCTTCATGTGCCTCCTTGGCTTTTGATCATTCCCCATCATGTTGTCCATAACCAAGACCCAAATACCTATACCTTTCCTCAACAACAATTGGCTCAACTATGCCTTGTGCATGTCTGCCCAATCCTTTACCTTCATAGCCCATATTCATCAATAATTTGGACCCTATTCCTCTAGTTTGTCTTTCAAAAATACCAAAACATTCATTTTGAGAGGAAATTGAAGATAAACTTGATTTACACACCTCATTTTCATGCACATACTTGGATAGAGTTTCCTCTGTAATATGGAGCTGAGTCTCCATCTCATGCAACCTTTCAAGAAGCTCTTGCTTCTCTTCCTTCATGGTCATCAACTGCTCTTGAAGTATAATACTCTCATTCTTATCTTCATGCATCTCTTGCACCATATCATTCATGATGAAAAGCTTCTGCAACATCTCTTTATCAAAGAGTCTTGTTAAGGAAGATTGACTAGAGACAATGCTTGATGAAGCTGCCATCACACTTATAATGCATATAAATCTTCTTTGCTGTGATTTGAGAGTAAGTCCTCAATATTGACCTTATTTTCACACACATAAAATTGCAGATAGTTAAATTCTCCTTGCACAAATGCAAAACCAATAGCTAATTCTCTAGCTAACCTTGGAAAACCATCTCAGGGCTAAAATGAGCTAAAATGTTCTCTGATACCAACTTGATCTGAATATGGGCAAACTAGTTTTGTTGTGCTAGCTCCCTCATTAGTATAAAACAAATGTGTTTAGGATCGTCTCAAATTAGCCAGTTATGTGAGGGTTTATGTGTCAAGTTTTGTGTATTTTATGAGATTTTTCTTAAGTAAATTAGTTGTTAAAAACACATGTACAACAAATAAACTGTAGAGAAATAAAACACAATAAACACATTACATGGTAGCTGATAATAGAGTTCACCCCTCCTGGGCTACATCTCCATGAACCTGCTTCAACTGGCTAGGCCCTCTTTGGATTAATAGTCAATTCTATGATTACATGCACCTACAGTGCTAAATGACTTTGCAACTTGCTCCATTGGATTCAGAATACCCAAAAACCTCAAAATAGACTCTTCAAGCTCTGAAAATGTTCTTGAAGTGGACTAGGCATGACCTCCTCTCCTGGTGGCCTTAGGCTTCTTTAATCTTCAAAGTGGAGAAATCACTTACATAAGTGCTCCAACGCCTCTGCAACCTACACCATCATGCTCAGAGCATCCAAATAATTTAGGATTGACTCTTTTTGAGCCTAATTTGGTCGAAAAATGCTCCAATTATGCCTCATCAATTTTGGCCTAGGAAACCACACTAAAACTGGAGAAACTCCAGTTAGCACTGCCAAAATTGGAGGTGGCGCCGAAAATAGAGGACCCACCAATTAGTGCTAATCCACACTTAGTGTTTAAACTGGAGATTAATTAAGGTAAGTGTGAATTTAATGGAGGTTTAGTGCATTAAGCGTAATTAAAAAAAATTCGATTTAAATTCAGATTAATGCACATAAAATGGGATTAGGGTTAAGTAACCCATAATTAATGCTAATTCATGCTGATTAGAATTGGGTGCTCCACCACAGTTCTGGGCCACGGTTCTGTGCCATCATAGGCTAGCCCTTTTTAACTCAGCCCAAACCTTTGTTAACACATAAATTTGTGTGTATTGCAATGTATGATAAGACCAAATCCATAGAGGCTAGTTGGTAGCGCTTGTGGTGTGTGCAGGGGAGGTCATGAGTTCGACCTTGACCTCTGCCCTTCTGCCAAAAATAATTTTTCCATGCCATATAATAATCAAATTTGACCCACTTAACCAAACATTTGGCCTTTGAGAGAGGGGGCGGGGGGGCACGTGGCGGCCTCCGGGCTTGCCATGTGTCCTCTTCCCATTGGCTTAAAATTAAACCAATAAAAATGTGCAAAATCACCCGCACATTATCCAACCACAGATTGATGCTTGGCACAATGTCATTGGGAAAAAATGAAGGGATAATCCCAGAATATTCTCTTTTTGCTGACTAGGCTGCCATGTCGCCTTTCTATCTTTTTTCTGCAATTTTTTTAGCTGTTTAGGAAAACGAACAACAAGCTCTATCTTCCTCATAAAGACTCCGTTTTGAGTGAAACAAAGTGTGCCCGATTCCCGATGACAAGGCCTATTCGGCCGTTCTAGTTTGGATTGATTATGAGTACTTTTAAGTTTTAGATTTTTTTTGCCCCCAATCCAGATTTCGATCATCGATCCCTTGTATATTGTCAATGCGCAAAAAAATATTGTATCCATTGCCAAAATACCATTTAATATTGACCAAGAACCATGATATAACCTTTTTGAAGCTGAGCCAGATGTATGACCCCTTTTTACTACCAAGTTCACCTCTCCTGTAGCATTCCACTAAGTTTTGTTTCTTTATGTATTTATCCTTATATCCAATATATCATGATATCCAAAATACCCCAAACTCCTGAGTCTTTTCTCCTAGTTAATGAATCAAACCTTACCAAATGAAACTTGGATCCTCCCTTAGCCCCAAATTAAAGAAAATGGGCCATAATCACCTTGATTTTCTAAGAAACCTTCACATGAATATGAGAAATGTGCATCCAATATACTAATAGTTGTTGTAGGACTGACTGAATGAGAGTCGGCCAAAACTCCAAGGAGATCCAATGGTGTGACCAAAATGAAATCCTCTTGCAAAATTTCTCCAAAAGCCAAGACCAATTGATAATCCTATAATTGCAAAGTTTAAGCTTGAAGCCAAGATAGCATAAACCATTCTCCAATTGTGAGATAGGGACCCAAAATAAGCCAAAAATGTTCTGAATAATGTCCAAATCTCTTGAAGAATGTATAAGCAAAGACTTATATCTGTTTAACAATAATCTAGAAGTCGCCTCGAATCTGGAGAATATGTGATGAAGGCTTGACCATTACTCCCAATCATGTTGCTCGAAAGTGAGAATATATTCCAAAAATAAGGAGTGGGAAGCTTTTACAACATGTGCGACATGTAGCCCATGAAATACACCATCCATACGAGCCTCTCTAATCTTTCTACTCAAGCCATCCATTACTAGAATGAACAATAAGGGAGATAGAGAACAACCTTGTCACATACCTCGTTCTGCTCTAAAATAATCAAAGGGGAGTCTGTCAATCAAGACCACATAATTAATTGAAACCACTCATGCCATAATCCAACATACATTTTCCCTTGACATACCAATCTTGACAAGAACCACTCTCAGAAATTACCAATCCACACAGTCATAGGCTCTAAAATAATCAAAGGGGAGTCCGTCAATCAAGACCACATAATTAATTGATACCACTCATGCCATAATCCAACATACATTTTCCCTTGACATACCAATCTTGACAAGAACCACTCTCAGAAATTACCAATCCACACAGTCATAGGCTTTATGTAAATCCATTTTCACGACCAGTGCCCTCATTTTCTTGGAATGTATAGAATGCAAAGATTCCTGCACAATGGATATCACATCATGTATCTAGCGCTTGGTATAGAAGCCAATTTTTTCTAGAGATATATGTGAAGACAATAATCCACGAATTCGACATGCAATGATCTTGGATATAAGCTTGCATGTGATGTTACAAAGTGAGATGGGATGAAAATCCAAGAAAGAAGCTGACAAAGATGTCTTGGGGATAAGTGAAATGAAGGTGGAGCTAATGAAACTTGATACTGAACATGAAAAACATGATTATTCCACCATATTCAGGAAATCAAGGCTCATGATGTCATAGAAATGCACAAACAATTCAATCGTCCACCTGTCCGAGCTTGTACACTTATCCTTAGAGAAAGATTTAAGAACCTCTAGGATCCCATCAGAGTAAGTGGTCCGAATACTTCCATGTTCGATTCAGGCAAGAACATATTAGGGTATAGATCAATCCCCTAAATTAATTCTTCCACATCCACATCAATCCTCCTTGAGAATAATGTCTCAAAATATGTGATAGCCTCCCGCTGTAGATCCAGAGTGTTTTACACTCGCCCCCTAGAGGCAAAAAACATCTCCCAGATAGTATTTTTATTTCTTCTTTGATCATAAAAGTGGTGAAAAAAACAAGTATTATGACCCCCCTCTTTTATCCAAATAGCCCGACTCTTAAGCCTCTAGGAGGCCGCTTGAATTTTTAGGATATGATGTTTCTTCTGTTCCAGCTCATGAATATTCTACAACAGTGAGGGTTTTGAAGTGACAGGATCAAAATTGTAACCAATTATGTCCAGTTCATGTTCAATCCTACACAGGTCCACATTCATGTGGGATTTTTTCCTATATTCCCATTCATGGATAATATCTTTTAATCAGTGCAATTTGTTATGCAACAAGGTCATCACCGATGTAGAAGTTGTTCCATCCAACTCCGTCCAAGAGGTCCTAATAAGGGAATTGAATTCCTAGTACTCCAACCATGTTCTGTTAAATTTAAAAGGCAAACTCCTGCATTTTTCCTCCACCTGCCACTGAAGAAAAACGGGTAAATGATCTGAAATCCTGTTTTGTGAGATACACGACCTCACATTCCCCAACAACACCAGAAAATTCATATGGATAAAAAATCGATCGAGTATCTATATTTCCATATATACAAATTACGGTTTTCCATACAAATTACAATCCATTCTATTACATCACACCATCGAAAATTAACCATTCATAACCTTTTAACCATAAATAGGTCAAATATTCATTTAATATCAAACTTGTATAGAAAAATTCTTAGTATTATTACTTGTATTGCAAAATTATTAGTATTATTATATGTTATGAATGCTAAATTTAATTTATTTAGACTCTCGCTATGATGAAATATCATATATCCATCTATAGTACTGAAAGGTATTTTATTTGGCAACACTTTTTTTTCTTATTCAAATGGAGTTCATAGGTTTACTAGCTACATGTTCAATTCATATTAGATTTCTTATTAGGTTACAATATACATGATTATGAAAAACCTATGAGTTAATTGACTCTGCATAATCAATTTTGGTTAGATTTTCATGTCATTATGAAAATTCACAAAATATGAAGCATATCTCTTAAAAACACTTTTGTTAATAATTATAATAAACGCCAATTACAATACCGATTTTTCATGAATATCATGGCAACATTCAATTCTAGTTAATACTGATTTATATTTATTTATTTATTTTTCTAGATAATGTGAGTTTTGGGATAATTAATATGGCTATTTTTTTATTTGAGAAGCGGCCATATAGAGGCATTTTTTGCCATCAAAATCATTTGGGATCATATTGGGCTTGGGCCACGCCAGCCTTTAGCATGGTGGGATTTTTCCCATTGAATTTCGAACATATGACTTTTACACTAGGAAATGCCTTAACAAAACACCCTACCACCATCTACTGTACACCCATTAATGTAATACTATTAATTTACCATACCATAAATTGCATTCATGATAACCATAACATGTATGTTGTGTTGTGTAATTTATATTTTATTAACATGTAAGTCTAAGACGAATGAATTCACCACTAACCAATTTGACTTGTCATTCCATACACGCCCGTGAGAGCCATTCATTGTTACAATTAAGGTTAACACATCTATGATGCAAAATATCTGATATAATGGACGTGAATCAGTGATTTTAACTGTAGTTTGTTATTTTTGATCAATGTTTTTGGTTATATATATATATATATATATATATATATATATATATATATATATATATATATATATATATATTGGAGATTTTTTTTTTTTGATTTGAAAATAAATTTTATAGTGGTCTAATTTTAACAATTGGTTGGCAGAGGTAGATGGGTACTCTAGAACCCTAGAAATTTCATAATGTTAAAATAAATAAGCATGTATTCAGTATAAAAAAATATTTGAGAACACTATTAGAAGCAATAACACCATGCACCTTGCCTCTAATTAGAAATGGAGTCCTACAATATTTTCTTGGTCTCTTGTAAAACCTTTCATTGGTTTGAGAAGCTGGTTCGTGATCTAGTACTATAAATTCAAATTCCATTGAGGAAAAAGGGGGCATAATATTCAATGCATCTTCTCTCGCTATATTTTGAAATGGGATTCAAGAAATTCATTGCAAAAAAATCAGTAAAGGGAACTAAAAGATAAAACTTCATGAAAGGGAAACAATCAATGCTGACACCTAGCATATAGTTATGGAACAAAACCAACCATAGTTACATATTCGTAATGAATTAGATGGAGAAATTATTTTTTTCCCCTTTGTGTTGTAGTTAAGGGTCCATGGTTGTAGTGTATGTGGATTGGTTTTGTTGTGATTTAAAAAAAAAATATTTTTCTTGCATTTTAAAAGGCATTGGGAACAACAATATGGAAGAGGATCAATAATACTATATCGATTGTGTAGTGGTTCTTTGTGTTCCATTTCCAAAACTAGAGGAGCCATGGGCCCGCAGAATATGATATTGTGCAAAAGAATAGAGCAGAAAATTGAAATTAGGGGAATTTTGAGGTCTAAAATGGGCTCCCTAAGGAAATTATAAAATAATAGTGGAAATATTAAAATAATATTAGATTACATCACACAATTTTAGATAGGAAAAAAAAAAAACTATTTTTTCAACTCGTATTTTCAACTTATCTCCCTATGGGTTTATTCAAATTTTGAGCGGAAACACTCATTGGATGCATAATTTGATTCCTCATCCAAAGAGTACCCATGTTGCATACTTTCGATGGACCCTGCTATACGAAAAATGAGAAATACATGAAAAAACATGATTGCAATCACATTTTTTCATGTATTTTCTCACTTTTCGTGTAGCAGAGTCCATCAAAAGTATGCAACATGGGTACTCATTAGATGAAGAATTAAATTTTGCATCCAACGAGTACCCCCACTTGAAATTTGAGAAAAAACCTTAGGGAGATAAGTTCAAAATATGAGTTGAAAAAATAGTTTTATTATTTATTATTTTTTAATCTATTTACTTTTTTATTCCAAAAATGGTGAATCATCATTTTGGTTATTATAAAGTTTCTTTTTGCTGTACATTTTTCTTAGGAGGCTCATTTTAAACCTCAAGATTTCTCTAATGATATTACAACCTCATGCATACATGATCTTATGTCCTACACATCTCGAACCTATGAAATGAAAACACATTGCATTTGTAGGTGAAATGGCCAAAATCCTGTGGCTGAAGTGGATAAAAAGGAATTTAATGACAAATATTTCTTACCAATACTAGAGACTAAAAATTAGAGAGGGTTCGAAGCCTTGATACGCTTCTTAATAAAGGCCATTACTGGCGAAAGTCTAGTTTTTTGAGTACCAGATTCAAGGCTGTAATGTAGTATTTTTCTGATGGAAGGGTGGTGATATGCCAATGGGTGACTCAATCGCCTCATATTTAGTTACATTGATAAGAAAATTTACATATCAATGGTTATGTGATCATAACAAGATGACTGCCAAGGAAAAATCTCAAGATATTAGCACAATTATTTTATATACAAAGTGTTGTACTCACATGTTAATTACAAAGTAGTAAGCAAATGAAGTTTTTTTTAAGGTCTCATACTCACATGTTTATAAGCATAGAAGTTGTGCATACTAAGATACATAATTACAAAGTAGTAAACAAATAAAAGGTTTTTTTTTTCATTTTTTTAAATAACTATTCATTAAATAATGATAACCAATAGATACTAACAATCTAGAAGTTTACAAATATACAACATATTTTAAAATTTTATAATATAATGATTAATTACATCAATCAAGCATGTAGGAAATTTTTTGAAACGAGGATACCATGCACCAAGGGAGATGAAGTCTCCCTCTCAAGTCCGCTAATCCTTACACTCCCTTGAGGTAGTTCTCATCACGTGTGGAGATTGTTGCATTTCATTCAAACATTAGAGACTCACCCGTTGACCTCTCAGCCTACTCCTTGGGTACCCTTCTTCCCCATGAACCCCCGAGCTACAATGGGGTTGTACCATAGAGGAAGAACACTAACGAGTTGAGAATATCACTTCGGCTCAAGATTTCTCACTCTAATGGCCTCCACTTCACCAAAATCACTATATAACTCAATAGGCATTCTCACAATAACATTAGGAAAGTCATCCAATAGTAGGGAAAAAATGTGAATTTTCCCATAACTTTCTCCTTCTTTTATAGGAGGCTTCATAGATGACACTTGTCACTTTATATAAAAACAATTATTTTTATTAATCTAAAAATTTGATTATTGACCCATCCATGTGTTATCCTCTCACCAAAGGTCTCCTAAAATTATTTACTTAAATTTTTATTTGAAAACAATATTTTCCCTCACTGCAACATGACTCCAAAATATAACATGGATTCATGACAAAGAGAATCTGGAAAGATTTTTTAATCACCTAAATTCTATTTCAACATATATTAACTTTACCATGGAGGTTGAAGTAAATAAGAGTATTTATTTTTTGAATGTCTTGGTTACTAGGAGGGAGGATGGTACCCTTGGTCATCAGGTTTTTAGAAATAAGACTCACACTAACAGTTATCTTCACGCAGACTCCTACCATCATCCAACTCAAAAATTGGTGTTCTGAATACTCTAGCTGTCAGGGCCCTTAGGATATCTGATTCCGAGCACCTTAACAATGAGATCAATCAATTGACATCAGTATTTAAGGGTATTGGATATAAATAAAGAGATATTAAGAACGTCATAAGGAGAGCTGAGGATTCGGTCCTTTCTCACAAACATCAGGAACCTCATAATAGGAATGGTAGGGTTTTCCTACCATACATCCAAGGAGTTACAGATAACATCGCAAGGGTTCTAGGAAAGAAGGACATAGTTGCGCAATCTACGACCGCAAGAACAATAAGACATAAAATGCAGTCAATTAAAGATAACATCAATCAAGGGTAGCTTAAAGGAGTTTATAATATTGACCGTTCATGTGGGAAAATTTATATTGGGGAAACTGGACGATCCTTGCAGATAATATTGAAAGAGCACAGAGCCGATATTAAGAATAGAAGATCTTGTACCTCAGCCCTTGAAGATCACTCTTCAAAGACGAAAAATCACATATGTTTAGAAGATGCCAAAATCATTGCTAGAGAAGGGCAATACCACAGAAGAAAAATCAGAGAAAGCTCTTGAGATTATGAAGCATCCTCATAATCTCAATAGTGATGGAGGTAGCGAAATCAATGATAGTTGGCTACCTCTGATCATACAAATGTGCTCCTCTAGCCCACCCTATTAGGTATAGTGTTTCAGGTAAAATTTCTTTCCCCCTTTTTATTAGGATTTAATCAATAATAAGATATTATTAATAATAAAGCTACACATCTAGGACCAACTATAATATCAAATTTTAATTAATCTCTTAGCCTTAATTTGATTTATAAATAAGTATTAATAAAAATATTAATTATTGGATAAAAATTAGAAATTATTTGATTTATTAATATTTATTTATAAAATTAATTAATTAAATAAAAGTTATTATTAATAAATAATTTTAATAAAATTGAATTAAATTAAAATAAGATTATTTCATAATAGTATAAATGATATAAAGAATAATAATTAATTTATAATAAAAAATCATTAGTATCATAATTAAAACTTATTAATATTAATTAATAAAATTATCAATTAATATTAATATTTATTATCACTATAATCATTATTAAAATTATTTTTTTTAGAATGATTTATTGAAAATATTTGAAATATTATTATTAATTTTAAATCAATAATATTAATCAGAAAGAATAAATATAAATTCAGTTTTATTTTAAATTAAAATTCATAATTTTTTTTTAATAATAATAATAACTATTATTATTATTATTAAAATTAATTATTAATTAATAGGGTAAAAAATTCTTAATAAAATTATTAATATTTATTAGACATTATAATCATTATTAATAGTAATTTAGGAATAAATATTAATAATTTTTAAATGAATAATTAATAAAAAATACTAATAATATTATATTATTTTATTTTATTTAAAAATTAAAAATAAATTAATTGAATGGTCGGCTCTGTTAGTTTTAGTAGGTTTTTCTTTCACTATTTACCATTGCTCTGTTCTCCTCTCAAGCACTCATTCACATTCTGTCCTGAAGTTGGATCCCCATTGGGATTCGAAACGTCGACGAAGTTTTGTTAATACTGTAGATAATCCAAATTGCTATTCTTCAATTAACGACCACAGAAGCATGAGAACCATCATGATTCCCTATTATAAATTTAGTTGGACATAACGTTTAATTAGGCAATTGGCCTCTTTGATCCTTATTTTTAGGATTAATTTTAAAGTCACAATGGTCATCCAATAAAAAATAGAAGATTTACATTAATCCTATTGCTTAAACCAACAATGCCTAGTTTACCTATGTATATTAACTTTGGAGTGTTTCATGTGTGGTTATACACACATATCACAATTTTTTATAATTA
This sequence comes from Pinus albicaulis, assembly GCA_034641835.2. Classification (NCBI taxonomy): domain Eukaryota; kingdom Viridiplantae; phylum Streptophyta; class Pinopsida; order Pinales; family Pinaceae; genus Pinus; species Pinus albicaulis. Next base: position 195,992,586 of record CM076572.1, on the reverse strand, counting down.
CATCATCCATAAAATGGTTACAAATGTTCCAATAAAGCACATTTGTAAATATTTCATTAAAAGGACTAGGAAAACTACTAAGGAGGACATGTAGATGGATCAATATTACAACTATAAAGTTGGTGAGAAAATCCCATGTATTGATTGTTGAGCTACATAGATTATGTGAGCATGTTTCTTCTACCTTTACTAACTCTTGCTATGCTCCCATTCTTTTTGACCTCAAGTAACAATTATATCCTTATTTGCATGCCTTTTATTTTGAAGTCATAATGTGGGCTACATATGACACCTTCAAACTAGGGCTAAAATGTCAATCTAAATTGTTGTGGTCATAATGTCAATTACCTTCTCACATTTTTGCAACTGGAGGTTCTAAAATCAAGTGCCTCCCCTATATTGGCTTCATGTTTGTCTAACCTTTGTCATCCATCTATCTTGTCAAAGGCTTGTTAATTGTTAGTAATTTGTCGTAGTTTACAATATTTTTATAAACAAGGGATGGAATAGATTTTAACCCAAACAAAAATAGCCCTTAAACAATAAACTTCTTGCTAGGGACAACAACTCTATTATGGTACTTGTCAAACTAGAATTTAATTAAATATATTTTTACAATGATAATTCCTATATTTAAAATATTGATTAATTTTGTACACTATACAATGATTCTCATGCTTGTACATATTGTATCAGACTATTTGTTGTGTAAAGTCTTGTAAATTGTTTTTCAAAATTAATGTAGTGAAGTTTTTTTTTTAAAGAAATATATAGTATATTCTGTATGAGGAATATACATGTTTCGATCCTGGAGGGACTTTTAGAAAACAAGGCTTGAAGCCATTACAAGGATATATTCATTGTGATATCCTTAGGTTAACTCCCCCCTGCCACCCTTGCCCCCCATTATAAATATTATAATCACTTTTATGTAGTTAAAAATGTGTTGAGATATGGGACATGGATTCAGAGCTTTGGGGCAAGAGATTGCTTGGGAAATTTAGAGGAAGCTTGGTTATTTAATTCCAGTTATGGGAAACTGAATAGTGTGCCTTAAATGGGCTGACTATGCATTGATTCAACAAGAGGAAGAGAGGATGAGAACCATACCTCCCTTGGGAAAGCCCACAAGAAAAAGAGGAAAAAAATTAAGAGAGGGTGATGCTCGCAGGGGTGGTGTAGGGAGTTGGTGTGACAACCTAGATTCCCTGATTATTAAGGGTGGATGTTATGCAACCAGCTCAAAGAATAGAAGAGAATATAGATCAACGACTTAAAAATTGTCCTCTTCGAGGGGGAAAAATCTTTTACATTACATAAATGAAAATTATTGGATGATACAAATGATAATACCTCCTTGGTATATATAGGAGTCTAAGGGGCCACAACATAATTAGAGCCTACATTACAATTATAATGTAAGGCGACACCAATAACAATAGTGGGCTTCTATGGGGCACAACAATATCAACATGGGGGATATATGGGAACAAAAATAACAACAGGGGGCTATACTACCAATAATAATAAGAGGAATACACTAGGTTTATAGGGAACTAACATGCCCCTCTCCTTGAAAAAATTGTTTTCCTCAATTCTTGAGTAGTTCCAGATGCTTATGTATAAAATTCTCATCCTCCCATGTGGAGTCTTCAGCGAGTAAGTTCTTCCACTTAATGAGATACTCTAAAATTAATCTATTCCGGGGCTATTGGGTTCTTGTTTCTGTGACTGCTTTAGGCTCAAATATGATTTTTCCTTCTTCGTCAAGTTCTGAAAACACTGTTTGAACTGGGAGCTTGTCACCAATAACCTTCTTTAAGTATGAAACATGGAAAAATAGGTGTACTCAGGAAGATGCAGGCAACTCCAATTTGTATGCCATAGTACCAATATTTTGCAACACCTTGTAAGGACCATAGTAATTGGACAATAATTTATTATCATTCTTAGCTTTCTTGAGGGACATTTGTTTGTATGGTTGTAGCCGTAAAAATACCCATTCGCCTACATCAAAGCTTCTTTCACTACGATGTAATATGTTGTTGTTTGATTTGGTTTCGCTTTATTGTGATGTTGTCCTTTAAGAGTTGGAGAACTTTTTGTTGATGCTCGATGTTATATTCCAATGCTTGAACCTTATAATTTTCTCTTAAATATGATGTGATGGATGGTGTATGATATCCATAAATGCCATAAATGGGGTCATTTTTGCTGCATTGTGGAAGGAAGTGTTATACCACCATTCAACTAGAGGTAACCACTTGACCCATTATGTTTGTTTATCAGATACCAAGCAACTAATATATCCTTCCAAACATTTTTTCACTATCTCATTTTTCCCATCAGATTGAGGATGATAAGATGAGCTATGAGGTAATTGGGTACCAAGACAAGAAAACAATTTCATCCAAAAATTTCCAGTGAAAATGGGATCTTTGTCACTTACAATAATCTTTGGGTTTCCATGTAGATTTTAAATTGTTTCCATAAATTCAACAACAACTGTACTAAATTTAAAAGGATGAGATAATGCAAAAAAGTGTGCACACTTGGTAAGTATATCAACTACCACCATGATGACACTCTTTCCTTCAGACTTGGGTAAACCTATGATAAAATCTATTGAGACCTCCTCCAAAAACGTTGGCTTGGAATGGATAAAGGTTGTAACAAACCTGGGATCTTAATTGTCTTAATTTTTTTTGTTGGAAAACCAAACATTTTGCCACAAACTTCTAAATATTAGATTTTGTGTAAAAGTCAACAAGAAATGTGTGTCTAATTTAATTTTCCCTTAATTAAATTTGACAATAAAATGTAATCTTATCTCATAATCACTTGTAATAGTTAACTGAGTGTGATAGACTTAGTTAGCTCATGAAATTCGAGTTGAGGGTGGTTGGTGAGGCATGTAGAGTGATTCTATTTTTTTTAGAGTCCGAGTTTCAATTAGTGTATTATTTTAATGCATGAGAAATCAGTTAACTCAATTAAGTGAGTTAAATTCAGTCTAAATAGTTGTAACTAACTGTTGCACTAGTGAGAGGTCAAGTGAATTAAATCATATTTAATTCACATGCAGTAATCTGTCAAGTGACTGATGATTTAATATTAATAGTTGCATGCATGTCAGTTCCGATGAACACCCAGTTGAGACAGAGGTTAAAGGGATGTTATCTATCAGTTGTATTATTAGTAAATTGCCTACGCGCAATTAGACAACCATATGATTTCCCATGATGTATTGCACAATTTTGGAAGGTTTAATTTCCTAATTAATAGGGATCAATTGTTCTTAGAATTGTGCAAGAAATGCAGGTTGAGCAGAGGCAGGAAATTATGCTAAGTGTTGGTCGATTTTGTCCGGATCAGTGTGAGACAGTTGGTAGAGTGCAACAGACTCTTGTGAGAAGAGTGCACTGTATTTTTTCATGATTCCTTGGTTGATTATAAAATAAATATAGAGTGGTTTTGAGCAGCAAGATTTACCTAGGAAAAATATGTGTTGTGTGATTGATTTTCTTCTTTCTCTTACTTTATGTGATTGTGCGATTGTGTTTATTTTCCACAAATATTGTAGAAGGATTCAATATCTTGTTTTAGTATATTACATGATCAGATTGAATCCATTGGTATAATTTCTACATGGTATCAGAGCACCAAAAATCACTATAGTGGAGAATAAATTGAGTTTGTGCTGAGGGAAGTTCTAATTATATTTCATGGAAAGACAGAAAGGAGACAGTTCTGGAGGACAATGAGTTGAAAGAATTTATCGACATTGATATTCCAAGGCCCGCAGAAGTAGACACCACTCTTCTTGATGCTTAGGAAAATAAGGTTGCAAAGGTGAGGAGGATATTTTTAGAGGGAGTTCGAGATCACATTGTATCGAGTCTCCATGGCAAGGTGACTCCATATGCAATGTGGAAGGCCTTGAAAAATCTGTTTGAGAGCAATAGTGACCAAAAAAATTGGCACTCAAGGACAAGCTCAAGAAAATCAAAATGGAGAAAGGTGACACTATTCTGAAATACTTGACTAAGTTCATCCAATGTCGAGATGAGCTTGGAAGTGTCGAGATTATTGTAGCGGATGATCTCTTGGTGAGCCTAGCACTTCTAGGCCTTCCCAAGATCTAGCATAGTTATCAGGAATTTTTCAATGGGAGGGAGAAGTTGCCAGATTGGGAGCGAATTTAGTCAGATTTGGTACAAGAAGAATTCAGGCGAAATACTAAGGATGGATCCTCATCCAGGATAGATGATGATGAAAATTGCACCTTGGATGGTAAGGCAAAGAAGGGGAAGGGAAAGAAATCCTATTCCAAATCTGAGACTGACAAAGAAGGAAAGAAGCATGACATGTCAAGAGTGAAATGTTTTCACTGTCACGAGCATGGACATTATGCCACTAATTGTACACAGAAGAAGAAGACCAATAAGAAGGCTTCAGGATCTGCAGCGGGTGATGCTTTGGCTTCACAATTCAAGTTGGACTTCTCGCTCATCGCACGTATGGTGTGTAGTGTGATAGGATCAGTGTGGTACTTGGATAGTGGTGAATCTTTCCACATGAAGGGAGACAAAGAACTCTTTAGTAGCTTGGAGGAGAAGGATCTTCTTATGCACATCGAGATGGGTGATGACGAGAGGTATAGCGCTACCGGTATTGGTACAATTACTTTCCAGAGACAATCAAGTAAACCATTCTTATTAAAATATGTCATGCATGTACCGAGATTGAAAAATAATTTAGTTTCAGTTGCTATGTTGGAGGATAGAGGATATGATGTGGTTTTCAGTGAAGGGAAAGCATTCCTTCATCACAAAGCCACAGGACAGGTTAAGAAGATTGGGGTTTGTGTGAAGAACCTCTACAAACTTGATGTAGATGGTTGCACAACATTGATGAGTAAAGTAGACAGAGTGGTGAGCCGAGATGAGGGTGAGTTATGGCACAGGAGATTGGGCCATCTACACCATAATGCTTTGAAGGTCATGCAACAGATTTCTATGGGGTTTCCAAAGGGTACTCTTGCACAGATAGACACATGCAAGGGATGTACCATGGGGAAGTATACAAAGGCCACTTTTCACGAGAAGGGCAACTGAGTAGCGAAAATCCTTGAGAGAGTTCACTCATATGTGTGTGGAACATTCTCTACAGCTTCTACAACAAAGCACAAGTATTATGTGATTTTTGTTGATGATTTTTCTAGAAAGTGTTAGATCTACTTCATGTAGAAGAAAGATAAGGCATTCTCAAAATTTTGTGAGTTCAAAGCACTGGTGAGAAATATATAGGGAAGCAGGTGAAGGCTCTAAGCAATGAAAATGGTGGTGAGTACATATCCAATGAATTCAAGAACTTTTGTAGAAAAGAAGGAATTCAGAGAGAGTTGATTGTGCCTCATAACCCACAACAGAATGGGGTTGCAGAAAGAAAGAACATAACACTTGTGGGCGTGGCACGAGCTATGTTACATGATCAGTGCCTACCATTACATCTATGGGAAGAGGCATGCAACACAACGATATTTGTGCAGAACCGTAGTCCTCATTGGATACTTGGCATGAGTACACCATATGAGGTTTTTTCTGGTAAGAAACCTAATGCTTCATATTTTAAAATTTTTGGCTCATCTATCTATTTCCATGTGACCAAAGATTCCAGAAAGAAGCTAGAACCAACAACATATATTGGGATATTTGTGCGGTACATTGATACTCCTCACAACTATCGGGTGTGTTGTTCGAACAATAGGATGAAAGTTGTCCAACAAGATGTAAAATTTGATGAGGAGAAAGCCATGTGATTGTCCCTTGAGAGGGAGCTTGATTTTCATGCAAACGTGGAACTCTTGGATCCAAAGGATGAACCTCAAGATGTGGAGCAACCACATGAGGAGGATCATGGAGTGGAAAAAACCACTCATGCTGAGCCATCCACTAGACATGGTAGGAGGCGCACCATAGAGGCTGAAAAATTGATACTTGATGCGGTAGAACATGTAGGAGCACTTACATCACAACGCAGAAAGAGACAGTCACCAGAAAGGTATACTAGATACATGGCTCTTATGTGGAAGTGTATTGTGATAGAACCATCCTCTTTTGAGGAAGCGGTGTAGCAACCAACTTGGGTTGACGCCATGGTTGAGGAGTATGACTCCATCGTCAGGAAAAATGCATGGGAAGTTGTCCCAAGACCAATAAGGAAGTTAGTGGTTGGATCTAGATGGATCTAGAAGGTGAAGAAAGTAACATATGGGAGTGTGGAGAAGTACAAGGCTAGATTTGTAGCTCGGCGATTCTCACAAGTTGAGGGGATTTACTATGAGGAGACTTTTGCACCAGCTCCATAGTACTCATCGATTAGATCTATCCTTGCACTCTCAGTGAAAATGGGTTGGTAGATACATCAGATGGATGTGAAGACTACATTTCTCAATGGAGTTATTAAGGAAGAAGTGTACATTGAGCATCCAAAAGGTTTTGAAACCTTTGACAGGGAGTCGCATGTGTGCAAGCTTAAGAGAGCACTGTATGGGCTGAAGCAAGCACCTCGTGCCTGGTACACCAGGATTGACGGCTATTTCACCGGGTTGGGCTTCACGAAGAGTGAAGCGGATGCGAACCTATACCAGATTGTGGTTGATGGTAAGCTTCTGATTATTGTACTTTATGTAGATGATATTATTCTGACAGGTGATGAGCAACTCATAACTTCTTGCAAAGAGCATCTTGTAAGAGAGTTTGAGATGAATGACATGGGACTCCTTCACTATTTCCTTGGTTTGGAGATATAGCAGTGGGATGGGCAGCTATTTGTTTCTCAAGGCAAGTATGCCAAAGATATTATGAGGAAGTTCCACATGGAGAGCTATAAACCCATGGAGACTCGTCTTGTAGGAAACTGGAGGAAGGAGGATGCTACTTTAGGTGAGGTAGTGGACGCTACTGTTTACAAGCAACTTGTGGGTTCTCTCATGTACTTGGTAGCTGATAATCCCTATCTTTTTGAGAGGGAGTGTTGAAAAGTCAACAATAAATGTGTGTCTAATTTAATGTTCCCTTAATTAAATTGGACAATAAATTGTAATCTTATCTCATAATCACTTGTAATAGTTAACTGAGTGTGATAGACTTAGTTAGCTCATGAAATTCGAGTTGAGGGTGGTTGGTGAGGCATGTAGAGTGATTCTATTTGTTTAGAGTCTGATTTGTAGTTAGTGTATTAGTTTAATGCATGAGAAATCAGTTAACTCAATTAAGTGAGTTAAAGTCAGTCTAACTAGTTGTAACTGATTGTTGCGCTAGTGAGAGATCAAGTGAATTAAATCGGATTTAATTCACATGCAGTGATCTATCAAGTGACTAACGATTTATTATTAATAGCTGCATGCATGTCAGTTCTGATGAAGATTCAGTTGAGAAAGAGGTTAAAGGATGTTATGTATCAATTGTATTATTAGTAAATTGTCAGCACGCAATTAGACAACCATAGGATTGCCCATAATGTATTGCACAGTTTTGGAAGGTTGAATTTACCAATTAATAGGGATCAATTTTTCTTAGAATTGTGCAAGCAAGGAAGGCTGAGAAAAGGCAGGAAATTGGCCAAGTGTTGGTCATTTTGTCCGGATCAGTGCGAGACAGTTGGTAGAGTGCAACATACTCTTGTGAGAAGAGTGCATTGTATTATTTCATGATTCCTTGGTTGATTATACAATAAAGAAATAGGAGTTTTGAGCAACAAAATTTACCTAGGAAAAAAATCTGTGTTGTGCGATTGATTTGCTTCTTTCTCTTACTTGGTGTGATTGTGCGATTGTGTTTATTTTCCACAAATATTGTAGAAGGATTCAATATCTTGTTTTAGTATATTACATGATCGGATTGAATCCATTGGTTTAATTTCAATAGATTTAAGGTCATCCCCAAAAAATTCCATCTTGACCATGTGGTAAGTTTTTAAAAATCCTAAGTGCCCTCCTAAGGGGGAGGTGTGCAATTCCAAAATAATCTTTTGTTTGAGTTGGGAATTATTACAAAGATATAAATGATCTTTGTACCATAATGAATCATTTTTCCAGCTAAATGTATCATATGTACTGGAATCTTGCTGCAACTTTTGAATGAGTGTCCACACCTCTTCGCCATTCTTCCATTCATCCCTTTCTTTGGTTATCCAATCAGGTTGGATAATAGAAACGGTGCAAAGAAATGTTTCCACATCCTCAGCATTTCTTGAGAGTGCATCTGCAACAACATTTTTCTTCCCTCTTCTGTAGATGATTTCAAAGTCATAACCCAACATGTTTGTGACCTATTTTTGCTTCTCTTCTGAAGATAGTATTTTCCAAAAAGTATTGAATACTATCGTGATATTTTTTTACCTTGAAGTGTCTTTCCATTAGGTAATGTTTCCATTTCTTTAGCGCATGTAGTATTGCCAACATTTCCTTCTCATAAATAGGGTTGTGTAAAAAATTTCCTTTGATTGGATGACTTTCAAAAGTAATGAGTCTTCCTTCTTGCATTAAAACAACACCAATTCCATTTCTGAGGCATCACATTCCACAATAAAGGTTTTTGTGAAGTCAAGCGCAGCTAAGACTGGTATGTGGCACATTGCCTCTTTAAGATGTTCAAAGGACTTAGTTGCTTCTGGAGTCCAATAAAATTCATATTTCTTCAGTAATGTTGTTAGAGGTGCTTCTATTCTCCCATAATTCTTAACAAACTTGCGATAATACCCTGTCAACCTGATAAATCCTCGAATATGCTTTATGGTTATGGGGATTTTCCATTCCTTAATGGCTTTAATTTTGTTAGGGTATACGTTTTTATTCCCCAAGGAAAAATCGTAACTTTCATTATATTTGACAAAATTATATATTATAGATGCTAAGAAGCATATGCATCAAAAGTGTGACTAAATTTGCATGTCAAAAAACTATCCAGAGAAATCCCTCACTTGGAGGGCTGATAAATATAATCACATACAATGTTATGCTAAAAGAATATATACATAGTAAGTGTTAGAGAAAATATCAAAAAAAATGATGCTGGATAATAACTGAAGACAATTCAGGGCCTGCCGACCAACCCCAACCCCCCCTGCAAGTGATCTATGTATGACCAGTGGTACTATTGGAAGAAGTCATGTCCCATATCTCCTCAATCAACCATACACCCCTACGCTAGTTCGTGGCCTCCTTGGATAGAGCATCAGAAATCTGATTCCTCTCCCTGTAAATATGATGACAAGTAATAGAGTCAAAAAGTGATTTAAAATGCCAGGTATCCTCCAAAATATTCCAAAGCGTCTGCAATAGACATTATGATATATAATTGAACCAATTAGTGATGACCTTTGAATCGCCAAAAATTTGTAAATGATTGCAACCCTTCTCAATGGAAAAATGAAGGAGGTGTCTTAGAGTAAATAGCTTAGCAAAGTTGTTTGTGCCATTCCTCAGGCCCATATTAATTTTAAAATAATGATGATCATTAAGGTACAAAATGCCTCCCCCCCTCGCGCAGCTAATATGCTAAGCAAATCCATCAAATATTCCCAAGGATGAAGGTTTTCAATTACTTCAAGAGTAATTTTTCTAGGAGGACGAGAAAGATCATCGTCTAGGAGGCTGTTATATATGGAGATTATCTGGGCCGAGTTCAGGTGCTAGTTTGAGGCAATGTTATTGAAAATAGATTTATTCCACAAAATCCATATGCCCCAAGTGATCAAGAGAGGTAGTTTCTGGGTCTTATGAGGAAGAGATGAACTCCACTAGGACTACGAGGCCTCATTTACATTTCGGCCAGACTATCTGGTAGGAATATGAAAATTGGAGAGGATTAATTTCCAGAAAGAGATGGTGGAGAGACATAAAAGGAAGAGATGGTCAATGGATTCTAAATCTTGTTTACACAGAATGCACCAAGTGGGTCCATGATAAGAGCGCTTAAGAATATTATGACCCGTTGGAGTCTTGTTTTGAAAAACACACCACATAAATAAATTTTATAGAGGAGGTGTTTTTAATTTCTAGAGGCTGTTCCACCACCTGGAAGCTTCATGGGGATTATGATCATAGTAGATAATAGGATTTCCATCCGTGGGAGAGTAGAAATCATGCCCAACATGATATCAGATAAGCTCATCATTGCCATCTGTGATGCGAATGTGGGATATAGAGAGGGTGGATATGTATGATTGTCAAGCCGATCTTCAAAGTTCAGGAATATTAAAATGCTCAACATATTTCTATCCTTGGAAAAAAATATATGAATTATTCGGATCAGCAATCTACGCTATATGATAGATACCCAATGTAGATAGGAAGTTAATGAGCTCAGGAGGGAGTAGATGAGCATTTCCACAACTCGACCATGGGTCCAATCCAACACGAGCCAAATTCCCAGATCTGATCCTCCAAGTCAAACCATCTCTGATGTGGGGAAAGGAATTTAGAACAAATTTCCAGACAGAGTAGACATATGACCTGTTCCAATTTGGTCTGTGAATCTAATCCAAAAGGTGCAGAGGCCTGATGTATTTCTGTGTGACCAAAGATGACCAAAGATTCTAAGAGATGAGTACCTTCCAACCCATATTTGTCACAAGTGCTTTTGCGAAAGCATCAAGATTTTTCATGCCCCATCCACACCATTTCTTTGGAAAATAAATTCTTTCCCATCGGACCCAGGAAAATGTGTGGCCTTCTTGATTACCTTTCCATAAGAGACGAAAACATAACTACTGAATCTTGGATAATATTCCCTTTGGTATACATGCCAGAGACATCCAATATACCGTGGTGGATTCAATCACCGATTTGATGAGAACGAGACGCCCAGCCCGGGATAGCCAACAATGATACCAGACATTTATTATTTTTTCAAATTTTGCAATCAATCATGTCCAGTCTACAATTATATAGTCTGCTATTTTAACTGAAATCCAAGATATTTAAGACCATCCTCCAACTCCAGGAGCGAAAAATGAAATCTATGATGGGCATATTTAGATTCCTGATTAGAACAACCAATAACCATTAAGGTTAATTTTTGGTTATTACTCTCGATTCCTGTAATGAGACAAAAATATTTTAGGGCAAAGAAAAAAAAACAGATGAGTCCCCAATGGATCCATTTAGAAAAATTAATACATCATCCACAAATAAGAGATGTGATACAGTGCATCTATCAACAATTTTGAAGCCTTGGAGTCTACCCAATCGTCTTTCCTCCAATATAAGGCAACTCAATGCCTCCATAATCAAGATAAAAAGAAGAGGGGATAGAGGGAAGCCCTGCCTAAGTCCCCTCTCCGAATGAAAGAAAGGAGAGGCTGATCCATTAATGAGCACACTGAACGAGACATTAGTTATACAACACATAATCCAATTAATGAATGCAATGGGGAATCCCAAATGTGTTAAGAGCTTACACATGTATAAGCAATTTGTGTGATCAAAATCCTTTGCAAGATCAATATTAAGGATAAGGCCTTTGAGCTTTTTGATCTTGATGGAATGCAAGACCTCTTGAGCAGTGCCTATGGCCTCATGGATCTGACGATGGTTGAGAATGGTAAACTGTTCAGACGAGATATTCTCAGATAATTCTAACAATTATTTTGTAAATACAATTACAAATATATATTAGCCTGAAATAATTGAAACTGCGGGGGGAATCCGATTTGGGGATGAGGGAAATAAAGGTGGAGTTAAATGCATCATACATACATCTAGAGACCCAACATTCTTCCACAACCTGAAGTATTTTATTCCAAAGAATATAAAAAAAAATCCAAATAGAATTCGATGGGCCAGCCATCGAGACCGAGGCTCTTGTCCTTTTGAAACCATTTCATTGTCTCCGTGAGTTCACCCATAGTGACTGATTGAATGAGATCCTCAACACCATCTTGGTCAAAAAACCGAGGGAACAAACTTGCTACCTTGATGGTCTCAGCCAAGGATGAAATATGTGTGGCTTTATATAACTAACTGAAGTGTGCTATGTCGAGAGTGGCAAGTTATTGGAAGGTTTTGGCACTCTGCCCGACTTCATCTTCCAAGTGCCAAATAGTGTTAATAGCCTGCCTGCCATTTTCAAATTGATGATAAAATTTTGTATTGTCATCTCGTGCCTAAAGCCAAGTAGCTCTGCTTCTAAGTCACCATGTTTCTTCCCTGTCCTTCAAGATGCAAGTCCTCTAATATTCCAAATGGGTCAGATGGGATTTTGAAGTATCTGAAACAAAACCACCATCATTGGCCTCTTCCAGGGAGGCCAATTCCTGCTCAATCTCCTGAAGAGCATGATTGTCCCTTTATTTTTTCTCCTTTTCCTATTCAATAGTTAATTTCTTCACTTCAAGTATTTTTGAGGCGAAGGAGGTTGAGGGTGATTATCAAGGGGCAAGTGGATGAGACACCCAAAAGTTTGTGATCAGATTGACGTAATCCCCATCCTTTAACCATGTCACATTGAACTTCAATGGAGCTTTTGGTTTGTGGTAGTCACCATCTAACTATAGATAAATAGGAGAGATATCATATAAACCTCCCGATCCAACCCACAGACGGTATGATGGAATCCTAGCCAGAAGCGAATCTCGAATCAGAAATATATCCAGTATTTTTGCTAGCATAGCCTCCCCAACTCTATGATTCTGCTGGGTAGGTTGTAACCGAGTAGATGGAATGTCAGCCAAATGATGATCTTCCAATAGTGACCCAATAGTCGCAGAGATAGGGTCTATATGAGCAGAGTGGCTCGAAGATTCAGCGTGCCCAATAGAGAAATTCAGGTCACCTCCCAATATGACATTTTCTGATTGCATAAAGGAGAGATTGAGAAGGTGTGCCCAGAAATCCACCCTATTTGTGCAAGATCCATAAACATTCATAATATGAAACTCTTGCCTAGATCAGATGAGAAAATTTCCGCACCAATGAATCCATACCCCTCAAAGATTATTTAACTTAACATATCGAGGGTTGATACCCAAAGATCATATTTAATCCATGATATACATATTGTTTATATAATTTCTAGATGGTATCAAAGCACGGGAAATCAAAATAGTGGAGGAGGAGCTGAGTTTCTAACTGAATAGAATTCGAATTTGCAGAAGACTTTCTTAGTGCTACAACTGATTCAAGATCGAAATGGCTTTCAATGGCTTGAGATTGGAGTATGCACTCGAGGGCAGCTATAACTATATTTCTTGGAAAGACAGGATGGAGGCAGTACTCGAAGACAATGGCTTGACAATGATGTTCCTAAACCGGTTGTGACAGATGCTGCAAATATTGACGCATGGCAAAAGAAAGTGGCAAAGGCGAGGAGGATCTTATTGGAGGGATTACAAGAACACATTGTCTCAAGTCTTCATGGAAAAGTGACACCATATGCTATGTGGAAAGCTTTGAAAAATCTATTTCAGAGCAGCAGTGACCATAGGAAATTGGCACTGAAATATAAACTTAGGAAGATCAAGATGGAGAAAGGAGATTCCATGCCAAAATATTTAACAAAGTTTGTCCAATGTCGGGATGAGCTGGGGAGGGTTGGCATAGTTATCAAGAATTTGTCAATGGAAGGGAAAATCTGCCAGATTGGGAACGAATTTGGTCAGATTTGGTGCAAGAGGAGTTAAGACAGAATACCAGAGATGGATCTTCATCTAAGAATGAAGATGAAGAGGATTTTGCTTTGGATGCCAAGGCAAAGAAGGGGAAAGGAAAGAAATTCCATTCCAAATCCGAGTATGGTAAATATGGAAAGAAACGCGACATGTCCAGAGCGAAGTGTTTTCACTGTCACGAGGAGGGGCATTATGCCACTAACTGCCCACAAAAGAAGAAGAACAAGAAGGCTTCTGGAACTGCAGTTGGTGAGGCTTTGGCCTCACAATTTGAGCTTGACTTCTCGCTCATTGCATGCATGGTGTCAAGTGCAATGGGATTGGTGTGGTATTTTGATAGTGGTGCATCCTTTCACATGACGAGAGACATATAAATTTTCAGTAGCTTGGAGGAGAAGGACCTCTAGATGCATATCGAAATGTGTGATGACATGCGGTACAATGCTACCGGGATTGGTACCATTACCTTCTAGAGTCAGTTAGGTAAAACCTTTCAATTAAAATATGTAATGCATGTGTCGGGCTTGAAAAAAAATTTAGTCTCAGTTGCAATGTTGGAGGATAGAGGCTGTGATGTTGTTTTCAACGAAAGAAAATATTTTAAGCGACACAAAACAACAGGGAAAGCCAAGAAGATTGGGATTCGAGTTAAGCGTCTTTATAAACTTGATGTAGATGGCTACGCAACATTGATGGGTAAGGCGGGCAAAGTGGTCAGCCAGGATGAGGGTGAGTTATGACATAGGATACTGGGCCATCTTCACCACGAAGCCTTAAAAGTCATGCAACATATTTCTACGGGTCTTCCCAAGGGTACACTTGCACAGTCAGACACATGCAAGGGATGTACTATGGGAAAATAAGTAAAGGCAAACTTTCATGAGAAGGAGAACCAAGCTTCAGAAATCCTTGAGAGAGTTCACTCCGATGTGTGTGGAACATTATCTGTTGCTTCGACAACAAAGCATAAGTACTATGTGATATTTGTTGATGAATTTTCTCGAAAGTGTTGGATCTACTTCATGCAGAAGAAATATCAGACGTTCTCAAAGTTTCTTGAGTTCAAAGCACTAGTGGAGAAAGACATGGGGAAGAATGTGAAGGCTCTTAGGAGTGACAATGGTGGTGAGTACATCTACAATGAATTCAAGAAATTTTGCAGCAAAGAAGGAATTTGGAGAGAACTGATAGCGCCTCATAACCCACAGCAGAATGGGGTCACTGAGAGAAAGAACATAACAATTGTGGGTGTAGCAAGAGTGATGGTGCATGATCAGGGCCTACCGATGCATCTGTGGGCAGAGACATGCAACACAACAGTATTTGTGCAGAACCATTGTCCTCATAGGATACTTGGCATGGGTACACCATAAGAGACTTTTACTGGTAAGAAACCTGATGTTTCACATTTAAAGATTTTTGGCTCATTTGTTTATGTGCATGTGACCAAAGATTGCAAGAAGAAGCTGGAACGAACAACTGAGATTGGATTTTTGTGGGGTACCATGAAACTCCCCACAACTATCGAGTGTATTTTCCAAACAAAAAAATGATTGTTGTGCAGCGTGACATAAAATTTGATGAGGAGAAATCTATGCGATTTTCCCTTGAGAGGGAGCTGGATTTGCATGCAGAGGAGGAACTATTGGTTCCAAATAATGAACCTCAAGATGTGGAGCAACCACATGCGGAGGATCGTGGAGTGGAAGAAAACACTTATGCAGAGCCATCCACCAGAAATGGTAGAAGGCACACCATGGAAGCTGATAGACTGAGACTTGATGCAACAGAGAATGTAGGAGCCCCTACTTCACTGCGCAGATAGAGAGAGTCTCTAGACAAATTTACTGGATACATGGCTCTTATGAGCAAGTGTATTGTGACAAAACCATCTTCCTTTCAAGAGGCAGTGAAAAAACCAATTTGGGTTGATGCAATGGTGGAGGAGTATGAATCCATTGTCAAGAACAGTGCATGGGAGATTGTCCCAAGACCGGTTGATAAATTAGTGGTTGGATCTAGATGGATCTACAAGGTAGAGAAAAATGATGATGGGAGTGTGGAGAAGTACAAGGCAATATTTGTGGCCCGTGGATTCTCATAGATTGAGGGGATCGACTATGATGATATTTTTGCACCATTTGCAAGGTACTCTTCAATTAGATCCATCCTTGCACTCTCAGTGCAGATGGGGTGGCGCATTAATTAGATGGATGTGAAAACTGCGTTTCTCAATTGAGTTATTGAGGAAGAAGTGTACATATATCATCCAAAAGGTTTCAAGATATTTGACAGTGATTCACATGTGTATCGACTCAAGAGAGCACTATATGGATTGAAGCAAGAACCTCGTGCTTCATACACTCGGATTGATAGCTATTTCACCATATTGGGCTTCACCAAAAGTGAAGCTGATGAAAATGAGTACCAGATTGTGGTTGAGGGTAGGCTATTGATTATTGTACTTTATGTTGATGATCTAATTTTGACTGGTGATGAGCAGCTTATACACTCATGCAAGGAGGATCTTGCAAGAGAGTTCGAAATGAAGGACATGGGACTCCTTCATTATTTCCTTGGTTTGGAAATATGGCAGCGGGATGGTAAAATTTTTGTTTCTCAAGGAAAGTATGCCAAAGAGATACTGGGTATGTTTCACATGGAGAGTTGTAAAACCATGGAAAATCCTCTTCCAAGAAATTGGAGGAAAGAAGATGCTACTTCTGGAGAAGTACTGTACGCTACTATCTACAGGCAGTTATTAGGTTCATTGATGTACTTGGTGAACACCAGACCAGAAATTTGCTATGCAGTTAACTAGCAGAGTCAAGCTATGGTTAAGCCTACCAAGATATTTTGGAAGGCAGGGAAGCATGTCTTGAGATACCTGAGGGGAGAAACAAAGTATGGCTTATGGTACTGACGAACAGAGGGAGTTAATCTTCAAGGCTTCACGAATGCAGATTGGGTAGGCAGTCCATCAGACAGAAAGAGCACATCAGGAGGGATCTTCAACATAGGATTGACAACAGTTTCTTGGTATAGTAGGAAGCAGAGATCCGTGGCACTCATTTCAGTGGAGGCAGAGTACATGGAAGCAAGTCAAGCTGCATGTGAGGCCATCTGGATGAGAAAGAGACTGGTTGGTTTTTTTGGTTCTCATATGGATCCGACAATAATACATTATGATAACCATAGTTGCATTAAACTCTTAGTTAATCATGTGTTTCATGATATGTCTAAGAACATAGACATTTGGTACCACCATCTCAGAGATCAATGTGCAGAGGCGCATAATGTTACTTCAGTACATTCCCATAGAAGATCAAGATGCAGATATTCTGACAAAGGAACTCATGAAGAGAAAATTTGAATACCATAGAGACAGGATCGGGGTGAAGGAGAATCCATTTCTTGTTGAGAGGGAGTGTTGAAGTCCAAAAATAAATTGTAGCACCCACACTAGTGTGGGACCAGGAGGTCCAAGCATAGCCTACAGTAGTGTGGGACCATAGGTCTTAGCAACATCTACATTGGTGTGGGCTAAATTTGGTGCATGTCTATTTTAATTATCCCTTAATTAAGATGGAAAATAAAATGTAATCTAATCTCAAAATCACTTGTAATAGTTAACTTAGTGTGATAAAATAAGTTAGCTCATGAATTTTGAGTTGGGGGTAGTTGGTGAGGCATGCAGAGATATTCTAGTTGTAACAGAGTTCGAAGTGCAGTTGGTACATTAGTTAATGCATGTGTAATCAGTTTAACTCAGTTAAGTGAGTTAAAGTTAGTTGTGCTAGTTGTAACTGTTTGTTGCACTAGTGAGAGATCAAGTGAATCAAATATTATTTAATTCACAATCAGTGATCTAACATACAACTGATGATTTACTATTATTAGCTGCATGCATGTTAGTTCCAATGGAGACCCAGTTGAGATCTAGGTGAAAGGGATGTTGGCTATCAGATGTAGAATTATTGGGTTTCACCCATGCAACCAAACACCCATTAGATTGCCCATGATCCTTGCGCAGTCAAGGAAGGCCACAATTAATAAAGAATATGGATTGCATTCATGAGGGATTGCACAAGCAAGGTAGGCTATTTAGAGGTTGAGAATTGGCTAAGTGTTGGTCAGTTTTGTCCAGGACAGTGTGAGACAATTACCTGAGTACAAGAAGCTCTTGTGAGAAGAGTTGTATTGTAGTTGTTTCATGTATCCATGCTAAATATACAATAGAAGATAGTGGGGTTTTGAGCAGGAAGCTTTCCCTAGGAAATTATCTGTGTTGTGGTTTGATTGATTCTTCTTTACTTCATGTGATTGGAAATTGTGTTTTAATTTATGCAATTGATTTGTAGAAGTGATTCAGTATCTAGCTTTAGTACATTGTTAGATCAGATTGAAACCATGATATACATATTGTTTGTGTAATTTCTATAGGGGATAATTCCCATACCACCAACAGAGACAGATGATAAATTGACCTTGGAGTGGAGATTATAGGAATGAATCCACCTAGAACCTAATGAGAC
Source organism: Pinus albicaulis (assembly GCA_034641835.2). NCBI lineage: Eukaryota > Viridiplantae > Streptophyta > Pinopsida > Pinales > Pinaceae > Pinus > Pinus albicaulis. The sequence continues at coordinate 195,974,377 of CM076572.1, read as the reverse complement.
ATCAAATGTAGAGAGAGTGGATGGGAGTTCAGGGATGGAGGAGGAGGTGACAGATGGTAGGGTATGAGAGGGATGGCCAATTGTTGGGTTGAGGGACAAGAAGAAGTGATACCAACACAAGATGCAATGGATAAAAAAGATGATACATGAGGAAGAGAAGGAGGATTACTTGGAATGAGACTCGTAGCAACCGCGCGAGATTGAGTGATCTGGTGGGATGGAGGGCGAATTGGATCCGAGCTAGTGGCAGTCGTCATAGAATCTACTTTATAAGGGTTTCCAGTCGATTTGGAAGCTCGAGATTTTTGTGGATCTGGAGGAATATTTGTCCCAGTTGATGCATCCAATGGAGCGGGTTCTGGATGAATGGAGCAAAGAGGGAATTATTTGTAAAGGTGACCCACCTAGTGACATCGATGACATCTAAAGGGAACCCCTTCATAATACAATATCTGTTGTCGAGAGAAATGTTTCCACCAAATGTTAATATATTCCTCCAATCCCTCTTGGATATCAAGGTGAACCAAAATACATGGCAAGGTCATATTGTCGAAGGCAATGTATGATTTTTCATAGTCCAGATAGGTTTTGAGTGCATTACCAATGCGCTTGAAGACTTATTCCGACCATAAGTGAAGTGGTAACCTAGGAAGATGAACCCAGATCGGGCCCGCCCCAAATTGTTCAAGTTTTGGATCAAAAAGGGGAGTCCATCGTTTCAAAAGCATCAAAGCCAATTTGATATGCCAATAATGAGAGAGAACCCATTGAACATAATTAGGGCGTTGGAAGCTAAGATCAAACCACCCTATAGCAAGCGTAACAACAACCGGAAATTCCTCCAGGACCTGACCCAAAATCTCCATAACCCATTGCCACAGTCTAGCAAGAATGTAAGTGCGACCATGAACTCTCCCCACCAGCACCCAATATGTGGTCTCCATAACTTCCCCCATCTGAAGTCCATCCCAAAGAATCAAAGAGATCTTCTTAATCCCTAACTTTACACACTTAGATTTTTTGCTGGAGCGCGAGGGTTTTCCTTGATGGGATGTGTCTGAGTCCCCATAGACAAACCCTGATCGATGACTGCCCTAGATTCATCCGCCTACTGGACGTCTGGTTGAGGACCCAAAAAATACCCGAAGCAGGATGGAAAGAGGCTGGACGAGAGTTCAGAAGGTAATATGAAGAGCGAGGAAGAGAGGATAGATCACTGGTCACCTAAGAGAGCGAGAGAGCAGGGGTTGCATCTAGATGGGTTCCAAGATCCAGTGGTGGAAGAGAAGAGGATACTCCCAAACATGAGAGATGAAATTAATGGAAGCCAGAGAAAGGGGAGAAGAGTCAGAAGGCGGATAATTACTAGGGAGAACTGGGATATCCTAAAAAAAAAAAGTGAATATGGAGGGGTGTTTGTCAGTAACTGATAGACTTGTTATGGGGAGCCATGAAACAGAGAAGTGATAATTACCAAAACCCTAGACACACCTACCAGAGAGGATGGAAGCGGCATGATCAATGAAGAAGAGGGAGGAGATAGGTGTGGAGGGGTTGTCGTCCAGATCGACATTGACTCAAAAGGATCTGGAGAATAATCCACCAGATCTACCTCCATCTCAGCCTACTTGGTCGTTTGGAGCAAGAAGGAAAAGGAAGAGCAGGAAAACACCAGTGGACATTTGGATCAACACCTACACCGGGATTTGATTGTAGGTACTCAATTGCATGTATGTTTTCCTCACTGGTTTTGGCATACATGGTGTATGCATGTGGATTTTCCTAGCCTTGCCATTTCCTAGACAACCATGGTCACTTGTGGGTTTATTTCCATTGATTATTTTCCGGTTGGTTCTCATGAGTGCTTTAGGTGTTGGGTTGAGTTATTAGTTCATGGAGCCTTGGTTGGACAAATGCTCTGGAGCCCGACATACAGCTATTGGGTTCATTTAATTTTGCTGGAGCCTTCGTTGGACACACGATCTGGAGCCATAGGTGGGTTGAGTTACTAGTCCTGGATCCTTGGTTGGAAAAATGCTCTAGAGCCCAGGAATAATTAGGATTGAGTTATGATCAAGTGCTCAGTGTTTAGCTCGAAAATCAAAATTTTCAAAATTTCTTGAAACCAGAACAACAACGCAGACCTCGTCACCATTATTCCAACACAACTCGTTTCATCAAAATCCGAGTTCGTATGAGTAAGTTATGGTTTGCTGTACGTTTTCTCAAACAACTAATTATTTTTTTTAATTGGACAGGTTGCTGACATGGCATCCCAGTCAACAAAAAGGAATATTCTCGAAATATTATTCAGGTTTCTGCCAATGAGGCTGTGACAAGTGGCACTTTCGAATTTGCAAGTTTGGTCTATGTGGGTGAAATTTTCCTAATGGTTCTAAGGTGGAATTGTATTCCTTTTTTTATGGTATTTATTTAATTATGATTTTCATATATATATATATTATATGTTCTGACATTTATATATATTATATTATATAGTATATATTATATATATGTTCTATTAAATATATTTAAATATTAAACTAAACCAAAGTTTCGTTGAATCATATACCAAAGCAATTAAAACCTTAGTTCGTTGGATTGCTACTCAAATTCTAAGACCATTAATAATGCCAAGGTCCCCATATAAGTTTCGTTGGGTCCGTTGATATTATATGATATGCAAAAAGCTTTAGTAATGGGAGCAAGGTCGAGTTTGAACCCTAGACCTCTGTCGCACAAACCCGCGCTCTAACCAATATGTCGCGGCGCATTAATTGTTTAAATTTTTACTCCGTCTTACATTTATTCCTTATACAGTGGGACCAACGGAGCACGGAGTGGCCAGCCCGTAGGCCAGCTCCTCCACCATGTAACCATATCATATGACCCAACGCTGGAGCCAAACGACTAAACACACTTTATGCGCTAAGCACCACTTATTAAAGTTAATCCATACTTATCTCCAAGCTAATGTGCAGTTAACTTGGTGGCTCATTTGGTGGAGCGTGCAAAATCTGGCGGAAACCCCAGTTTTGGCAGGGTTAGCTAGAGTTCCGTAGAATTAGTGGAGAAATTGCAGGAATTTTATTTTTGCCATAATGAAGGCAATATTCGACCAAATTGGAAAAATGAATAGTCAATATTAGATTATTTTGGAATTCTAGAGACAATGGTACATGTTTCAGAGGCTGAAAATGAATTCTACATGTGATTTTGCTACAGGTAAGTTCAAGGGAGCTTAGGGCCACCAGGGAAGGAGGTCAAGTCTAGACCAGCCAGAGTCACTTTTCAGTAATTGGACAGTCATTTTTATATTATTTGTATGTTCTGAAGACAATATAATAGGTCTTAGGAGCAATTGAATAATGTAAACAACACTTTTTCCAAATTTGAGCTAATACAAGAGGCCTAAGCTATGGAGTTGGACCAAGGAGATGTAGCCCAGGAGGGATGAACTCCTTCATCAAAAACTTGTGTTGATGGCTCTATTTATGGTTTTATGTATATTTTTATGCTGTTATTCAGTTCTTACTTATGTTTTTTTTTTAATCATTAATTTCAACATAAAACACAAGACAATTTCTTGTTTTGACACTCACCTACACCAAGGAAACTAAAGCACCACAAGCAAACAAGAAGCAAATAAAATATAATTATGAACTTGTAATCAGAACAACAAAACTAACATACATGTTCATATCAAGTTACTAGTCCTATATCCTTGGTTGGAACAAACACTCTGGAGCCATGGCGCAACTTGGGTGGAGACCAATCCGTGAGGGTTAGTGATGTCTGACTGTGAGGTGGAATCAATGGTTTGAGGTTGAGACAGTTTTGTCTCTGGACCCCTGGTTTTGTGTTGATTGATATGTTTCATAAAGTCCCACATTCATGCTTGGAATTTGGCACGGGGGTGATTGGCTGAAGTGAGACTTGGCTGAGCCAATCTATGGTTGGGTGGAACGTGGAAGTCCCATCTCCAGTTGGTTTTTACATTCAGTAATGAAGAGATCATTCCTCTGGTATTCGATATGAAAATTTACTAGTTTATGTGTGGATTTTATTGCTATTATATCCATTATATTTCTGTTTTTATTGTGTTGGTTATAAGCATGCATTCAATTAGTGATGATGTATGGTTCTATCCATGCTTTTACCTGTAAAAAATACACAATGTATCTATGGTTAAATATACTACATAGTAGCTTATGATTTAGGGGATCAATTATTCTTAGCTATTCTCAGAGAAGTAAGAGACCCCCATGTTTAAATCTGTTCTTTATACCTGTACATGCAATGTTTGTGACATGCTTGACGAAATTCGTATCATGGATATGAGGGGTTCGGATGAGTTCCTAATGATGAAATTTATTTCATACCTTTGTTTTAATGTTATTTATCATCTCCTATAGTTTTATGAAGTTCTGGGTAGTGACCTGGGATCTAGGGATAAAAGTTGGCATAAATCCCGGAGTTGTAGGCAAAAAACTGACCAAACCGGGCCATGGGTGCTACCTTTCCTTGGCATGCCCATGGCTATAGGATTTTGGCCGCTACCTTGCCTTGGCATGCCTACGTCTAAGGCTCACATTGGTCAAAAATTCAATCTCCCTCAGGGTTCAGGGGCCTGGAAGGTTGGGTTACCTCCTGAGGATGTTTTTGATGTTGTGTAAGGTGTATTTATCTTGTTTCCATCGGTTCCACTTCCTTAAGGTCATCTAGGAGGTTGAATCTCATATTGGTAGACTCTTGTCACATGTGTTACCCCGATTGGATGGTTAATTGGGTAGATATGGGAAGAGGGTGTTACAGATAGTGGGATTCTATGGGGAAAAACAATAACAACATGGGGGATACATGGCACAAAAATAACAATAGGGGGCTACACTAATAATAATAATAATAATAACGAGAATACACTAGTATTACAAGGACCTAACAATGGAGGTGGTGAAGCTTCTAGATTCATTGTGCTAACTGAAGGGTGGAGGTGGAGCAGCCTATGGATTCCGTCAATAGTTGGTAGATGGAGATGGTATAGTCTCTAGAATCCCTATTTCATCCAAAAACATTGGTTGATTCCTTGAAATAACTCTCCTTAAAGCTATAAATTTGGCTCGAGGGTCATTGGTTGCAAGAAAAAATTATATTGAAAGCCAATCTAAGATTAGGTGGAGAGTTTAAGTCCAAATCTTAGTTTCTAGCTCCTTCATCATAAAATAAGTGCTTATATAGCTCAGTGTGGTTGTATTTGAGTTATAAATTCTCACTGTGTGTTTAATGCGTGAATTAATGCTATGATATGTTATTTCCTTCATGGTTTGAGGAGAAATTTAGCTCTTGTGTGTTGATGGGACATTGTCAAACTTTATGTTTATTTCTAAGTTAAAATTCTATCTAAATTCCCGAGTACTTGAGATGGGTGAATCTCTGTGGCTTGGTTGGTCTAATGCATTTGTGCTATGTGAATTCTTGTGAGAAGCATGTAATTTCCTTATTTATATTTATATACATTTGTATGGTTTTGTGACTATAATGGACACAATGGCTAGGATTGAGTAAATCCCATATGAGCTTACGGGAGGTAGAAACAATATTATAAGCCAAAGGCAATGGCCTTATGGTTTTACTATTAAATATCAAGAGGGATAGGGCTATAGGGTAGGGAGCCAAGGGTATCCCTGTCCCTGTATAAATCTGTGTACATATAATTTTATATATGAGATGATGTTATGAATCCAGCTCCAAAATTAGAAGAAGAGAGAGAGATCAACGCCTTAGAAATAAGCCACTTCGAGGGGAAACCTCCTTTACATTACATAAATGAACAATTGTTGGATGATACAAATGAAAAAACCTCCTTTCTATATATAGGAGTCCATGGAATCACAATATAATCCTAGCTAACCTAACAATAGTAATGTAAGGGCACAATAATAACAATATGGGGGTTACAGGGGTACAACAATAACCATAAGGGGGATACACTAACAACAAGAAGGGACTACACTAGTAATATAGGGACATAACATGACCCTCTCCTTCAAAAAAGTGTTGTCCTCAACACTTTAGTAGATCTAGATACTTCTGAATAAAATTCTCATTCTCCCATGTAGAATCTTTATTAGGTAAATTCTTCCACTTGATGAGATACTCTGAAATTGATCGATTTCGTAGCTTCCGAGTTCTTGTTTCTATAACTGCTCAAGTTCTAATATGATTTTTCCTTCCTCATCAAGTTTTGGAAATATTGTTTGAACTGGAATTTTGTCACCTATAACCTTATTTAAGCATGAAACATGGAAAAATGGATGCACTCGAGAAGTAGGAAGTTCCAATTTGTATGCCATAATACCAATATTTTGCAACACCTTGTAAGGACCATAATACTTCGGCGATAATTTATTATCCTTCTTAGCTTGCTAGAGGGAAATTTTTTTGTATAGTTGTAGCCATAAAAATACCATGTCTCCTATATCAAAACTTCTCTCGCTTCGATGTTGATTTGCTCGTTGTTTCATTCAATTTTGTGCCAAATTTAGGTTATCCTTTAAGAGTTGGAGAACTTGTTGTTGATGCTCGATGTGATCTTGCATTGTTTGAACCTTATAATTTTATCTTAAATATGATGTGATGGACGGTGGATGATATCCATAAAGTGCCATAAATGGGGTTATTTTTGCTGTAGTATGGAAGGAAGTGCTATACCACCATTCAGCCATAGGTAACCACTTGACCCATTGTGTTGGTTTATCAAATACAAAACAATGAAGATATCCTTCCAAACTTTTTTTCACTATCTCAATCTGCCCATCAGATTGAGGATGATAAGATGAGCTATGAGCTAGTTGAGTACCCAAACAAGAAAATAATTCCGTCCAAAAAATTCCAGTAAAAATGGGATCTCTGTCGCTTACAATAATCTTTGGGTTTCCACGTAACTTTTGAATTGTTTCCATAAATTCAGTAGCAACTGTAATTGCTTTAAATGGATGAGATAACGCAGAAAACATACTTGGTAAGTCTATCAACTACCACCATGATGACACTCTTTCCTTCGAACTTAAGTAAACCTGTGATAAAATCCATTGAAATCTCCTCCAAACGTTGACTTGGAACGGAAAAATATTGTAGAAGACCCGGGGTCTTAATTGTATCAACTTTATTTTGCTAGAAAACCAAACATTCTGCCACAAACTTTTGAATATTAGATTTAAGGCCATCCCAAAAAAATTCTTTCTTCACCCTGTGGTAATTTTTTAAAATTCCCGAGTGTCTATGTAAGGGAGAAGTGTGCAATTCCAAAAGAATCCTTTGTTTTAGTTGGGAATTCTTACAAAGATATAAGCGATATTTGTACAATAAGGAATCATTTTTCCAACTAAATGTATCAGATGTACTAGGATCTTGCTACAACTTTTGAATGAGTGTCCACACTTCTTCGTCCTTTTTCCATTCATCCCTTTCTTTGCTTATCCAATCTGGTTGGATAATAGAAATGTCACAAAGCAATGCTTCCACCTCTTTATCCTTTCTTTAGAGTACATCTACAACAACATTTAGCTTCCCTTTTTTGTAGATGATTTCAAAGTCATAACCCAACGTATTTGTGACCCATTTTTTCTGCTCTTCTAAAGATATTCTTTGTTCCAAAAAGTATTTAAAACTATCATGATCAATTTTTACCTTGAAGTGTCTTCCCATTAGGAAAGGTTGCCATCTATTTAGTGCATGTAGTATTGCCAACATTTCCTTTTCATAAATAGATTTTTGTAAATACTTTCCTTTTATTATACGACTTTAAAAAGAAATGAGTCTTCCTTATTGCATTAAAACAACAAAAATTCCATTTCCTGAGGCATCAGATTCCACAATAAAGGTTTTTGTGAAGTCCGGCGAAGCTAAGACCAGTGCTAGGCACATTGCCTCTTTAAGATGTTCAAAGGCCTTAGTTGCTTCAGGAGTCCATGAAAAAGAATCTTTCTTCAATAATGTTGATATAGGTGCTACTATTCTCTCATAATTCTTAAAAAACTTACGATAATACCCTGTTAACCCGAGAAATCCTTGCAATTGCTTTATGGTTGTGGGGAATTTCCATTCCTTAATGGATTTAATTTTGTTATGGTCTACCTTAACACCCTCATGAGATACAATATGACACAAATATTCCACTTCTTGTAATCCAAAGAAACATTTGGAGGTTTTTGCATATAATTGTTTCTCCTCCAATAGTTTGAGCACCCTGTCAACATGTTAAACATGATCCTCCCAAGACATGTTCTAGATTAGTATATCATCAAAAAATACTAACAAAATTTTTCTAAGGAATGGTTTGAAATGGAATTCATCAACCCTTGAAATGTAGAAGGTGCATTGGTAAGGCCAAAAGGCATGACCAAAAATTCATAATGACTCTCATGAGTTTGAAATGTTGTTTTCAAAATATCTTCAGTCTTCATTCTAATTTGATGATATCCTGGACGAAGATCCAACTTGGTAAAATAAATTGCTCCATGTAATTCATCCAATAATTCATCAATCATAGGAATGGGAAATTTATCTTTAATAGTGAGCTTATTGAGCTCCCTATAATCTAGACACATGTGCCATGATCCATACTTCTTGTGCACCAATACTATTGGAGCAGAGAAAGAACTTTGACTAGGTTGAATTATACCATCCTCTAACATTTTTGCAATCATATGTTCAATTTCTCACTTTTGGACATAAGGATATCTGTAAGGCCTGATGTTTGGAGGAACACTTCCTAGAATCAAATTAATAACATGATCATGATCACAAATGGGTGGGATTCATTTGGGAGTTTCAAACACCTTGGAATGATTGTCCAAGACTTTTTGGAGATACGGAGAAATATATGATTTTGATGTTGGAACTTCTAGTGAGCATAATTGTGCAATTACACCTCGTTGTTATTTCTTCAGAAGATTTTTCATGACATTAGAGCTTATTATCTTTCCCGGCTTCCCTGCGATACCTCGTAATTTAACTTCCTTTCCTTTGAATTTTTTTTAAGAAAAGTTCTTGAAAATTAAAAGCTACCGTCCCCAAATATTGTAACCATTGTACTCCTAGTACAACATCAAAACCTCCCATTGGAATGGAAAGAATTGGACTATTCAATACATATTCCCCAATGGTTAGCTTGATATTATGGCATTTTCTAGAGCAATTTATAGTTCCTCCATTTGCAACCATCACTTGACACTTTGATGTTGGGTACATGAAGCAATTCAATTCCTTGGCTACCTTACAATGAATAAAATTATCGGTACTACCTGAATCAATCAACACTATTAACTTTTTCTTCTTGATATGCCCTTCTATCTTGAGAGTTTGAGGAGTGGTAATTCCTGCCAATGCATTACAAGATATGGTCAGACTCATTTCTTTTTTCTCTAGGGTTTTTTCCTGGTGTATATCTGCTTCTTTAGAAGTTTCTTGTTCATTTTCTTCCTCCTCTTCACAATCTATGTAAAATAATTTCTTCTCAGCACACTTATGACCTTTAGTGTATTTGCTATCACAATTGTAGCAAAGCCCTTTTGCTCTTTTTTCTTCCAATTGTTGTGGTGTCAACCTTGTAGGTTGTGGAATTGTATGAGTAACAACACTTCCATATTTATATATGTGAGTATTAGGCTTCCTTGTCACCATAATTTTACATTCAATTTTTCTTTCCAACCTGAATGACCTCTCCAATGAATCAGGTTTCCAAAGGAAAACCTCATGTTGGATGTTATCCTTTAAAGTCCCTATGAAGACATCAATCATGCGTTCCTATGGAATATCAGCTACCCTTATATTCAATTTTTATAAGTCCTGAATGTGCTCCATGACTTAACCCTTTTGTTTGAGATTTATCAATTGGCTAAAGAAGGTGTTGCTATTTGTATCCTTATAATGTGCTATCATTTCCTCTGTAAAAATTTACCAAGTGAAAATTTTTTTACGGGAGCAAAGCCATCGATACCATACAAATGTATTTTGTTCTAAATATAAAGTTGGAAGGTGTACCTTTTGTGTGTTTTTCACATTATTGATATCAAAATATTTCTCCATTTGTAGTATCCATGTTACGGGATCCTTGCCATCAAACTTCCTCATATCGATCTTTGGAATATGGTGGGTCTTCAATCCAACATTAGAGTTCATGAAATCACGATTAACATTTATTTATTTTCTCATAATGAGTTTCCTCCACTATCTTTTCTTCATTAGGAATCATGTCTTGTATCAACTTTGTCAAACCTTCCTTCAAACCTTCCATGTTTGCTTTTATATCATTCTTCATGTCTTCCATGTTGTCTTTCATTTTTTCTTCGATGTCTTCCATGCCATTCTTCAAACCATCCATCTTAGCTTCCACGCCTTTCTTCAAACCCTCCATATTAACTTCCACACCTTTCTTCAAACCATCCATCTTCACTTCCACGCCTATCTTTAAAACTTCCATTTCATTTTTTGTTTCTCTTTGCGAGAGCGAAATTTGGTGCACTTGCTCTTGTAATTTTGATATATCATGTTACACTTCTTAATCTTCATGAGTCATAGTAGAGTATTCTGAGGGCTTAATGGGTGTTGAATTATTTTTAGGGGGAATTTTAGAACCCAATACTTATATCTTTGCTTCAATATCCCTTGGAATCACTTCAAACTGATTTTTCAAACAAGACTTATGCAATTTGAAAAAAATACACACCTTTTTCTTGCTTTTGAGGAGCTCGATATTAAAACTGAATTATCTCTGTGGTTTCAGATCGTCAATATTTGAAATTTGGTCCTGTAGTATCCCTCTTAATATTCTTTCGAATTCCACAAGTCTGACCTGATTTGGATGCTTCAAGCCAAAGTTATCCCCAATCTCCCACAATGACCTAATTATGGACTGGTTCAATAGAGAGAACATGTATGATGTTCCACGTGTCACTGTTTCATCCTTCAACTCTGAAATTGATATACAGGAAACTAAAGTTCATGTAATTTCGGCCAATTTTTACAAAATTCCAATCCGATGCTCAGAGAGAGAGTTATGACGATTTTCCCAAGGTCACCTCTTTTAGATGAAATTCAGGAGCTTGCAAAAACCCTAACTTCCACATATCATATCTCTGAAAATATTGTGAACCAATATTTGAAATGTTTACACAATGTTCCTCGGGATTTCAGCTTCTTGTGGTAAATATTTCATCTTCTGAACCTTCGTGTGAAAAAATTAATAGCGAAAATTCCACGATGACTTGTTTGGAGTAGAGAAACCCTAGAATCCAAAGCTCTGATACCAAATGTTAGGAAACCAACTCCAAAATAGAAGAAAAGAGAGATCAATGCCTTAGAAATAAGCCACTTCGAGGGGGAAACCTCCTTTACAGTACATAAATAAACAATTCTTGGATGATACAAATGAAAAAACCTCCTTTATATATATAGGAGTCCATGGGGTCACAATATAATCCTAGCCGACCTAACAATAATAATGTAAGGGCACAATAATAACAATATGGGGGTTACAGGGGTACAAAAATAACCATAAGGGGGCTACAATAATAACAATAAGGGACTACACTAGTAATATAGGGACCTAATATATGATACTTTAATCTTAGGAGGGTTGGCTATGTACATACACAACTATGTATGGGATGGAACAAATATATGTATATATATTCTCATAAGAGATAGGCTCGGGCTATGTGACAAAAGACTTAGAAAAGACCCATTTCACTATATATATATATGATATTATACTTTAAGCTTGAGAAGGATGGATATGTACATACACCACTATGTATGGGATGGAAATAATATATGCTCACAAGACTCATAGGCTTGGGTTTCATAATGAAAGCCTTAGCGAAGTCCTATTTAACTATATATATATATATATATATATATATATATATATATATATATATGGGCATAATCTCAGGAGGGAAAATAATGGTCGACTGTGTCGATGGATACATAAACATATATGAATATGTGTTATAATTTAGGAGACTTGGTGAAGGCCCACTTATAAATATATACAAATATATATGGATAGTAGTGACATAAATCAACTAAGTGTCAAGGAATGTAAGCTCAGAAGGTGACGACAAATTCTAGGTCTCAGGGTTCTGTCTTGGGGAGCCCTAGAGCATGCACTATTGTGAAAGGTCAAGATGGAAGAAACTCCAACATTCAACAATAAAATATTATAGCATAAAATACCTGTTTTATACCATAGGGTCAGGACCAGTGGGACCCACGCCATGGTGAAAAGTGACAAGTACTGAGGTTGATGTGGCTCCACGATGGTATCCCATGTGGAAGCTATATTTAGTGATTGGGTGATCAAATTTTCACTCAAAATATCAAAGTTCTCAAAATGAAACAAAACCTAAATGAACGCGAAGTGTTCATCGTTATGAGTCCAACATCGTTCGTTTCACCTCAATCTGACACTCGAAGCTCAAGTTATAGTCTGCTGACCGTTTTCCCAAACAGGAAAATTTGGCAAAAAATTGTGCAGACAGGGAACCTAGTCAACAGTCCATACTGCTAACGTGGCATGATGACTGGGTAGGTCAATGGGAAAGTCAACGGGTTGTTCAACATATTACACTAGAAATTGTACGACTACCAAGTGGCAGAGTTTTATTGGTGCATTTGGTGCGAGTTGGCATTGTTTTCTTTATTTTGGGAAGGCCAATGAGGAGGATGCATGTGGCTCAGCCTGGGGCTACCATGTGTCCCCCTCATGCTGGTGTAAAATACTGGTTAATGGACCAGAGGGACTGGGTGGGCGTCAAACATGAGACCTCCGCCGAACTAACACACACACATACCGTCTCCTCTACACCATAATTCTTAACCATATTACAACAAAACGTTTATTTGAAGTTTCATATGTTTGTTGTTGGGGGGGAGAGGGGGCCAACCCCCAGGACATACGACCGAGGCCCAAGACCACTGGCAGAGTGGGAGGAGCACTTAACCTTAAGCGCAATCATTAACACTTAATCCCACATTTATTTAACACTAAACACAGTTTAATTAGTGCTTAAGCTGGATTAGTCACGGAGTGCCAGTTTAGTGTTAAGACAGTTTAATTAGCAGATAAGTGGGATTAATTAAAATAATCTGGACTAAGCAGGAAGTTCTGACAAATCTGGCGGATTTTCCAAAATTAGCGCCAATTAGCCCAATTTTGGGCCATCTTGTACATCTATTTTGCTGCTGTAAATACATTTGAAAGGTATCCATATTGGCCTCCTGCTTTGTCTTTGATGAACTGTGTTATTTTCCTACATATCTACATTGTATTGCTACATTCCCTATTTGGGAATATTACAGTGGGATCGGAGCATCATCTTGGCTTACCATGTGCTTTCTAAGAAGCCAATATGTTTTCTAAAGAAGAAGGAACTCTTACCGACAGAGAGAAGAGGTATCAAAGAAGAAGCCACAAAAATTTTGATTACACACATGACAAAGGAGACAAGCTAGATAAAATCCCTTTATCTGGAGGAATGAAAGGGAAGGGGTTCTCAAAAAATCTTTTCCAAACTATTCAGGACATTAACAAATACATCATGGAAATGACAAGGGAAGGACATAAAGATCCCTCAAGAAGGTTTGCACATGAAGAAAGACCCAGTTCTTCATATTACGTGTGCGAGCATTCATCCACACAATTAGGTCTACAACGTTGTAGCATGCCTACATTCTTGGCAAGAGAAGAAGCAGAGGGAGAAACACCAAAGGAGGAGACTCTCGGTGAGGAGGAGACTCTTGGTGATTATCTCCAAGAATATGAATCTCAGTCTAGAACATTCAAGGAGAATTTAAGCTTCCAAGGGTTTTTTCAACTTAAAGAAGAGAGAAGACCCATCAACTACAATAAAAGAAGAGGGTGCATGAAGCACACTTTGGGTAGATTTTTTCTACCTACTTTTGATGGGTCACCCAAGAGCATAGCCAAGTATTGGGTAGGGAAGCTAGACACATATTTCTAGCTGCAACAAGTTTAAGAAGAAGAAGCCATTAAAGTAGCAGCACTGCATCTTGAAAGTAAGGCTTACGCCTAGTGGTTGTTTGAATGTTCTTCATTGAATCATGCAAATATATATACTTATGTAAAGTTCACTAGGAGGTTAGTGAAAATATTTGATTTAAAACAATCTGAAAATTCCTTAGGGAAGCAAGCCAAAACCAAGAAATCAGAACCTTTGCATGAGTTGGTAGGATCCACGAAGCCAACTCCATTTCATCAAGAAGAAAACATGAGGATTCCTTTTTCAAAAGGAGATCAAGAAAAAATGTCTCTTAATGATGAGATATTCTCCATTGATGTGGAGAAGGAAGAAGAAGAGCTTGGAAGATCCTCCAGTGCTGTGATAGCAGGAAGAGATCTACTTATATTTGGAGTTGAAGCAATTGCTTCCACTAGAGGGGCTATTGTATCTTTGCAAGAAGCTCCAAGGGATCTTACGTATGAAGAGCATGAGCAACATGTGTCTATGATGATAGACAATGAGACAGAACAAAGGAGGGATCACATCGTTGACATGGCAGGATATGATCCACTGTTACATGGAGGAGAGGATGGAGCAATTTCTCCAATCATAAGCACTCTTGCATCCTCAAGAGTGATACCCCATTATCATGAAACTTCCACACAAAACATAGAGATGAATTTGCACAGTGGAAGCAGGGATATGATGATCCCATCTATTATGCACATGAGGATGATCCATGGGACATCATTATATTGTGGTAAATCACCTGGAAGACCATCTGATTCATATTTGGTGAAATATGTCTCACACCTTGATGCTCCATTCATAGATCCAAGAAGGAAGGGAGCATTAGAAGACCATAATATAACGCTGAGAGTGTTGGGGGAGCTCAAGGAGGAGGGAAATATTTTCCCCTTATCACCATTGTCCACTCTCTCATCTCATACTGCGCTGAGAGAAGATGATGCAAGAATGGAGAATGACACCATCATGGGGCAAGGAGGGCAGTCCTTGGCTATGAAGACTCAGAAGATAATATCACTTGGAGAGAAATCTTCCATACATGATAGAATATGGTGGCCACACATGCATACTTTGGCAAGGTCAAGGAGGTTTTGGATAGATGATAGCCTTCCATGGGAGACTAACTTCCAAAAAATTCCATCTTCATTTGAGCATGTGCATATGCAAGAAGGGCAGCAGGAGGGAATATCAACCTTCCATCATATACCTTTGGCATGGGAGATGTCAAGGAGGAGAAGAATGGAAGGAATGGACTTCCAACATATACCTTTGGCATGGGAGATGTCAAGGAGGAGAGCAACCACATGACAAACATTTTAGTTGATAGATCATCAGTGCTGTCATTGTTGGGGAGTTTGGATCCATATTGGAAATCCCAACTGTTGGTGGATTACTCCAAGGATCTTCACAAATTCATGATACTTGATGACCAGCTGCATGAAGAGGGCTATCTATTCCATGAAGAATTCATCTATTATCATGGTAGGATCTTCTTGTCTAGTGCCTCCAAGCTCAAGGAGAAGTTTCTACAAAGAACCTATGAAGAGTTCTATTTCAGCCACACATATTCCATGAAGATCTACAACATCATCATGAGGAGATTTGATTGGGAAGGATTTGAAGGAGAACTATATCAACATTTTAAAAAATGCATGTACCTTGTGGAGATGGGGAAGCAACATAACTCTATGGGGGAGTTAATTCAGCCAATTCTTTCTCTTTTTGAGTGAGGAGATAGATCTATGCACCACTCCATTTGTATAAGGAGGATTGTTGGTGAAGAACATACTCATGTAAACAATGTTTCATTTTCTGATTGTATGTATTCTCTTACCATGTATATGTAGGCCATAACTCCAAGGAGTGTTGTAGCCTATAAAATTCATGGCCAACTTTGGGCCACAAAAATTTCTGAGCATGGCCACTCCCTTGGAGGACAAAGGGAGATTTTGTTTCATGATGGCTGCATTCCTAAGGCACCAAATATATCTCACACTTTCAGCCATAGTGAGATGACATGGGCAACAAGTAAGTGGTGGGGAAACCACTTACCACATCTTGATTTGATGCAGGTAGGATATGCACTACGCTGGTTCCACATGTGGGACTATGACCCACCTCCATATGCACAAATTTTTGTTTGTATGTATTTGATTTTGATCCCATACATTGATGATGTACTTGTACCTTTTATGGGAATTTATAGAGGGAGGATGGGAGGTATGTATGTGCCCTATGGGATGTATATTCTCCTTATATCTTATTCTACATGTTTCCAGGAGAACATTGGGAAAACCATGTTTGTTTCATTTGAGCTATTGTCTCCTTATGGGGTGGATTATTTACATCTCATGAGAACCTTGGAGGAGAAATTTATGGAGGGCTGGATTGGTGAACACTTAGCTTATGGAGGAAGCTTAAAACATGTTGGTGTCACCAATGGAGGAGGAGAAGAGTTGCAGCACTCACCTTGTCAGTTGCTTGAGGACAAGCAACCTCTGGGAGGGGAGGACTGTAATATTCCCAATTAGTCCTAAGCTAATGAGAATATTCATTTTTGTTTCATTTCTTTGTTTAAAGAATAAAAGTGTAAAGGAGGTCCATAATACTCCTAAATAATGAATAAATCCATGCCAAATGTAAAAATGCTAAATATTGGTTGCTAAATCAAGCACCTTTAGGTGTGAAAGGGGCTGGAATATTTTGATTGGGTCAACCTTGACCAAATATACAACGTTGTCATGGAGGAGTGGCCATTAGTGAGGCACAATGTAGTTTTAAATGGAGATGATTTGTGTGGAAGGAGTGATTTCATTGGAGGTGGTTTAGGGTTTGAAAGCTCTTAACTTATAAAAGGAAGAGTATGGCAGCATGAGAAGGTTGTTGATGAACATTATATTTCTGAATATATTGTCTGTTTAGACATATATCATTCTATTGCCGTTTAGCTGAGAATAATGTTGTTTAGCATTAGGTGTTCCTAGTCAGGAATCCCACCTCTTCCCATTGATTATCCCTTGGGAGAGTTTGCATTGTAGTGTCCACTACCTGGCTAAAGGCCAAGCTTATTCTTTCAAATACAATGCAGATCCTGTTGAGGGTTTGGTTCTCTTTGCAAGCTACAGCAAGTGGAGGCTAGATCTTTACAGATCTAGGCCATTTCAGTGCTCCTTTTCAGTGGAGGAGGCTTCTATTCCATTAGGAGGAGAGTATTGGATGATTTGAGCTTCATTTTACTGATATTGGTATGTGGCAAACCACATTCTAAACCCTACAGTGCAGTCTTACTTCCAGATCTGCGTTATTCTTGTAGGTGTTGTTGCAAGTTCTTTTGGCATACCATCTGGAGAGTTGGTTTTTAAGTTTTGGGGATCTACCCTTCACTTTGGAGATCCATTGGATGGGATCATTCTCTTGCTGATATCAGATCAGATCCATTTCCAGATCTGAATATTTCTGCAGATCTGCAGTCTTAGATCTCAGTTGTACTCATTGTACATGGTGTATTTCTGAAAGCCCCAAGGGCATTCTAAAGAAGAGCCAATATAGTGTATGGATCTGTTATAGACTGAATTTTCATGCAATTATTTTCTCTTTATCTGAAGTGTAATCAACAGCTGTTGCAGCCTAATAAAATAATGCTATAAAACTTTTTCCAGTCTTAATACATGGTTGCAACACCTCTTTTTGAGGATTTTATTCTATTGGAGACTTGTATTTCCTGTTATGCATCTTATGGGCCATCTTGTGCATCTATTTTGATGCAGTAAATACATTTGAAAGGTCTCCATATTGGCCCCCTACTTTTTCTTTGATGAAATGCATTATTTTCTTGCATATCTACATTGTATTGTTTCATTCCCTATTTGGGAATATTACAGCCACTCATGAATGTGATCAGAAATTAGTGTAGCATCATCTTGTTTAAAATTTGACAAGAGGTCAGAGTCTAGGTCATATCGAGTAGGAAAATGGAAATGCGTCAAGAAGGTTTGAGCGACCGAGGCAAAGTCACCGTAGGATGCAGTATCTAACTCGATATACCACTTGGTGGCATCCCCATCCAATGTTTGTTGGAACAAGAGAAGTTTAACAAAATCGTCCACCAAATAATTAAATGAGCACCATAAGTGGTAGGTGGTGATGTGGGTGGAAGGATTCTCCCTAGTCTTGCCTTCACACTTGGGAATATCATATGGTAACTTGGCAGGCATAGGTGGCCACCAGGGATTATGACGAATGGGGTCATTAGTTAATTTAGATAAATCTAGTAAATCAAAAGAGGATAAAACCAGATTGTGAATTTGACCAAATGGGTCATTGGTAGGATAATACCCTAAACAATATTTTGGTCCCCCCATATATAGATTAGATGGATGCACTTGCTGGTGGAGAAAAGGGTTCGCCTCGAAAAAATGTTGTTGTGGGCCACCATAACTTGTAGATGGATGTTTGCTCGGAGGGTAAAAACCTCTAGAGAGAAATGGAACCCCAAAATCATGACTACTAATGGAGTTGTACCCAGGGTGAAAACAAGGACCAATCTATGAAATAGGACTAACATAAGGAGAATGACTCAGGTGGGACATGGTATTGGCAGTGGAGTTTCCCCTAGGTAAACTATCCCCTCAAGTAAAAGTATTGGTAGGTGGAATCCCTCCAAAGAGCGAACTATACCAAGCTTGCGACATATTAGAAGCTACATTTCCCTCAGGCTCACTAGGGACAACTGGCAATCCTCCCCACGTATTCCCGAAAGTAACCCTTCCTATCTGAGGAACAAGAATGGTTGGTTGGGAAAAGGTCGGTGAATAAATTCTTGGACCTATCGACAGACTAGGTTGGGGTACCATAGTTGACATATAGGATGGTGTGGGCACAAAAACATTTGGGAAACTACTGGGCACCATAAACGAGACTGGTGGAATGCCACATGAAGAAGTGAGAGGTGTGGACAAAGGAGTAGGAATATAAATTGGAATAGGTGGAAACGCTAACATGGAAGCCGAGAATGGTGATGCAGATGGTAATGAGGTCTCAAAATTTTCCATAGGGTAAAGGGTAGACAAAGACACGTAAGTGTAGGCTAGTGTAGAATCGTTTGGGTTCAACCGCAGTAAGGCAGATCGCCCTAAAGGATCAGTCAAAGGTGGGTTGGCAGGAGCGTCAGAGTCATTCGCCAAAGTCTCAATAGAGACCAGATCACTATCAGTGGGACTAGATATAGATTCCAACTCTATGTGATGGTCTAAGTCTTGAGCACCAACATGCACTCTCCGTGCAGGATAAATGAGTCCACTTCATTCAGGAAGTAAACCTTGAAGACGATGTGAATGTCGATGAACAAATTCAATCAGGGTGATAGTAATTAAAACAAAATTATGTTAGTGAAAACACCCTAATTCCAAGACTACGGACTCAAACCAAACACATCACTCTAGTAACATCTGAAAAGATAGAACACACAAACATAATACAAAGAAGCTAGTTGTGGAACAGTTATAATAACGACCTGATTCCTAGCCCTTTTAGCTGCGAACTCGACACAAGTGCCCCCACAAAATGTTTAACACCTGCCAAGAGGACTGAGAGAGTATGACTAATATTTGTCCCAGGTATAGAGAAGAAGTGCCCGACCCTGTGCCTATGTATGAGCCCTAGAAAGAAAGGCCACTATGGTCATCACATACAATAAAACAATATAGGGGGACAAACTTAGGACAAATCAACATGAAAGGAAAGGAAACTTAACCCCAAAAAGGAGCCAAGACTGAAACCCCCTTGAGAGTTACCTCCTAAGTGGTCCCCAAGTGATAAAACATCGTTTGTATGGATGCCAATTCTACTATATCGTGCCACCCAAAACTAAACGAAATGGGTCATGTCACCCTGCCTAGCCCAAGTTTGACCTCATGCTTAACCCTTTTGTGAGGAGGGCTTCCCAGACCGCACTACTACAAATGGATTTTAATCAATACCACGCTATCCTAAGTTGATTTCATGGTCTTGGAGTGGTTAACTCACACTTCTATCTCCAAGACCCTAGCCTAAGCTAGTGTTAGTGTACTACTAGTAAAAATAAAAGAGAAATATAGTTAATTTTATTATCACGTTAATTTTATTGGTTGTTGTTTACACAAGTAGGAAGTGACATGAAACTGAGATGGTGTGAAAGACTCTTAGTTAGTCACCCTAATGCACCTATATGCAATTTTCGTTTTCAATTCGATAAATGCTAGCTACAAGAGGGTAAGAATTTTTAAAAACAAACCAATGCCTACAATAATGCACTTTTCACTAAATATTCATGAATTCAAAGTATCCAAAGAATTCATGAATTAATGAACCATAAAACAAACCAAAAAGGAAAACTGGAAATTGATACCAAAGAAAGTCTCCCAAGAAAGAACGTAAAGAACTCCAAAAGCGAAATAGCTAGGGAAACAAAGCCGAATCAAATACCCTCAAAGAAATCAAACACAATGAAATCCAAAGTGAAATTAAAAGAAGTAAATGTCAATCAAGCAAGGGCTGTAGTACAATGGCTCAACCAGGGCCAATGATCTACAAAGGAATAAACCAAACCCTAGAGCCAAGAAGGCCTAAACAAGATCTAGTGAAAGCAATACAATATGATGAAACAATTTCGAAAGAAATTGATTAGATGAAAACTACACAATCAGTCACAACATCACCATTTGTGACACAAATGACCAAAATATCAAAGAGATAACTCAACAAGAAGGAATGAAAAAAATAAAAAGCCCAAAAATCTGAAGGCAAAGCATAAATCAAGTCTAAAAAATTGCTAAAGACAGCCAACCAAATATGATAATGAAGTTAAGAGGAAAAACTCAAAACTCAATCCAAGGCACCCAATCAAAACTTAAGAAGCAAATTGAACATTAATGAGTGACGAAAGACCTTGAATAATGTTGGAACAGGGTCCCCTAAAGCTGCGAATTTTGTACAATTTTGTATATTTTTGGTGTTAATTAGTCTAACGCATATGCTACAAGGGATCAAGAGAGGGCGATTCCACGTCTTATGAGGAAGAGGAAAACTCCACTAGGACTACCAGACCTCATTTACATTTCGGCCAGACTATCTGGTGGGAATATGAAAATTGGAGAGGATTGATTTCCAGAAAGAGATGGTGGAGGGACATAAAAGGAAGAGATGGTCAATGGATTCAGAATCTTGTTTACATAGAATGCACCAAGTGGGTCCATGATAGGATGCGCTTAAGAATATTATCAGCCGTTGGAGCCTTGTTTTGAAAAACACACCGCATAAATAAACTTTATCAAGGAGGAATTTTTAATTTCTAGAGGCTTTTCCACCACCTGAAAGCTTCATGGGGATTATGATCATAGTAGATAATAGGATATCCGTCCTTGGGAGAGTAGAAATAATGCCCAACATGAGACCAGATAAGCTCATCGTCGCCATCTGTGATGTGAATGTGGGATTCAGAGAGGGTGGATATGTATGATTGTCAAGCCGGTCTCCAAAGTTCAGGAATATTAAAATGCTCAGCAGATTTCTATCCTTGGAAAAACATATATGAATTATTCAGATAAAAAATCTATGCTATATGATAGATACCCAATGTAGATAGGAAGTGAATGAGCTCAGGAGGGAGTAGATGAGAATTTCCATAGCCTGACCATGGGTCCAATCCAACACAGGCCAAATTCCCAGATCTGATCCTCCAAGTCAAACCATCTCTGATGTGGGGAAAGGAATTTAGAACAAATTTCCAGACAGAGGAGACATGTGACCTGTTCCAATTTGGTCTGTGAATCTAATCCAGAAGGAGCATAAGCCTGATGTATTTCTGTGTGAACAAATATGACCAAATATTTTGAGAGATGAGTACCTGCCAACCCATCTTTGTCACAAGTGCTTTTGCAAAAGCATCAAGTTTTTCATGCCCCATCCACCCCATTTATTTGGAAAATAAATTCTTTCCCATTGGACCCAGGAAAATGTGTGGCCTTCTTGATTACCTTTCCATAAGAAATGAGAACATAACTACTGAATCCTGGATAAGATTCCCTTTGGTATACATGCTAGAGACATCCAGTATACCGTGGTGGCTTCAATCACCGATTTGATGAGAATGAGATGCCCAACCCAAGATAGCCAACAATGATACCAGACATTTATTCTTTTTTCACTTTTTTCAATCAACCATGTCCAATCTGCAATTATATACTCTGTTATTTTATCAAAATCCAAGATATTTAAGTCCATCCTCCAGCTCCATGAGAGAAAAATGAAATCTATGATGGGCATATACAGATTCCTGATTAGAACAACCAATAACCATTAAGGTCAATTTTTGGTTATTACTCTTGATTCTTGTAGTGAGACAAAAATATTTTAGGACAAAGAAAAAAAACAGATGAGTCCCCAATGGATCCATTCAGAAAAATTAATACATCATCCACAAATAAGAGATGTGATACAGTGCATCTATCAATAATTTTGATGCCCTGGAGTCTACCCAATCATCTCTCCTCTGAGATAAGGTGACTTAATGCCTCCATAATCAAGAGAAAAAGAAGAGGGGATAGAGGGAAGCCCTGCCTAAGTCCCCTCTCCGAATGAAAGAAAGGAGAGGCTGATCCATTAATGAGCACACTGAATGAGACATTAGTTATACAATGCATAATCCAATTAATGAATGTAGTGGGGAACCCCAAATGTGTTAAGAGCATACAAATGTATAAGCAATTTGTGTGATCAAAATCCTTTGCAAGATCAATATTAAGGATAAGGCCTTTGAGATTTTTGATCTTGATGGAGTGCAAGACCTCTTGAGCAGTGCCTATGGCCTCATGGATCTGACGATGGTTGAGAATGGTAAACTGTTCAGATGAGATATGCTCAGATAATTTTAGCAATGATTTTGTAAATACAATTACAAATATATATTAGCTTGAAATAACTAAAACTGCGGGGGGAATCCGATTTTGGGATGAGGGAAATAAAGGTGGAGTTGAATGCATCATACATACATCTAGAGACCCGACATTCTTCCACAACCTGAAGTATGTCATTCCAAAGAATAAAAAAAAAATCTGAATAGAATTTGATGGGCCATCTATCGAGACCCAGGCTCTTGTCCTTTTGAAACCATTTCATTGTCTCCTTGAGTTCACCCATATTAACTGGTTGAATGAGATCCTCAACACCATCCTGGTCAACAAACCGAGGGAACAAACTTGCTACCTTGATGGTCTCAGCCAAGGAGGAAATATGTGGGGCTTTATATAACTAACTGAAGTGTGTTGTGCCAAGAGTGGCAAGTTATTGGAAGGTTTGGGCACTCTGCCCGACTTCATCTTCCAAGTGCCAAATAGTGTTAATAGCCTGCCTGCCATTTTCAAATTGATGACAAAATTTTGTATTGTCATCTCGTGCCTGAAGCCAAGTATCTTTGCTTCTAAGTTGCCATGTTTCTTCCCTATCCTTCAAGATACAGGTCCTCTAATATTCCAAATGCATCAGATGGGATTTTGAAGTATCTGAAACAAAATCACCACCGTTGGCCTCTTCCAAAGAAGCCAATTCCTACTCAATCTCCTGAAGAGCATGGTTATCCCTTTATTTTTTCTCCTTTTCCTATTCAATAGTTAATTTCTTCACTTCAAGGATTTTGGAGGTGAAGGAGGCCGAGGGTGATTATCAAGGGGCAGGTGGATGAGATACCCAAAAATTTGTGATCAGATTGATGTAATCCCCATCCTTTAACCATGTCACATTGAAATTAAATGGAGCTTTTGGTTTGCGGTAGTCACCAACTAAATATAGATAAATAGGAGAGATATCATATATACCTCCTGATCCAACCCACAGACGGTATGATGGAATCCTAGCCAGAAGCAAATCTCGAATCAGAAATATATCCAGTCTTTTTGCTAGCATAGCCTCCCCAACTCTATGATTCCGTTAGGTATGTTGTCACCAAGTAGATGGAATGTTAGCCAAATGATGATCTTCCAATAGTGACCCAATAGTCTCAGAGATAGGGTTTATGAGTAGAGTGGCCCCAAGATTCAGCGTGCCCAATGGATAAATTCAGGTCACCTCCCAATATGAGATTTTCTGATTGCATAATGGAGAGATTGAGAAGGTGTGCCTAGAAATCCACCCTATTTTTGTAGGGTCCATAAACATTCATAATACGAAACTCCTGCCTAGATCAAATGAGAAAATATCCTCACCAATGAATCCATCGCCCCCCAGAGACTATTTAGCTTAACATATCGAGGGTTGATACCCAAATAATTTCCCCCAGATCGCCCTCTAACATCGAGGGCGTGGAAGGTCCATCTGGGCTGAAGAGATTGTAGGGCAGGGACAATCATATCAGCAAGACTAAGTGTTTCCTGTAAAAATATCACATCCACCATCTCATTTTCAAATAACCTCCTCAGGGATAGTTTTTTAATAGAGCTAGCCAACCCACGGAAATTTAAGGACAACCACTTCATTGAGAAAAATAATATGGGGTGGTCGATGCTCTAAGGACCCTATCAAGTGTAAGTTGTCATCCCTTAGCTACATCCAACCCGACTTGGATAATGGCCTTAGAGGTAAATGAATTTCTTCCTCAGGAGGATTTGGGAGGGGGAGGAGGGGGGATGTTGAAGTCCGATAAGAAATTGCAACACCTACACTAGTGTGGGACCAAGAGGTCCAAGCAGCACCTACACTAGTGTGGGACCACAGGTCTTAGCAGCACCTACACTGGTGTGGGATAAATTTGGTGCATTTCTATTTTAATTATCCATGAATTAAGATGGACAATAAAATTTAATCTAATCTCAAAATCACTTGCAATATTTAATTGAGTGTGATAAAATCAATTAGCTCATGAATTTCGAGTTGAGGGTAGTTGGTGAGGCATGCAAAGTAATTCTAGTTGTAATAGAGTTAGAAGTTTAGTTGGTGCATTAGTTAATGCACATGTAATTAGTTTAACTCAGTTAAGTGAGTTAAAGTCAGTTGTGCTAGTTGTAACTATTTATTGCACTAGTGAGAGATCAAGTGAATTAAATATTATTTACTTCACAATAAATGATCTAACATGCAACTAATGATTTAATATTGTTAGCTGCATGCATGTTAGTTCCAGTGGAGACCCACTTGAGATCTAGGTGAAAGGGATGTTGAATATCAGTTATAGGATTATTGGGTTCCACCCATGCAACCAAACACCCATTGTATTTCCCATGATCCTTGCGCAGTCAAGGAAGGACAAAATTCCTAAAGAATAGGGATTTCATTCATCAGGGATTGCGTAAGCAAGGCAGGATGTTTAGAGGCTGAGAATTGGCTAAGTGTTGGTCAGTTTTGTCTAGGACAATGTGAGACAATTAGCTGAGTACATGAGGTTCTTGTGAGAAGAGTTGTATTGTAATTGTTTCATGTATCCATGCTGAATATACAATAGAATATAGTGTGGTTTTCAGCAGCAAGCTTTCCCCGGGAAATTATTTGTGTTGTGGTTTGATTGATTCTTCTTTGATTCATGTGATTAATGATTTTGTTTAATTTTCGCAATTGATTTGTAGAAGCGATTCAATATCTAGCTTTAGTAAATTATTAGATTGGATTGAATCCATGATATACATATTGTTTGTATAATTTCTACATGGTATCAAAGCACATGAAATCACAATAGTGGAGGAGGAGCTGAGTTTCTGACTGAATAGAATTCGAATTTGTAGAAGACTTTCTTGGTGCTAACACTGATTCAGGATTGAAATGGCTTTCAATGGATTGAGATTGGAGTATGCACTCGAGGGCAGCTATAACTATGTTGCTAGGAAAGACATGATGGATGCAATACTCGAAGACAATGGCTTGAAGTAATTCATTGGCAATGATGTTACTAAACCCGTTGTGACAGATGCTGCAAATCTTGATGCATGGAAAAATAAAGTGGCAAAGGCGAGGATGATCTTACTGGAGGGATTACGAGAACACATTGTCTCAATTCTTCATGGAAAAGTGACACCATATGCTATGTGGAAAGCTTTGACATATCTATTTTAGAGCAGCAGTGAACATAGGAAGTTGGCACTGAAATATAAACTTAGGAAGATCAAGATGGAGAAAGGAGACTCAATGCCAAAATATTTAACAAAGTTTGTTCAATGTCGAGATGAGCTGGGGAGGGCTGGCATAGTTATCAAGACTTTGTCAATGGAAGGGAAAATCTGCCAGATTGGGAATGACTTTGGTCGAATTTGGTGCAAGAGGAGTTAAGACAGAATACCAGAGATGGATCTTCATCTAAGAATGAAGATGAAGAGGATTGTGCTTTGGATGCCAAGGTGAAGAAGGGGAAGGGAAAGAAATTCCATTCCAAATCCGAGTCCAGTAAAGATGGCAAGAAGTGCGACAAGTCCAGAGAGAAGTGTTTTCACTGTCATGAGCATGGGCATTATGCCACTAACTGTCCACAAAAGAAGAAGAGCAAGAAGGCTTCATGAACTGCAGCTGGTGAGGCTTTGGCCTCGCAATTTGAGCTTGACTTCTCGCTCATTGCATGCATGGTGTCAAGTGTAATGGGATTGGTGTGGTATTTGGATAGTGGTGCATCCTTTGTGGTATTTGGATAGCGGTGCATCCTTTCATATGACGAGAGAAAAAGAAATTTTCAGTAGCTTGGAGGAGAAGGACCTCCAGATGCATATCGAAATGTGTGATGACAGGTGGTACAATGTTACTGGGATTGGCACCATTACCTTCCAGAGCCAGTCAGGTAAACTCTTTCAATTAAAATATGTAATGCATGTGTCGGGCTTGAAGAAAAATTTAGTCTCAGTTGCAATGTTGGAGGATAGAGGCTATGATGTTGTTTCAGTGAAGGAAGAGCTTTTATGTGACACAAAACAATAGGGCAAGGCAAGAAGATTGGGATTCAAGTTAATAATATCTATAAACTTGATGTAGATGGCTACGCATCATTGATGGGTAAGGCGGAAAAAGTGGTGAGCCAGGATGAGGGTGAGTTATGGCATAGGATATTGGGCCATCTTCACCACGAAGCCTTAAAAGTCATGAAATAGATTTCTACGAGTCTTCCCAATGGTACACTTGCACAGTTAGGCACATGAAAGGGATGTACTATGGGAAAATAAGTAAAGGCCACCTTTCATGAGAAGGAGAATCGAGCTTCATAAATCCTTGAGAGAGTTCACTCAGACGTGTGTGGACCATTCTCTGTTTCTTCGACAACAAAGCATAAGTACTATGTGATATTTGTTGATGAATTTTCTCAAAAGTGTTGGATCTACTTCATGTAGAAGAAATATCAGACATTCTCAAATTTTCTTGAGTTCAAAGCACTAGTGGAGAAAGACACGGGGAAGCATGTGAAGGCTCTTAGGAGCGACAATGGTGGTGAGTACATCTACAATGAATTCAAGAACTTCTACAACCAAAGAAGGAATTCAGAGAGAACTAATAGCGCCTCATAACCCATAGAAGAATGGGGTTGCTGAGAGAAAGAAAATAACAATTGTGGATGTAGCAAGAGCAATGTTGCATGATCAGGGCCTACCGATGCATCTATGGGCAGAGGCATGCAACACAACGGTATTTGTGCAGAACTATTGTCCTCATAGGATACTTGGAAAGAGTACACCATAAGAGGATTTTACTAGTAAGAAACTTGATGTTTCACATTTTAAGATTTTTGGCTCATTTTTTTATGTGCATGTGACCAAAGACGCCAGGAAGAAGCTGGAATGAACAACTGAGATTGGGGTTTTTGTGGGGTACCATGAAACTCCCCACAACTATTGGGTGTATTTTCCAAACAAAAAAATGACTGTTGTGCGACGTGACATAAAATTTGATGAGGAGAAAGCCATGCGATTTTCCCTTGAGAGGGAGCGGGATTTGCATGTAAAGGAGAAAATATTGGTTCCAAAGAATGAACCTTAAGATGTGGAGCAGCCACATGCGGAGGATCATGGAGTGGAATAAAACACTCATGCAAAGCCATCCACTAGAAATGGTAGAAGGCACACCACAGAAGCTGATAGACTGACACTTGATGCAACAGAGAATGTAGGAACCCCTACTTCATTGCGCAGACAAAGATAGTCTCTAGACAGGTTTACTAGATACATGGCTCTTATGAGAAAGTGTATTGTGAAAAAACCATCTTCCTTTCAGGAGGCAGTGCAACAACCAATTTGGGTTGATGCAATGGTGGAGGAGTATGAATCCATTGTCAAGAACAGTGTATGGGAGATTGTCCCAAGACCGGTTGATAAATCAGTGGTTTGATCAAGATGGATCTACAAGGTAAAGAAAGCTGATGATGGGAGTGTGGAGAAGTACAAGGAAAGATTTGTGGCTCGGGATTCTCACAGATTGAGGGGATCGAATATGATGATATTTTTGCACCATTTGCAAGGTACTCTTCCATTAGATCCATCCTTGCACTCTCAGTGTAGATAGGGTGGCGCATTCATCAGATGGATGTGAAAACTGTGTTTCTCAATTGAGTTATTGAGGAAGAAGTGTACATAGAGCATCTAGGAGGTTTCAAGATATTTAACAGTGAGTCACATGTGTATCGACTCAAGAGAGCATTGTATGGATTGAAGCAAGCACCTTGTGCTTCGTACACTCAGATTTCTAGCTATTTCACCATATTAGGCTTCACCACAAGTGAAGTTGATGCAAACCAGTACCAGATTGTGGTTGAGGGTAAGCTATTGATTATTTTACTTTATGTTGATAATCTAATTTTGAATGGTGATGAGCATCTTATACACTCATGCAAGGAGGATCTTGCAAGTGAGTTTGAAATGAAGGACATGGGACTCCTTCATTATTTCCTTGGTTTGGAAATATGGCAGTGGGATGGTGAAATTTTTGTTTCTCAAGGAAATTATGCCAAAGATATACCGAGTAAGTTTCACATCAAGAGTTGTAAACCCATGGACAATCCTCTTCCAGGAAATTGGAGGAAAGAAGATGCTACTTCTGGAGAAGTAGTGGACGCTACTGTCTACAGGAAATTAGTAGGTTCATTGATGTACTTGGTGAACACCCGAATAGACATTTTCTATGCAGTTAACCAGCTGAGTCAAGCTATAGTTAAGCCTACCAAGAGATTTTGGAAGGCGGGGAAGCATGTCTTGAGATACCTGAGGGGAACAACAAAGTATGGCTTATGGTATTGACAAACAGAGGGAGTGAATCTTCAAGGCTTCATGGATGCAGATTGGGCAGGCAGTCCATCAGACAGAAAGAGCACATCAGGAGGGATCTTCAGCATAGGATCAACAACAGTTTCTTGGTACAACAGGAAGCAAAGATCCGTGGCACTCATTTCAATGGAGGCAGAGTACATGGAAGCAAGTCAAGAAGCATGTGAGGCTATCTGGATGAGAAAGAGACTAGTTGGTTTTTTTGGTTCTCAGATGGATCTGACAGTGATACATTATGATAACCAGAGTTGCATTAAACTCTTAGTTAATCATGTGTTTGATGATAGGCCCAAGAACATAGACATTCGGTACCACCATCTCATAGATCAGTGTGCAGAGGTGCATAATGTTACTTCAGTACATTCCCACAGAAGATCAGGATGTAGATATTCTGACGAAGGTGCTCACGAAGAGAAAATATGAATACCATAGAGACATGATTGGGGTGAAGGAGAATCCATTTCTTGTTGAGAGGGAGTGTTGAAGTCCAACAAGAAATTGTAGCACCCACACTAGTGTGGGACTAGGAGGTCCAAGCAACACCTACAGTAGTGTGGGACCACAGGTCTTAGCAACACCTACACTGGTGTGGGCTAACTTTGGTGCATGTCTATTTTAATTATCCCTTAATTAAGATGGAAAATAAAATGTAATATAATCTCAAAATCACTTGTAATAGTTAACTTAGTGTGATAAAATCAGTTAGCTCATGAATTTTGAGTTGAGGGTAGTTGGTGAGGCATGCAGAGATATTCTAGTTGTAACAGATTTCGAAGTGCGGTTGGTACATTAGTTAATGCATGTGTAATTAGTTTAACTCAGTTAAGTGAGTTAAAGTTAGTTGTGCTAGTTGTAACTGTTTTTTCCACTAGTGAGAGATCAAGTGAATTAAATATTATTTAATTCACAATTAGTGATCTAACATGCAATTGATGATTTACTATTATTAGTTACATGCATGTCAGTTCCAATGGAGACCTAGTTGAGATCTAGGTGAAAGGGATGTTGGCTATCAGTGGTAGGATTATTGGGTTGCACCCATGAAACCAAACACCCATTGGATTTCCCATTATCCTTGTGCAGTCAAGGAAGGCGAAAATTCATAAAGAATAGGGATTTCATTCATGAGGGATTGCACAAGCAAGGCAGGCTATTTAGAGGCCGAGAATTGGCTAACTGTTGGTTAGTTTTGTCCAGGAAAGTGTGAGACAATTAGCTGAGTACAAGAGGATCTTGTGAGAAGAGTTGTATTGTAATTGTTTCATGTATCCATGCTGAATATACAATAGAATATAGTGGGGTTTTGAGCAGCAAGCTTTCCCTAGGAAATTATCCGTGTTGTGGTTTGAATTATTCTTCTTTACTTCATG
The DNA here is from genome assembly GCA_034641835.2 of Pinus albicaulis. NCBI lineage: Eukaryota > Viridiplantae > Streptophyta > Pinopsida > Pinales > Pinaceae > Pinus > Pinus albicaulis. Next base: position 195,943,702 of record CM076572.1, on the reverse strand, counting down.
TGATTGGAAATTTTGTTTTAATTTACGCAATTGATTTGTAGAAGCGATTCAGTATCTAGCTTTAGTACATTGTTAGATCGGATTGAATCCATGATACACATATTTTTTGTATAATTTCTACAGGGGATAATTCCGAGACCACCAACAGAGACATATGATAAATTGACCTTGAAGCAGAGATTATAGGAATGAAACCACCTAGAACCTAAAGAAATGGATGAAAATGGTCGATGATAACTACCGAGGATGCCTGAAGATGGGCACGGGAATCCCAGGTATGCAGGAGGTAGTCAACAGATCTCAAGCGATACTGTCCCCAAACCTAACCAAACTCAGAAACCCTAACTATATGCAATCGAGGTTTCACAAACAGAGACCGCAACACCATACTGACCCCTCATGCATGCATGTGGTACAATATATTAGCTATTGTTAGGGTATACCTTAAAAAAAAAAATTGTAATATTCCCAATTAGCTTATTGCTAGTTGGAATATTATATGTTGCTTCTTTCAGTGTAGAAGAATAAACGGGGTAAGGAGACCCTTAAATATATTTAGTATTAATAAAACACTTCTAGTGTGAATGTGGATCAGTTTAGGTAGAAAAAATAAAGTCACCTTGGGTGTGAAAGGGATAAATTCATGCGGACTAGATCAAGGTTGACCAAATCAACAATGCTGCTAAAGAAGAGAGTAGAGCTAGTGGGAACAACTTAGTTTTGGAGGAGGAGCCTTTGCATGGAAGTAATCTCATAAATGAGTGGGGCCAAGGGTGAGGAAGCTCACTAAGAATATAAGGGAAGGGATGGAAGCCATGAGAGGCATTCAGAATATTGTCTATGTTTGAGTCTTATGGCTTATTGCATGCTTCAATTGTTTAGCTGGGTTTGCCGAACTGTTTACTACAAGGGTATTCTCATGCGGGAATTCCCCACTCTTCCTTGGAGGAATTGTTGAAGAAATCTGAGAGGAGTATTTTAGGCTACATTTCCACCATCCAGCATTGGGCCAAGTAGTCATATTTAGCCACAACGCAGTCTTCTTGAGAAACTGTGTTGTTTTTCATGGTGCTGCAGAGGAAGGGTCAGAACCCCTGTTGATGAGCTAGTCTCCTAGTGAAGGGATCAACCTTTTGCCCAGAAAGCTCGTAAGAAGAAGTTTAAGCCATATATTTGTATTTTCAGCCATATATATGTAGAAATTCAGTCAGACAGTGTGATTCAGCCATAGATCTGCAGTTTATGCTTTTTTTATCTTGTGTCCTTCCAAGAAACCCTTGCCAGGTTATCTTGAGATTGTGTAAAAGAGACTAGATCTCCTTTTTCTCAGCTCTTTGAGTAATATATCATCAGATATATTTGTTTCTATATTTCTGTAGTAGAAACCCTCAATAAACTACGCTGTCACATGCTTTAGAAATTCTGTGTTGTAGTAGTCATGGGGTTTTGATGTTTTTGGGCACTATTGAGCTTGGGAGATCTGTTTAACTAAGATAGAATGATTTTTTTCTTATTCAATTGTATATTTGGATGCTATAATACATAAACCAATGGATCCATGTGCTTTTCTTCATCATTATAGCGTAATTTTCTGAAAAATGCATTTTTGGTGCCTATATTGCTGATTTTCCTAAATAGGAATATTACAGTGGTATCAGAGCTCTGATCTTGGCTTAGCTTGTGGGGAAAATACATCTACAACCATGGAGGAGAGAGAGACCCCAAAAATCCTTCTTTATAATGTGCAGGACATTACCAAAGATATCAAAGAGATGAGATTTGAAAGATAGAAGGAATCCCCTAGAGGGTTTCACCATGGAGAAAGCTCCAACACTTCACACTTGAGGGAGAAAATAACAGCACATCCTTCTTCACAATGCTCCACTATGCCCACATTCATATTTTTGGAAGGTGAGGAAGGAAGGCCCTTTAGGGAAGAAACCTTTGGTGATTATTTTGTAGAATATGAATCTCAATCCCGAAGATTCAAGGAACATTTGAACTTTCAGGAATTCTGTCGAATCAAGGATGGTAGGAGATCCTTCAATCACCATAAACATGGAGGATATATGCAAAATTTAGATCTAAAATGTAGTTTGGGCAGGTTCTTTTTTTTTCCTCTTATGATGGATCGCCCAAGTGCACAACCAAGGCTTGGTTAGAGAAGTTGGACACTTATTTCCAACTCAACAAAGTTTTTGAAGTGGAGGCTCTCAAAATAGCAGCACTGCACCTAGAAGCTGAGGTTCATGAGTGGTGGTTCCATGGGTTATCTACACTTGGGCATGATAGTATTACTTTATATCCAGACTTCACCAGGAGGTTGGTGGAGAGATTTTACCCAAGGATCCGGAGGCTCATTTTGTTGGGCTCAACAAGATCAAGCAATTAGGAGATTTAGAAACTTATATCTCTGAGTTTCTAAAGCTTTTAGTCATGGTATCTGACATCACTATGAGCTGGAGAATATGCATGCTTATTGATGGGATGGTTGAACCATTGCATGGGTTGGTGAAATCCACTAGACCCACTACACTCCAATAAGCTATGGAGAAGGCTAGGGATTTGCAGCATGCCTTGCCCAAGGCCAAAGCACCCTCTCAACAAAATATTTCTTCTTGCCCAAGGGAGAATCAGGAGAGGACATCTCTTGATAGTGATTTGAGAAATCTAAGTAAGAAAAAACTTTGTTTCACTTGTTGGGACCATGGGTAAAAAACCACCAATGTGTTGCAGGGAAAGCACATTGCATTGAGATATTTTCTGATGAGGAGGAGAAGACCAACGTTGTAGCAGAAGAAGAAGATGCACCTCCCATAGAAGATGTAGTACAGGAATTTTCTCCAATGGGAGGAACTCTTGCAACCTTGAGAGGAGTTCCCAAGTATCTAACCTTGAGAGTTAGGGGCACTATTATGGGACAAAGAGTATCAATATTAGTAGACAATGGAGCTACCCATAGCTTTATTGATACACAGTTGGTGGAAAGGAGGGGCATTCACATAGAAGACTTTGAGGGGTTCTCAGTTTTGGTTCCAGGATCTAGAACCATGGAGTGTGCCAAGTATGTTCCAGCATTAACCATCACTATGGGAACTTACACATTGAAAGACCACTTCTTTGGTCCTACCTAATTTTACCCAACCATTTGTGTTGGAATGTGATGCTTTAGGGGAAGGCATTGGGGCATTATTGATGCAAGGGGGACACCCCATAGCTTTTGAAATCCGGAATTTGTTGCCACATGAGAGACTATACCCCATATATGACAAGGAGATGTTGGCTATTATGCATGCTTTAGCCAAGTTCCAACAATATTTGGTGGGAAATAGATTCCGAGTGAAGACTGATCATAATAGTATCTGATTCTTTCTTGAGCAGGATAAACTTCAAGAGAGGCACCAGAAATGGGTGAGTAAGATCTAAGCATATGAATTTGACATAGAATATGTCAAAGGGAAGAGAAATGTAGTTGCAGATGCTCTTCCAATTGGCCAATAGTGCCGTCCTTAATGAGCATAGATGCAGATTGGAAGGATTAGTTGTTAGTAGAATACTCCAAAGAGAAATTCGCATGTGAGATCCTAGATGGAGTGGTGATTGATGAGAGGTATAAAGTAATGGATGAGGTCATCTATTACCGAGATCAGGTATTCTTGGCTAGAGAATCTAAGCTCAAGGAGAATATTTTGCAGGCATCACATGATTCCGCACTTGTAGGGCATCAGGGATTCACCAAGACTTATCGGGCTATTTGGGAGAGATTCTCATGGAAGGGTCTCAAGGAGGATGTACTCCAAAATATCAAGGAGTGCGTAGTTTTCCAACAAAACAAAGGAGAGCACAACCATCCTGCAAGATTATTGCAGCCACTCCCTATTCCGGATGGGAAATGGGAGAGTATTTCCATGGACTTCATCATCGGTCTACCTATAGTTCACGGTAAGGATTGTATCTTTGTAGTTGTTGATTGAATAAAAAAGTATTCACATTTATTTGCTATTTCTGCACGATATACTACTTCAAAAGTAGCTAAGATTTTCTTCAGGGATGTGTTTAGACTCCATGGTCTCCCAAAGACCATAGTCAGTGATCGGGATAGTCGCTTCATGGGTGACTTTTGGCAAGAAATTTTTCGGTCAGTGGGAACTGAGTTGACACCAAGTACCATCTATCACCCACAAAACGATGGAAAAACTGAAATAGTGAACAAGTGGTTGGAAGGATACTTGAAAAACTATGTTTCGGGCTAGCAGAGAGCATGGCTCCATTTGGGGGAGTATTGTTACAACAAAACTTTTCATATGTCCATTGGCATGACCCCATTTTGAGCCCTTTATGGGTATGATGCACTTTCATTTGCTGATGTGATGTTTGGGGCAAGCAAAGCTCCTAAATCAAAGGAGTGGATCCAAGAGAGTCAAGATATACTTCGGGAACTCAAAGACAATGTTGCTACATCACAAAACCAACAGAAAATATATGCAGAACGTGGTCGGATAAAGAGACAGTTTGAGGTAGATGACTTGGTATATCTTCATCTTTAGCCATATAGACAATTTACACTCAAGGAGAAAGGAGCTGAGAAGCTCAAACCTCTATTATATGGACCATACAGGGTGATCCGTTGTGTGGGAGAAGTAGCATATGAGCTAGAGCTTCCTATTGGGAGCAAGAACCATAACATTTTTCATGTCTCATGCCTCAAGAAGACCATTGGAAAACATATGGTTGCCACTATGGATCTCCCACCTATTGATGATGAGGTCCATCTAGTTTTTCAACGAGAGGCTATCTTGGATACTCGGGAGAGGCAACTAAGGAGCAGGGTGATCAAAGAATATCTGATTTGATGGAGGAATCTTCCTAATGAGGATGCCACTTGGGAAGGAGAGAAGATCTTACAACATCCTTCTTTACTCTTGCTTGAGGAAAAGAAAATTTTGGGAGGGGAGGACTGTAATATTCCCAATTAGCTTATTACTAGTTGGAATATTATATTTTGCTTCTATTTTCAGTCTAGAAGAATAAATGGGGTAAGGAGACCCTTAAATCACTTTAGTAGGAATAAAACACTTCTAGTGTGCATGTGGATCATTTTAGGTAGACAAAATAAAGTCACCTTGGGTGTGAAAGGGAGAAATTCATGTGAACTAGATCAAGGTTGACCAAATCAACAACACCGCCAAAGAAGAGAGTGGAGCTAGTGGGAACAACACAATTTTGGAGGAGGAGTATTTGCATGGAAGTAACCTCATACATGAGTGGGGCCAAGGGTGAGGAAGCTCAGTAAGAATATAAGGGAAGGGATGGAAACCATGAGAGGAATTTAGAATATTTTATATGTTTGAGTCTTATGACTTATTGCATGCTTCAACTGTTTAGCTGGGTTTGTTGTACTGTTTAGTACAAGGGTATTCTCATGCAAGAATTCCCCACTCTTCCTTGGAGGACTTGTTGAAGAAATATGAGAGGAGTATTCTGGGCTACATTTCCACCATCCGGCATTGGGCTAAGCAATCATCTTCAGCCATAGTGAAATCTTCTTGAGAAACTGCGTTATTTTTCATGGTGTTGTAGTGGAATGGTTAGAACCCCCGTTGATGAGCTAGTTTCCTAGTGAAAGGATCAACCTTTCACCCATAAAGCTAGTAAGAAGAAGTTTCAACCATTTCTTTGTCTTTTCATCCATATATATATAAAGCTTCAGTCAGACAGCGTGATTCAACCATAGATATGTAGTTTATGCTTTTTTTATCTTGTGTCCTTCCAAGAAACCCTTGCCGGGTTATCTTGAGATTGTGTAAAAGAAACTAGATCTCCTTTTTCTCAGCTCTTTGAGTAATATATCATCAGATCTATTTGTTTCTATATTTTTTTAGTAGAAACCCTCAATAAACTGCACTGTCACATGCTTCAGAAATTTTGTGTTGCAGTAGTCATGGGGTTTTGATGTTTTTGGGCTATATTGAGATTGGGAGATCTCTTTAACTAAGATAGAATGATTTTTTTTTGATCTGCTTATATATTTGGATGCTATAATACATAAACCAATGGATCCATGTGATTTTCTTCATTATTATAGCATAATTTTCTGAAAAATACATTTTTGGTGCCTATATTGATGATTTCCTAAATAGGAAAATTACAAATATGAACTAGTTATTCCACCTCCTATACTTCAAATAAAAAATTTGAGGTTTTTGCCTATAATTTTTTCTCCTCCAACAGTTTGAGAACCCTTTCAACATGTTGAACATTATCCTTCCAATACTTGTTGTACATTATTATATCATCAAAAAATACTAACACAAACTTTCTATGGAAGTGTTTGAAAATTGAATTCATCAAACCTTGAAATGTAAAAGGTACATTAGTAAGGCCAAAAGGCATGAAAAAAAATTAATAAGGACCCTCATGAGTTTTGAATGATGATTTCAGAATGTCTTCAGTCTTCATTCTAATTTGATGATATCTTAAATGAAGATCCAACTTGGTGAAGTAAATTTCTCCATGTAATTCATCCAAAAATTCATCAATGACATGAATGGGAAATTTATCTTTAATAGTGAGATTGTTTAGCTCCCTATAATCTAAACACATACGCCATGATCTATCCTTCTTTTGCACCAATACTATTGAAGAAGAGAAATAACTTTGACTAGGTTGAATTATACCAACCTCTAGCATTTCTGCAACCATACATTCAATTTCAATATTTTGGGAATAGGGATATCTGTAAGGTCTAATTTTTGGATGAATAATTCCTGGAGTCAAATGAATAGTATGATCATGATCATGAATCAATGGGAGGCCTTTGGGAGTCTCAAATACCTTGGAATGATTGTCTAAGAATTTTTGGAGATTAAGAGAAATAAATTATTTTTATGTTTGAACCTCTAGTGAGCATAATTTTGCAATTACTCCCCATTGTTATTACTTTAAAAAATTTTTCATGCCATTAGAGCTGATTATCTTTCCTAGTTTCCTTATGATACCCCTTATTTCAACTTCCTTTCCTTCCCAAAAAAATTTCAAGAAAATTAAAATCTATCACCCCCAAAGATTGTTACCATTGGACTCCTAGTACAACATTAGCACCACCCATTGGAATGAAAATCATTGGAATATTAAATACATAAATCCCCATGGTTAGCTTGATATTATGGCACTTTCCAAAGAAATTTATTGTTCCTCCATTTTCAACCATCATTTGACATTCTGGTGTTGGATATAGGAAGCTTTTCAATTCCTTGACTATCTTACAATGAATAAAATTATGAGTACTACCCAAATCAATAAAAAATATTACCTTTTTCTTCTTGATATATCCTTCTATATAGAGCATTTGAGGAGCGGTAATTCCCGCCAATGCATTGAAAGATATGGTAAGATTAATTTATTCTTTCTAAGAGATTGGTTCCTAATGTATATCCTCCTATTTTGATGTTTCTTGTTCCTTTTATTCCTCCTCTTCACAATCTATGTATGATCATTTCTTCTCAACACACTTATGACCTTTAGTGTATTTTATATCACAACTATAACAAAGCCATTTTTCTCTTTTTTCCTCCAATTTTGTGGCATAAACCTTGTAGGTTGTGGAAGGTTAGTAGCAACAACACTTCCATATTTATAGTTGTGAGTGGTATACTTCCTTGCTTCCATAATTTTTCTTTCAACTTTTCTTGCCACCCTGAATTCCATTCTCCAATGAATTAGGTTCCCAAAGGCGAACCTCATTTTGGATGTTATCCTTTAAAGTCCCTATGAAGACATCAATGCTATGCTCCTTTGGAACATTAGTTACCCTGATATTAAATTTTTGGAAGTCAATGTGCTCCACCATTGAACCCTTTTGTTTGAGATTTATTAATTGGCTAAAGAAGGTGTTGCTCTTTGTATCCTCATAATTTTCTATCATTTCCTCCATAAAAATTTACCATGTGAAAAGTGGTTTACAAGAACAAAGTCATTGATACCCTACAAATTGTTTGGGTTCTAAATATAAAGTTGCAATGTGTACCTTTTGTGTGTGTTTCACATCATGGAGATTAAAATATTGCTCCATCTGTAGTATCCATGTTGTTGGATCCTTGCCATCAAATTTCCTCATATAGATCTTTGGAATGTGATGGTTCTTAAACCCAACATTGGAGTCTCTAAAATCATAATTCATATTCCTTTTTTCCTCATCATGATTTTCATGGATTACCTTATCACCACTGAGAAGCCCTTCTTCTAGCAACTTTTCCAAACCTAGGCTTCAACCCCTTTATCTTGAAATTCATCATTACTTCCATGTATGATTTTAAACCATCATTATTATACCATCTATCTTAACTCCCATGTCCCTTTTTATACCATCTATCTTAACATTCATCATGGCTTCCAATTCATTTTTTGTTACTTATTGTGAGAGCGAAATTTTTTGCACTTGGTCTTGTAAATTTGATGTATCATGTTGCATTTCTTCCTCTTCTTCATGTGTCTTAAAGGATATTTATGGTTGCTTATTAGATGTGTCCATTTTTTTGTTTCGAGGAATTTTTGAATCAAATAATGATATATATTTTTCACTATGCCCTTTGAATAACTTCAAACTGTTTTTCCAAACAATAGTTATGCCAAGTTAAAAAAAATACAGACCTTTTTATTGCTTTTTAGGAGCTCGATATTGAAATTGTTATATCTAGGTAATTTTGGATCTCCAAGATTTGAAATTTTTTCCTATGATATCCCTCTGAGTATTCTTCCAACACCACAAGTCAGACTAATATTTGATTCTTCAAGAAAGAGTTATGCCCAATCTCTCAGGATGACCTGATTATAGACCGGTTCAATAGAGTGAACTTGTAAGGAGTTCCACGTATCACTTTTTCGATCTTCGGCCCTCAAAATGATACTTGAAAAACCAAAGTCATCCAGTTTCAGTAACGTTTTATGAAATTCAAATCCGATGCTCGGAGAGAAAGTTATGACAATTTTCCTTAGGTCACATGTTTGAGATGGAATTATGGAGCCTGCAAAAACCCTAACTTCCTCAGATCATATCTCCAAAAATATAGCGAACCAAAATCTTAAATTCTTACATGAGTTTCACTAATATTTCATATCCACGTGGTTTCAATTTAATCTTATAAAGCTTAATAGAAAAAAAAATTATAGCTAAAATTCCAAGATGAACTATTTGAACAAGCGAAACCCTAGAATCCAAAGCTCTGATACCTAATTTTATGCAACTAGCTCAAAGAAAAGAAGAAAATATAGATCAATGACTTAAAAATTGTCCTCTTCGAAGGGGAAGCCTCCTTTACATTACATAAAAGAACAATTCTTGGATGATACAAATTATAAGACCTCCTTGGTATATATAGGAGTCTAAGAGGTCACAATATAATCAGAGCTTACATAGCAATAATAATGTGAGGGCACAACAATAACAATAGTGTAACAACCTTGGTGAAAATTCCATGTAATAAATTTAAAATAATAACCACGGTTTATGGGACACATATTACAAGCTAAATGTTGGGCAAAACATCCTAGTGCGGGTGTTCACATGGTTTATTATGGCTAAGGAATTTGACAAAGGTTATGACTAAGGCATTAAAGAGGAAAAAAGTATTTTTGGCATATTTATTTATGAAAATCCTGGAAATTAGGAGAAAAGAGAGGTAAAATGTCACATGTTGCATGTGAGGAGGAAAATGAAGGAAAAATAATGGAAAATGAAGAAAATATATGCCTCTTCTATAAAAAAGCTTATGAGGATCAATTGGTACCTTTTTTCAGTGCATTTTTGGAGCTCTCTCATTATTCTCTCTCTCTCTCTCATACTCTTGGATACTTAGAATTTTCTTGGAGCACCCTTGGAGAGTTTGGATATTTGGTGATTTGGAGAAAGAAGGCAAAGGAAGATCAGGAAAGCACAATTGGACATCAGTATCAATAGCCACATTGATATTTGATTGCAGGTACTGAGTTGCATGTATATTTTCCTCACTAGTTTTGGCATGCATGGTGTATGAATGTGGATTTGCCTAGCCTTTCCATTTACTAGACAACCATGGTATTGTGGGTTTATTTCCATTGATTGGGTTTTGGTTGGTTCTCATGATTCATTTAGCTGTTAGGTTTAGTTATTAGTTCTTGGAGCCTTGGTTGGAAAAACGCTATGGAGCTTGATGGACAGTTGTTGGGTTGAGTTACTAGTCCTGGAGCCTTGGTTGGACAAACACTCTGGAGTCCTAGGTGGGTTGAGTTACTAGTCCGAGAGCCTTGGTTAGAAAAAACAATTTGGAGCCATGGAGGAGCTTGGGTGGAGACCAATCCGTGATGGTTAGTGATGTCCGACTGTGAGGTGGAATCACTGGTTTGGGGTTGAGATGGTTTGGTCTCTAGAGCCCTGGTTTCGTGTTGATTGATGTATTTGATAGTGTTCCACATTCATGCTTGGAATATGGCATGGGGGTGATTGGATGAAGTGAGACTTGGCTTAACCAATCTATGGTCGGGTGGAACGAGGAATTCCCATCTTCGGTTGGTTTTTACATTCAGTAATGAAGAGAAAATTCCTCTTCATTATGAAAATGTACTAGTTTATGTATGGATTTTATTGCTGTTATATCCATTGTATTTCTATTTTTATTGTGTTGGTTATAAGCATGTATTCGATCAATGATGTATGGCTCTATCCATGTTTTTACTTGTAAATGAATACACAATGTATATATTTTCAAATAGACTGTATTGTAGCTTATGATGTAGGGGAGCAATGCTTCTTAGCTATTCTCAGATAAGTAAGAGACCCCCATGTTTAAATATGATGTTTATACTTGTAGATGCAATGTTTATGACATGTTTGGAGAAATTCATGTCATGGTTAGGAGGGGTTCAGATGAGTTCCTGATGTTGTAACTGCTTCCATACCTTCGTTTTAATGTTATTTATCATCTCCTACAGTTTCATGAAGTTCTGGGCAGTCACTTGGGATCTGGGGCTAAAAAGGTAGCATAAATACCAGGGTTACAGTCACAGAACTGACCAAACCAGGCCATGGCCACAACCTTTCCTTGGCATGCTCGTAGCTATAGTATTTTTTCCACTACCTTGCCTTGGCATGCCCACGACTAAGGCTTAAATTGGTCAAAAATTTAGTTTGCCTCAGGGTTCAAGGGCCTGGAAGGTTGGGTTACCTCCTGATGATGTTTTTGATGTTGTCTAAGGTGTGTTTTTCTTGTTTCCGTCGGTTTCACTTCCTTAAGGTAATCTAGGAGGTTGATTATAATATTAGTAGCCTCTCGTTGCATGTTTACCTTGGTTGTCTGGTTACTTGGGTAGATTTGGGAAGAGGGTGTTACAAAGTGGTATCAGAGCATGGTTCAACCCTTGGACTGGATGGGCAGTGTGTTGGTCATTATTTTGTTGATTGCTTATCTGTTTCTTATACCTATGGTGTATGTGTTTGTGCATCTGTGTTGTGATTGCCATGGTGGCAGTGGTGTCGCCATGGGAATATAGATGGTGTTGTTGTCAACATGTGGTCATGTGTGTATGATTGATTATGTGTTGTTCATGTTTGTGTATTGTGCATACACATTATCTTACATATTTTTACATGTTGTATATGCATTGCTTTATGTATGCTAGGTCACATATTGTTCATGCTTGTGTAGTGTCCGTGTATGGTTGCTTGTGTGATATTATATGATGAACATGCATTAGTCATTCACACTTGGTTACATGTCACTTATGCTTGTGTATGGTCAATGCTTGTGATGTTGTGTGGTCAAGTTGTATTGGTATGGTTATGCATTAGGTCATGTTTTTCACTTGGTATGATTATTTATTTATGACTAGAATCCAACTAGAGTGATGTTTATGCACTAGTATACCATGTGTTACAAGTTTATATGCTGATATGATTATGTATATACATGTATTTCGCTGATTGGTTGGTTTTGTAGGATGTATCCTTACACTAAGGTACATTGGTTTATTTATGAATTGGTTTAGCTGACACATTGCACATTGCAGGAAGAAATGAAAGATGAATAGTAAAATGGTAGACGAAAAATATTCTCCCTATGAGTCATATGAGTAGCATGGTGCTGGACATCCTTCCAATTTGGCAGATACACTGAGAAGCCTAAAGGAATAAATAAGGAGTTGTAAGGCAAATAATGATAGAATTATACATGCACAGGAAAAAGAAGAAGAGGTTAACGCAACCATCCTTCAAATTTTGTCAGAGTTGCAGAAACAGGGGCCACTTAGGATCAACTATGGGTAGGAAGATGGGACCAATGGAGCATATGTTAGTAGGTCTCCTGGTGGTTACAGGTCAGATAGGGATGACACGATTAAATATGGTAGATTGTTGGATACTCCAAATATAAGAGGTGATAGACACATGTATCATTATAGTTCTAGTTCAGATAGGCATCATGATCATCATCAGTATCATCCTTATAGGAGGAGTGACAGGGCTTATTTTCCGGATGAGTTTAAAAAGGAAAAGCCACCTACATTTGACGAAGAGATAAAGAAACCACAGGATACAGAGGCATGGTTTCTTGGCATGAAGAATTTCTTTAGATTACATGATTACTCAGAAAATATGAAAGCTAGGATAGCTACATTAAACCTTAAAGGTAGAGAAGACATTTGGTGCGAAGATGTGAATATCTTCATAGATATTTATGAGGAGGAATTGACTTGGAGTTAGTTAGAAATGATATTTCAGAAGAAGTATCTATCAGAGAGATACTACGATGAAAATTAAAAGGAGTTTTATGAGCTGAAGATGGGTTCCATGATAAATGAGGAGTATACTGAAGGTTATTGGAGTTACTGAGATATGTGCCTTACCTCAAGGAGGAGAATACCAGGATTCAAATATTTATTAGTTGGTTGTCGTTTGCATTCAAATGTAGGATTGAGTTCGATGAGACTAGATCATTGGAGGAGGCCATCTAGAAACTAAAACATTGTTATGAACAATCAAAGTGCAGATTAGAAACTAAGCCAGATTTGAAAGGAAATGCATGGAACAAAGGAAAATGGGACAAGAAGCGAGCAAGGCCTCAAGATACATGTAACAAGGAGAATGTTGCCCCACCTAAGAAGTTTAATACATCTGGCATATGAGAAGGATTTTGGTAAGAGGAATAAAATAAGAATGATAATAGGGACACAATGAGGTATTGGAATTGTGGAGGAGATCATTGTAGGAGGGATTGTCTACAGTATTAGGGTGGTAAGCCAAAAATCTACAGTGCACATGAGGCACAAACAACGGGAGATTCGGGGCATAACATTCCTCAATTTTATGTAGCTGTGAGAAACATGCAGGCAGATCATCAAGCTCATATCATTCAAATGGACAGTAAGCTTTGTGATCAAGTTGTTTCTATTTTGATTGACCCTGGATATAACTATAGTTATATTAATTATGACCTGGTGGATAAGTGTGGTTTGAGTAAGTAAATGCATGCATAATATTGGCTAGTGCATCTGGCCACAAGTACGAAGAAAAGAGTTCACCATTGGGTAAGATCTTGTGAATTCGAGTTAAATGGTATGCCTACAATGATGCACTTGAACATATTTCCATTGGGTTCTTATAATATTCTATCGGGTATGGATTGGTTATATATTCACAAGACCAAGGTAGATTTATATGAAAAAACTATTGAATGCTTGGATGACAATGGTGAACCAAGATTCTTGCAGGGAAAGAAGAAAGTCACATCATTTAGGATGGTGATAGCCATGCAGGCAAAGCGCAATCGTAGGAAAGGGTGTGTACGATTTATAGTTCATATCTCTAGTGACAAAGGTAAGGAATATGAGGATGTATATGTACTGAATAGGCATCCAGTTTTACAATAGTTTCAGGATGTGTTTCCAAAAGATATTTTAGAGTTTCCACTGCACATGGAAGTAGACATTTCTATTGAGTTGATGCTAGGGGTAGCTCCAATATCAAAGAGACCTTAAAGGATGAGCACACCTGAGTTGGTAGAGTTAAAGTTGCAGCTGAAATAAATTCTTGACAAGGGGTATATTAGACCAAGTGTATCAGCATGGGGTGCATCAGTGTTATTCATGAAGAAGAAATATAGCACTCTCAGATTGTGCATTAACTTCAGAAAAATGAACAAAGTGACCATCAAGAACAGGTACCCATTACCAAGGATTGATGATTTTTTTGATCAAATGAAGGGAGCAACAATGTTCTCTAAGATCGACTTCAGATCGGGCTATCATCAGGTACACATCAAAGAGTAGGACATCTACAAGACCGCATTCAGAACTAGGTACATGCATTATGAGTTTGTTGTAGTTCCATTTGATTTCACTAATGCCCCAGCTACATTTATGTGTTTGATGAACATTGTGTTGTGTCCTTATTTGGACAGGTTTTTTATTGTGTTTGTTGATGACATATTGGTGTATTATAAAAATGAGGAAGAGCATGCTGAGCATTTTGCAGTGGTATTGAAGTTGTTGAGAGAGCATGAGTTGTATGCTAATCTCAAAAACTCCAGTTTCTTCAAGAATGAGGTACACTACTTCGAGACATGTTGTCTCCAAGGTGGGCATTGTAATAGATCCATAAAAGATAAGGGCCATCATGGAATGGGTAGATCCGCAGAGTGTATATGAGGTGATATCATTCATGGGATTGATAGGTTATTAGGAGGTTCATTAAGAACTTATTACATATTTCTTATCTGATTACATCATTGTAGAGGAAAGGTAAGAAGTTTGATTGAACAAAAGAGTGTGAGGCTAGTTTTTAGCAGCTTAAGAAATTTTTGACACATGCTCCAGTGTTAAAGATTGCATATCTCGATAAGGAGTTTGTAGTGTGTACATATGCATGTAAGAGAGGAATTTCTAGAGTCCTCATGCAGGATGGACAGGTGGTATTCTATGAGTCACGAAAAATAAAAGAGCATGATCAAAACTAACCAAAACATGATCTTAAGCTAGGAGCAATTATACATGCACTGAATATGTGGAGGCATTATCTTCTTGGTAGGTGGTTTGTACTTTTGAGTGATCACATCGGGTTGAGGTACTTATTTGACCAACCGACTATGAATGCTAGGCAAGCTAGATGGTTGGCCACGATTAGTGAGTTTGAATTTGAGATCAGGTACATCAAGGGAAAGGAAAACATGGTCAAAAATTCTCTTAGCAGGAAGGTACAGGTAAATCACCTAGCAGCTATGAACTCCTATGGGACAAACTTACAGGATAGGATCTTGCAGGCAGGTCAGTTGGATCATAGGTATATGGAGTTTGTGCAAAGGTTACAACAAAGTACAAGTACAAGTGTTGTTACAGGTACATGTGTTGGAACAGGTATAGGTACAAGTGTTGTTACAGGTATAGGTCTTGATATGGGTACAAGTGGTAGTACAGGTACATGTACAGGTGGCATTATAGTTGCAGGTATAGGTACAGGTACATGTACCGCTACAAGTGTAGGTGTACAAGATTTGGACTACAGTCTCACAATAGATGGATTGATTAGATTTAGAGATATAATATATGTACCAGACAACAATGAGCTCAAGAGGGTGATCTTGAGGGAGTTTCATGTGAAACAATATTCGGGTCACCCAGGCTACCAGAAAACATTTACTATAGTGAAGAGATTTTACTATTGGTCAAATATAAAGAAAGATGTGGTAGAGTTTGTAGCCAGATGTTTGGATTGTCAGATCGTTAAGGAAGAGTGTAAACATCTAGGTGGACTGCTGCAAACGATTATGATTCCAGAGTGGAAATTGGAGGTCATTTCCATGGATTTCATTACATGTTTTCCCAGGACTATTAGACAACATGATTCCACCATGGTTGACAAAGGTTGCACATTTCATTCCATTGAATACTACATACTCAGCGAGTGATGTAGCACATGTGTTTATCAGAGACATAGGCAGATTTCATGGTGTTCCGAAGAAGATTGTATCCAACAGGAATGAAAAGTTCACTTCCAAGTTTTGAAAGGAGTTGTTTGCAGGTTTGGGCACCGATTTTTCCTTCACCACAAATTATTATTTACAGATAGATGGACATAATGAGAGGGTCAATAGGATATTTGAGGATATGTTGAGGATGTATGTGATGCATCAACAACGCAAGTGGAAAGAGTATCTTCCACTAGTAGAGTTCACCTACAACAAAGAGTATTAGGAGTCATTGAGGATGAGTCCATTTGAGGCATTGTGTGGGTGGAGTTGCAACACTCCTATCAATTGGAGTGATATGGTTAACAAGGTACTGATTGGACCAGATATGTTGACAGAAATGGAACAAGAAATGCAGGTGATCAAGCAGAACTTGAAAGCAACATAGGATATGAAGAAGATTTATTCAGACAGTAACACATTGTTCAAGGAGTTTCAGGTTGGGGATCAAGTGTACTTTCATATCAAGGCCAAGAAGAGTTCCTGCGGATTGGATCATGTGCCAAGCTGGAACCAAGTTTTTTTGGACCCTTCAAGATCATTGAGAGGGTTGAACCGGTGGCTTATCAACTTGCACTACCTTCCACAGTGAAAGTCCATGATGTTTTTCATATATCGTTGCTTAAGAAATGTGTTAAATATGTTGATCATGTTATTTATTGGTCTGTATTGCAGGTGGATCCAGAAGGAGAGTTCCAACTGGAACCACAATGCATTTTGCGGAAAAATATGCTCATGCTCCAGAATCGAGAAATCGAGCAAGTTAAAGTGAAATGGAAGCACTTTGGGCCTGATGAAGCTACATGGGATATGGAAAATCATATGCGGGCTATGTATCCTTCATTTTTTTTCGGTTGATGGAAAGCATTTTTGGTGTGACGTTGATTTTTGTTTAGCATATGTTTTGGCAATGTTTTGGTATATGTTTTGATGTGATGGTGGGATGTATTTACATATGTATATGGATGTAAATATCACCATGAGCTATGTTATAAAGCTCCAATAAGTGGTATGGTGTCATGTCATTATAGTTGTCACGTTGTTATGATGTCATGTTGGTTTTATTTTCAGTAGGTTGATCATTGTAAATACTGCATAGAGCTATGTTATAAAGCTCCATGGCCAGTATGTTTATTTTTAGTGGTGTTGGTGAGGTATATGTGTGATTGAACACTGAGGATGGTGTCCCCCAAGGGGGAGGGTTCTGTAATAACCCTGGTGAAAATACATGTAATAAACTTAAAATAATAACCATGGTTGATGGGACCAGTATTCCAAGATGAATGGTGAGCAAAACATCCTAGTGCGGGTGTTCACATGGTTTATTATGGCTAAGGAAATTGGAAAAGGCTATGGCTAAGACATTAAAGAGGAAACAAATATTTTTGGAACATTTATTTATGAAAATAATGGAAATTAGGAGAAAAGGGAGGTAAAAGGTCATGGGCTGCATGTGAGGAGGAAAATAAAGGAAAATGAAGAAAATAGAAGCGTTTTCTATAAAAAATCTTATGAGGATTAGTTGGTAACTTTTGTCAATGAATTTTTGGAGTTCTATCATTATTCTCTCTCTCTCTCTCTCTCTCTCTCTCTCTCATACTCTTGGATACTTAGATTTTTCTTGGAGCACTCCTGGAGAGTGTGGATACTTGGTCATTTGGAGCGAGAAGGCAAAGAAAGAGCAGGAAAGCACTAGTGGACATCTGGATCAACACCTACACAAGGATTTGATTGTAGGTACTGAGTTTCATTTATGTTTTCCTCACTAGTTTTGGCATACATGGTGTATGCATGTGGATTTTACTAGCCTTGCCATTTCCTAGACAACCATGGTCACTTGTGGGTTTACTTCCATTGATTATTTTCCAGTTGGTTCTCATGAGTCCTTTAGCTGTTGGGTTGAGTTATTAGTTCATAGAGCCTTGGTTGGACAAACGCTATGGAGCCCGACATACAACTGTTGGGTACATTTACTTTTGCTGGAGCCTTGGTTGGAAAAACGATCTGGAGCCATAGGTGGGTTGAGTTACTAGTCCTAGATCCTTGGTTGGAAAAATTCTCTAGAGCCTGGGAATAATTAGGGTTGAGTTATGATAAGGTGCTCAGTGTTTAGCTCAAAAATCAAAGTTTTCAGAATTTCTTGAAACTAGGACAACAACGTAGATCTCGTCACCATTATTCCAACACAACTCATTTCATCAAAATCCGAGTTCGTATGAGTAAGTTATGGTTTGTTGTCCATTTTATCAAACAACTAATTTTTTTTTTTAATTGGATAGGTTGCTGACATGGAATCCTAGTCAACAAAAAGGAATCTTCTGGGAATATTATTCAGGTTTCTGCCAATGAGGCTGTGACAAGTTGCACTTTCGAATTCACAAGTTTGGTCTATGTGGGTGAAATTTTCCTAATGGTTCTAAGGTGGAATTGTATTCCTTTTTTATGGTAGTTATTTAATTATGATATATATATATATATATATATATATATATATATTATATGTTTAGACATATTATATAGAATATATATATGTTCTATTAAATATATTTAAATATTAAACTAAACCAAAGTTTCGTTGAATCATATACCAATGCAATTAAAACCTTATTTCGTTGGATTGCTACTCATATTCCAAGACCAATAACAATTCCAAGGTCCCTGTATAAGTTTCGTTGGGTTCGTTGATATTATATGATATGCAAAAAGCTTTAGTAATGGGATCGAGGTCGAGTTTGAACCCCAGACCTCTGCCCCACAAGCCCGCGCTCTAACCAATATGCCACGACGCGTTAATTGTTTAAATTTTCACTCCGACTTACATTTATCCCTTACACAGTGGGACTGATGGAGCACGGAGGGGCCAGCCTGCAGGCCAACCCCTCCACCATGTAACCATATCATATGACCCAGCGCTGGAACCAAACGACTAAACACACTTTATGCGCTAAGCACCACTTATTAAAGTTAATCCATACTTATCTCCAAGCTAATGTGCAGTTAACTTGGTGGCTCATTTGGCGGAGTGCGCCAAATCCGACGGAAACCCCAGTTTTGGCGGGGTTAGCTAGAGTTCCTTAGAATTAGTGGAGAAATTGCAGGAATTTTATTTTTGCCATAATGGAGGTAATATTTGACCAAATTGGAAAAATTAATAGTCAATATTAGATTATTTTGGAATTCTAGAGACAATGGTACATGTTTCAGAGGCTGAAAATGAATTATACGTGTGATTTTACTACAGGTAAGTTCAAGGGAGCCTAGGGTCACTGGGGAAGGAGGTCAAGTATAGACCAGCCAGAGTCATTTTTCAGGAATTGGATAGTCATTTTTAGATTATTTGTATGTTATGAAGACAATATAACAGGTCTTAGGAGCAATTGAATAATGTAAACAACACTTTTCCAAATTTGAGCTAATACAAGAGGTCCAAGCTATGGAGTTGGACCAAGGAGATGTAGCCCAGGAGGGGTGAACTCATTCATCAAAAACTTGTGTTGATGGATTTATTTATGGTTTGATGTACATGTTTATGTTTTTGTTCAATTCTTACTTATGTTTTTTTTTTAATCATTAATTTCAACATAAAACACAAGACAATTTCTTGTTTTGACACTCACCTGCACCAAGGAAACTAAAGCACCACAAGCAAACAAGAAGCAAATAAAATATAATTATGAACATGTAATTAGAACAAAAAAACTAACATACAGGTTCATATCAAGTTACTAGTCCTATATACTTGGTTGGAACAAAAACTCTGGAGCCATAGAGCAACTTGGGTAGAGACCAATCCGTGAGGGTTAGTGATGTCTGACTGTGAGGTGGAATCAATGGTTTGAGGTTGAGATGGTTTTGTCTCTGGACCCCTGGTTTGGTGTTGATTGATATGTTTGATAAAGTCCCACATTAATTCCTGGAATATGGCATGGGGGTGATTGGCTAAAGTGACACTTGGCTGAGCCAATCTATGGTTGGGTGGAACGTGGAAGTCCCATCTCCAGTTGGTTTTTACATTTAGTAATGAAGAGATTATTCCTCTGGTATTCGGTATGAAAATTTACTAGTTTATGTATGGATTTTATTACTATTATATCCATTGTATTTCTATTGTTATTGTGTTGGTTATAAGCATGCATTCAATTAGTGATGATGTATGGCTCTATCCATTCTTTTACTTGTAAATGAATACACAATGTATCTATGGTTAAATAGACTATATTGTAGCTTATGATTTAGGGGATCAATTCTTCTTAGCTATTCTCAGAGAAGTAAGAGACCCCCATGTTTAAATCTGTTTTTTATTCCTGTATATGCAATGTTTGTGACATGCTTGACGAAATTCGTATCATGGATATGAGGGGTTCGGATGAGTTCCTAATGATGAAATTTCTTTCATACCTTTTTTTTAATGTTATTTATCATCTCCTATAGTTTCATGAAGTTTTGGGTAGTGACCTGGGATCTGGGGATAAAAGGTGGCATAAATCCCAGAGTTGTAGGCAAAAAATTGACCAAACCGGGCCATGGGCGTTACCTTTCCTTGGCATGCCCGCAGGTAAGGATTTTGGCCGCTACCTTGCCTTGGCATGCCTACGTCTAAGGCTCACATTGGTCAAAAATTTAATCTCCCTCAGGGTTCAGGGGCTTGGAAGGTTGGGTTACCTCCTGAGAATGTTTTTGATGTTGTGTAAGGTGTATTTGTCTTGTTTCCAACAGTTCCACTTCCTTAAGGTCATCTAAGAGGTTGAATCTCATATTAGTAGCCTCTTGTCACATGTTTACCCCGATTGGATGGTTAATTGGGTAGATGTGGGAAGAGGGTGTTACAAATAGTGGGATTCTATGGAGCAAAACAATAACAACATGGGGGATACATGGCACAAAAATAACAATAGGGGGCTACACTAATAATAATAATGATGAGAATACACTAGTATTACAGGGACCTAATAGTGGAGGTGGTGAAGCTTCTAGATTCATTGTGCTAACTGAAGGGTGGAGGTGGAGCAACCTATGGATTCCATCAATAGTTGGTAGATGGAGATGGTATAGTCTCTAGACTCCCTATTTCATCCAAAAACATTGGTTGATTCCTTGAAAGAACTCTCCTTAAAGCTATAAATCTGGCTTGAGGGTCATTGGTTGCAAGAAAAAATTATATTGAAAGCCAATCTAAGATTAGGTGGAGAGTTGAAGTCCAAATCTCAGTTTCCAGCTCCTTCATCATAAATTAAGTGCTTATATAGCTCAGTGTGGTTGTATTTGAGTTATAAATTCTCATTGTGTGTTTAATGCATGAATTAATGCTATGATATGTTATTTCCTTCATGGTTTGAGGAGAAATTTAGCTCTTGTGTGTTGATGGGACATTGTCAAACTTTATGTTTATTTCTAAGCTAAGATTTTATCTAAATTCCTGAGTACTTGAGATGTGTGAATCTCTGTGGTTTGGTTGGTCTAATGCATTTGTGCTATGTGAATTCTTGTGAGAAGCATGTAATTTCCTTATTTAGATCTATATACATTTGTATGGTTTTGTGACTATAATGGACACAATGGTGAGGATTGAGTAAATGCCCATATGAGCTTACGGGAGGTAGAAACAATATTATAAGCCAAAGGCATGGACTTATGGTTTTACTATTCAATATCAAGAGGTATCGGCCTATAGCATAGGGAACCAAGGGCATCCCTGTCCTTGTATAAATATATGTACATATAATTTTATATATGAGATGCTGTTATGAAACCAACTCCAAAAATAGAAGAAGAGAGAGATCAACGCCTCATAAATAAGCCACTTCGAGGGGAAACCTCCTTTACATTACATAAATGAACAATTATTGGATGATACAAATGAAAAAACCTCCTTTCTATATATAGGAGTCCATGGGATCACAATATAATCCTAGCTGACCTAACAATAATAATGTAAGGGCACAATAATAACAATATGGGGGTTACAGGGGTACAATAATAACCATAAGGGGGATACACTAAAAACAATAAGGGACTACACTAGTAATATAGGGACATAACATGCCACTCTCCCTTAAAAAAGTGTTGTCCTCAATGCTTTATTAGATCTAGATACTTCTGAATAAAATTCTCATCCTCCCATGTAGGATATTTAGTAGGTAAATTCTTCCACTTGATGAGATACTCTGAAATTGATCGATTTCGTAGGTGCCGAGTTCTTATTTCTATAACTGCTCAGGTTCCAATATGATTTTTCCTTCCTCATCAAGTTCTAGATATATTGTTTGAACTGGAATATTGTCACCTATAACCTTCTTTAAGCATGAAACATGGAAAACTGGATGCACTCGAGAAGAAGAAGAAAGCTCCAATTTGTATGCCATAAAACCAGTCTTTTGCAACACCTTGTAAGGACCATAATACTTCGGCGATAATTTATTTTCCTTCTTAGCTTGCTGGAGGGACATTTTTTTGTATGGTTGTAGCCGTAAAAATACCATGTCTTCTATATCAAAACTTCTCTCTCTTTGATATTGATTTGCCTTTTGTTTCATTCAATTTTGTGCCAAATTTAGGTTATCCTTTAAGAGTTGGAGAGCCTTTTGTTGATGCTCGATGTGATATTGCATTGCTTGAACCTTAGAATTTTATCTTAAATATGATGTCATGGATGGTGGATGATATCCATAAAGTGCCATAAATGGGGTCATTTTTGTTGTAGTATGGAAGGAAGTGTTATACCACCATTCAGTCATAGGTAACCACTTGACCCATTGCGTTTGTTTATCGGATACAAAACAATGAAGATATCCTTCCAAACAATTTTTCACTATCTCAGTTTTCCCATCAGATTGAGGATGATAAGATGAGCTATGAGCTAGTTGAGTACCCAAATAAGAAAATAATTCCATCCAAAAATTTCCAGTAAAAATGGGATCTTTGTCACTTACAATAATCTTTGGGTTTCCATGTAGCTTCTGAATTGTTTCCATAAATTCAGTAGCAACTGTACTTGCATTAAATGGATGAGATAATGGAGAAAAGTGTGCATACTTGGTAAGTATATCAACTACCACCATGATGATGCTCTTTCCTTCGGACTAAGGTAAACCTGTGATAAAATCCATTGAAATCTCCTCCCAATGTTGACTTGGAATGGACAAAGGTTGTAGAAGACCTGGGGTCTTAATTGTATCAACTTTATTTTGTTGGAAAACCAAACATTCTGCCACAAAATTTTGAATATTAGATTTAAGGCCATCAAAAAAAAATTCTTTCTTCACCCTGTGGTAATTTTTTAAAATTCCCGAGTGTCTACCTAAGGGAGAAGTGTGCAGTTCCAAAAGAATCCTTTGTTTTAGTTGGGAATACTAGCACAAATTTTCTAAGGAAGGGTTTGAAAATGGAATTAATCAACCCTTGAAATGTAGAAGGTGCATTGGTAAGGCCAAAAGGCATGACCAAAAATTCATAATGACTCTCATGAGTTTGAAATGTTGTTTTCAGAATATCTTTAGTCTTCATTCTAATTTGATGATATCCTGGAGGAAGATCCAACTTGGTAAAATACATTTCTCCATGTAATTCATCCAATAATTCATCAATCACAAGAATGGGAAATTTATCTTTAATAGTGAGCTTATTGAGCTCCCTATAATCCAGACACATGTGCCATGATCCATACTTCTTGTGCACCAATACTATTGGAGCAGAGAAAGAACTTTGACTAGGTTGAATTATACCAGCCTCTAACATTTCTGCAATCATACGTTTAATTTATCACTTTTGGACATAAGGATATTTGTAAGGCGTGATGTTTGGAGGAAAAATTCCTAGAATCAAACTAATAACATGATCATGATCACGAATAGGTGGGAGTCCTTTGGGAGTTTCAAACACCTTGGAATGATTGTCCAAGAATTTTTGGAGATATGGAGAAATATATGATTTTGATGTTGGAACTTCTAGTGAGCATAATTGTGCAATTACACCACATTGTTATTTCTTCAAAATATTTTTCATGACATTAGATCTTATTATCTTTCTCGGCTTCCTTGCGATACCCCGTAATTTAACTTCCTTTCCTTCAATTTTTTTTTTTAATTTTTTCTTGAAAATTAAAAGCTACTATCCCCAAAGATTGTAACCGTTGTACTCTTAGT
This sequence comes from Pinus albicaulis, assembly GCA_034641835.2. Taxonomy (NCBI): domain Eukaryota; kingdom Viridiplantae; phylum Streptophyta; class Pinopsida; order Pinales; family Pinaceae; genus Pinus; species Pinus albicaulis. Next base: position 195,919,572 of record CM076572.1, on the reverse strand, counting down.
ACAACATCAAAACCTCCCATTGGAATGGAAAGAATTGGACTATTCAATACGTATTCCCCCATGGTTAGCTTGATATTATGGCATTTTCCAGAGAAATTTATAGTTCCTCCATTTGCAACCATCACTTGACACTTTGGTGTTGGGTATAGGAAGAAATTCAATTCCTTGGCTACCTTACAATGAATAAAATTATGGGTACTACCTGAATCAATCAACACTATTAAATTTTTCTTCTTGATATGCCCTTCTATCTTGAGAGTTTGAGGAGTCATGATTCCTGCCAATGCATTCTAGGATATGGTTAGACTCATTTCTTCTTTCTCTAGGGTTTGTTCCTGGTGTATATCCTCTTATTTTGAAGTTTCTTGTTCATTTTCTTCCTCCTCTTCACAATATATGTAAAATAATTTCTTCTCAGCACACTTGACCTTTAGTGTATTTGCTATCACAATTGTAGCAAAACCCTTTTGCTCTTTTTTCTTCCAATTGTTGTGGTGTCAACCTTGTAGGTTGTGGAATTATAGGAGTAAAAACACTTCCATATTTATATATGTGAGTAGTAGGCTTCCTTGTCACCATAATTTTACATTCAATTTTTCTTTCCAACCTGAATGAATTATCCAATGAATCAGGTTCCCAAAGGAAAACCTGATTTTGGATGTTATCCTTTAAAGTCCCTATGAAGACATCAATCCTGTGTTCCCATGGAATATCAACTACACTTATATTCAATTTTTGGAAGTACTCAATGTGCTCCATGACTTAACCCTTTTGTTTGAGATTTATCAATTGGCTAAAGAAGGTGTTGCTATTTGTATCCTCAATATGTGCTATCATTTCCTTCGTAAAAATTGACCAAGTGACAATCTTTTTATGGGAGAAAAGCCATCGATACCATAAAAATGTATTTTGTTCTAAATATAAAGTTGCAAGGTGTACCTTTTGTGTGTTTTTCACATTATTGAGATCAAAATATTTCTCCATTTGTAGTATCCATTTTACAGGATCCTTGCCATCAAAATTCATCATATTGATCTTTGGAATATGGTGGGTCTTCAATCCAACATTAGAGTTCATGAAATCACGATTAACATTTATTTTGTTCTCATAATGAGTTTCCTCTACTATATTTTCGCCATTAGGAATCATGTCTTGTATCAACATTGTCAAACCTTCCTTCAAACCTTCCATGTTTGATTTTATATCATTCTTCATGTCTTCCATGTTTTCTTTAATTTTTTCTACGATGTCTTCCATGCCATTCTTCAAACCATCCATCTTAGCTTCCACGCCTTTATTCAAACCCTCCATATTAGCTTCCACACCTTTCTTCAAACCATCCATCTTCGCTTCCACGCATTTCTTTAAAACTTCCATTTCATTTTTTGTTTCTCTTTGCGAGAGCGAAATTTGGTGCGCTTGTTCTTGTAATTTTGATATATCATGTTGCACTTCTTCATCTTCATGAGTCATAGTAGAGTATTCTGGGGCCTTAATGGGTGTTGAATTATTTTTAAGGGGAATTTTAGAACCAAATACTTATATCTATGCTTCAATATCCCTTGGAATCAGTTCAAATTGATTTTTCAAACAATACTTATGCAATTTGAAAAAAATACACACCTTCTTCTTACTTTTGAGGATATCGATATTAAAACTGAATTATCTCTGTGATTTCGGAATGTCAATATTTGAAATTTGGTCATGTAGTATCCCTCTTAATATTCTTTCGAATGCCACAAGTCTAACCTGATTTGGATGCTTCAAGCCAAAGTTATCCCCAATCTCCCACAATGACCTAATTATGGACTGGTTCAATAGAGAGAACATGTACAACGTTCCACGTGTCACTGTTTCATCCTTCAACTCTGAAATTGATACAAAAGAAACTAAAGTTCATGTACTTTCAGCCAATTTTTACATAATTCCAATTTGATGCTTAGAGAGAGAGTTATGGTGATTTTCCCAAGGTGACCTCTTTTAGATGAAATTCGGGAGCTTGCAAAAACCCTAACTTCCACATATCATATCTTTGAAACTATTGCGAACCAAGATCTGAAATGTTTACAAGATGTTCCTCTGGATTTCAAATTCTTGTGGTAAATATTTCATCTTCTAAACCTTCGTAGGAAAAAAGTAATAGTGAATATTCCACGATGACCTGTTTGGAGTAGCGAAACCCTAGAATCCAAAGCTCTGATACCAAATGTTATGAAACCAGCTCCAAAAATAGAAGAAAAGAGAGATCAATGCCTTAGAAATAAGCCACTTTGAGGGGGAAACCTCCTTTACAGTACATAAATAAACAATTCTTGGATGATACAAATGAAAAAACCTCCTTTATATATATATGAGTCCATGGGACCATAATGTAATCCTAGTGGGCCACAATATAATCCTAGCTGACCTAACAATAATAATGTAAGGGCACAATAATAACAATATGGGGGTTACAGGGGTACAACAATAACCATAAGGGGGCTACACTAACAACAATAAGGGACTACACTAGTAATATAGGGACCTAACAGATGATACTTTAATCTCAGGAGGGTTGGCTATGTACATACACCACTATGTATGGGATGGAACAAATATATGTATATATATTCTCAAAAGAGATAGGGTCGGGCTACATGGCAAAAGCCTTAGAAAAGTCCCATTTCACTATATACATATATATGATATTATACTTTAAGCTCGAGAAGAATGGATATGTACATACACCACTATGTATGGGATGGAAAGAATATATGCTCACAAGACTCATAGGCTTGGGTTTCATGATGAAAGCCTTAGCGAAGGCCCATTTAACTATATATATATATATATATATATATATATATATATATATATATGGGCATAAGCTCAAGAGGAAAAATAATGGTCGAATGTGTCGATGGATACGTAAACATATATGAATATGTGTTATAATTTAGGAGACTTGGTGAAGGCCCACATATAAATATATACAAATATATATGGATAGTAGCGACATAAATTGACTAAGTGTCAAGGAATGTAAGTTCAGAAGGTGACGACAAATTCTAGGTCTCAGGGTTCTGTCTTGGGGAGCCCTAGAGCATGCACCATTATGAAAGGTCAAGACAGAAGAAACTCCAACATTCAACACTAAAATATTATAGCATAAAATGCCTATTTTATACCATAAGGTCAGGACCAGTGGGACCCATGCCATGGTGTAAAGTGACAAGTACTAAGGTTGATGTGGCTCCACGATGGTATCCCATGTGGAAGCTATATTTAGTGATTGGGTGATCAAATTTTCACTCAAAAATATCAAAGTTCTCAAAATGACATGAAACCTAAATGAATGTGAAGTGTTCATTGTTATGAATTCAACGCCATTCATTTCACCTCAATCTGACACTCAAAGCTCAAGTTATAGCTTGCTGACTGTTTTCCCAAACAGGAAAATTTGGCAAAAAAATGTGCAGACAGGGAGCCTAGTCAGCAGTTTGTATTGCTAACGTGGCATGATGATTGGGCAGGTCAATGGGAAATTCAACAGGCTGTTCAACATATTACACTAGCAATTTAATGACTGCCAAGTGGTAGAGTTTTATTGGTGCATTTGGTGCGAGTTGGCATTGTTTTATTGGTTGGCCAATGAGGAGGAGGCATGTGGCTTAGTCTGGGGCCGCCATGTGTCCCCCTCATGCTAGTGTAAAATTTTGGTTAATGGAACAGAGGGACTGGGCGGGTGTCGAACATTAGACCTCCGCTGAACTAACACGCACACATACCGTCTCCTCTATACCATAATTCTTAACCATATTACAACAAAACGTTTATTTGAAGTTTCATATGTCCGTCATTGGGGGGGAGAGGGGCCCAACCCCCAAGACATACGACCAAGGTCCAAGACCACTGGTGGAGTGGGAGGAGCACTTAACCTTAAGCTCAGTCATTAACACTTAATCCCACCTTTATTTAACTCTAAACACAGTTTAATTATCGCTTAAGATGGATTAGCCACAAAGCGCCAGTTTAGTGTTAAGACAATTTAATTAGCAGATAAGTGGGATTAATTAAACTAACTTGGATTAAGCTGGCGGTTCTGAAAAATCCGATGGAGTTTCCAAAATTAGCGCCAATTAGCCCAATTTTGGGCTAGTTAGCTATTTTTGGGGAGGAAATTGTGGAGCAAATTTGGAGAAGTCATAACTTAGCCAATTTTCTACCAAATTGAGCTCAGAAAGAGGCTAAGGTACCATTTTTTAGTATTCTGGACTTAATGGAATAGGTCTCAGGTTCCATTGAGCACATCTACATAACCTTTTTTCAAGTTGAATACCAAGGGTGTATGTATCAATCAAGCTTTTGAGCATAACGTTTTGAGTTTTTATCCATATTGAGCTCAGAAAGAGGCTGTATAGAGGTTTTTGGATGCTATGAATCCAATGGTGACTTATTTTTTCTATTTTGAGCACATCTAGATGGAATTTTTCAGGTTTGAGGCTAAGGGGTGTATGGATCAAGGAGGGTTTGGTAGCACTTCCTAAGGGTGTTCAACACGAAGAAGACCTTGTAGGGGTTTTCCTCACCTTCAGAATTCATATGCATCAACTGTAACCGGTAGGGATCAATGTGGAATTGAAGGATGCACATGATTTTTTTTTACTCATTTCAGTTGAAGTATGTCATCTTTGTAGGATGTGTTTTGAGTTGTTGCTATTATGAGAGTTCTCTGTAGGAGAAAATTACCTTATAGGGGTAATAGCCAAATTTTATTTTCAGCAAAATTTTATGTACTTCATTGATACTGAATTTATATGAGTGGTCTAGTCATGTTGATAGGCCCGAAGATGTAGCCTAGGAGGGGTGAACTTCGTCAACAAACCTTTTGTCTTTCTCTTCTTTATGCCTACATGGATTATGTGTTTTATAATCATTATGTTCAATTGCATATGAATATTAATTCATGTTGAAGAGACATTAAACAAAAATGTTGTTTTTGAAGACCCAGTTTCATGCTTGCAAAGCGTCGACACGGTCCTAATTTTAGTTTTATGTGATTCTCAGGAAGAGGAAAGAGAACACCTCCTCCAAATGTAGATCAGTTGGTATCAGAGCTATAGTTTACCAAGTTGCAATATGGGAAGAAAAAAAGGTCTCCAAGAGCTTGAGGAGCGAAATTTGGCTCTTGGAATGGAGAACATAGAGTTGAGAAGGATGTTGGAAATTGTTGAAGAGGAGAAGAGGAACATGCACTTTGTATTGCAACAAGTGCTTGATGAGAAAGTTGCAGAAAGTTGAAATCCTGCACCAACAAGAGAAACCTCCAAGATGAAGCTGGTATGTGGACATGGTTCAAATAGTGGATTTGGACCATACAAGCAAGATGATGCATATCTATTTTTCAATCATATTCAAGAAGCACACCGTATGCCAATGGATAAAAGTGGGTGGCTAGAGTCATCTACAAGTTGGCCATGATCATCATCATCAGAGGCTAAGAATATGAATGGAAAATCTAAGGAGGTAATTAGCATTTCCAGTACCACTCCTTCCATATATGTGCATAAAAACACTTTTGCAATGTTCGAGCAACATAACAAAGGCATAGGTATGAATTTTCTCTCCAAGATGGGCTATGAAGGTGGAGGCCTATGCATAAATGGCCAAGGCATTAACAATCCAATTTTGGTAGAGGAAAGACCAAAATATATGGGATTGGGACATGGTTGCAAAGAATATGGAGAGTGCTCTAAATGGCCTAAGGTGCATCAAGCATCTGAGAAAGAGATATCACCTCCTTGTGACAATCGTTGAAGCTGCAATTCCAATGACATGTATAACTCTCAAGAGTGTTTTTCCAGGCATGGTGATTTTGAATACTTATGGAATCAGTAACCTTGTACATTTTGTGATTGTTTTGACCATTGCGTGGCTGTGTTTGAGAAATGCATGATAATGGTTAAACGAATGAACCAAAATTTGGGCATCAAACATAATGAATTTCTTTCACATGAGAGAACTTCTATGTCTGCAAACAAGAATAATTTTTTTTGTGCTCATTGTAAAGTGCATGGACATGACACTGAACAATGTTGGAAGTTATATTTGAAGCTTCCTTTAAAGAAAGGTAAAGATATTATGAAACATGATGCAAGGGAAACAAAAGGTGGCCAAGAGGACTCACATCAATCCTGAGAAACCTTCAAGACAAGATGGTGCAAGAAGAGAACCCATAAGCCTAGGAGAGGCACAATTGAGTAGACTTATTGTAAAGTTGTTTTTAAAATTGTGTAAATACTTGTTGTCATTACCTGTTTAGGTACTTTTGTAAAGTGAACATTTGTTTTCACTATGTTCAACAAGTAGATGTTTTTCATTCATGTATGTATTGTCTTGTTATAGTCCACATTTTCAAGGAATTTTGTGAATGTACAAAATTGTCATTCAAGTTGTCTACAAGTTTGTCATATCTTCACCTATACAACTATTCAATTTGAAACTTGTGTGAATAGAGTATTGTGGTTAAGATGAATATGTTTTATAGACAAGTCAAAGCATATCATGAAACATTTTTGCAGGAGTGTACTACTCATGTACAAATTTAGCTTGAAGACATTAAAGAAAATTTATGTTGTTTCTGATTGCCAAGATGGAGTCAAGTTTGTATTCAAAAAATTAATTGTAAGGATGAAGTGTTTTCAAGTCGTGAAAAGATGAGGGTAAAGATCATGTTCAGATTCCACTCAACAATATTTTTATTCCTGCAACAACGATAAGAATGTTGGATCAACTCTTGACAGGACATCAGGTCTTCATGAGGAGGATAAGTGAAGTGCCTTGATTGGGGCTTGAAGGGAACCAATTGAAATTTTTTTAATCTGGATTGAGTTTTTGTGGGTATTTTGAGTTCCATCCTCTTTATATTGACTAGGGAAGTAAACTTTTGGAGTCCAAAAGTTTTTAGTGGGGAGGTGTGATAAGGTGATCAAATTTTCACTCAAAAATAATAGTTCTCAGAATGACACAAAACCTGAACAAACGTGAATTTTTCATAATTATGAATCCAACGACATTTGTTTCACCTCAATCTGACACCCAAAGCTCAAGATATAGCCTGCTAACCATTTTCCCAAACATGCAACTTTGGCAAAACATTGTGCAGACATGGAGCCCAGTCAGCAGTCTGTACTTCTAACATGGCATGATGACTAGGTAGGTCAATGGGAAATTCAATGGGCTGGTCAAGACATTACACCAGCGAATGAATGACTGCCAAGTGGCAGAGTTTGATTTGTGTGTTTTGGTGCGAGTTGGCATTGTTTTATTGGTTTTGAGAAGGCCAATGAGGAGGAGGCACATGGCTCAGCCTGGGCCCACTACGTGTCCCCATCATGGTGGTGTAAAATTTTGGTTAATAGACCAGAGGGATCGGGCGGGGGTCAAACATGAGACCTCCACTGAACTAATGCGCACACATACCATCTCCTGCACAACATAAGTCTTAACCATATTACAACACCACATTTATTTGAATTTTCATATGTCCGCCGTTGGGGGGGAGTGGGACCAGCCCCATGGGACAACCCCCAAGACATATGACCAAGGCCCAAGAACACCATCAGAGCGGGAGGAGCATTTAACCTTAAGCGCAATCATTAACCGTTAATCCTGCGTTTATTTAAGACTAAACATAGTTTAATTAGATTTTAAGCTAGATTAATCACAGAGTGTCGATTTAATTAGCAGACAAGCGAGATTAATTAAAATAATCTGGATTAAGCTGGCGGTTCTGAAAAATGTGGCGTATTTTCCAAAATTAGCGCCAGTTAGCCCAATTTGGGGCCAGTTAGCTATTTTTGGGGAGGAAATTGTGGAGTAGACTTGGAGAAGTCATAAGTCAGTTGATTTTCGACCAAATTGAGCTTAGAAATAGGCTTTGCTACCATTTTTGAGTATTCTGGACTTAATGGAATAGGTCTTAGGAGCCATTGAGGACATCTACATAGTATTTTTTTCAGGTTGAAGACTAAGGATGCATGGATAAATCAGGCTTTTGATCATAACCTTTTGAGATTTTATCCAAATTGAGCTCAAAAAGAGGTTGCATAGAGGTTTTTGGATGCTATGAATCCAATGGTGACTTATATTTTCTGTTTTGAGCACATATTGATGGAATTTTTCAGGTTTTAGGCTAAGGGGTGTATGGATCAAGTAGGGTTTGGTAGCAGTTCCTGAGGGTGTTGAACATGAAGAAGACCTTGTAGGGGTTTTCCTCACCTTCAAAATTCATATGCAACAATTGTAACCAGTAGGGATCAACTTAGGTTTAACTTCTTTCATCATGAAGTTTTCATTAAGTGCTTCAATTCATAATTGAAGGATGCATATGATGTTTTTGACTCATTTCAATGGAAGTATGCCATCTTTGTAGGAGGTGTTTTGAGTTGTTGTTGTTGTGAGAGTTCTCTGTAGGAGAACATTAACTTGTAGGGGTAATAGCTACATTTTATTTGTATAAAAATTTTATGTACTTCATTGATACTGAATTTATATGAGTGTTCTAGTCATGTTGACAGGCCCAGAGATGTAGCCCAGCAAGGATAAACTCCGTCAACAAACCGGTTGTCTTGCTCTTCCTTATGCCTACATGGATTATGTGTGTTATAATCATTATGCCCAATTGCATATGAATATTAATTCATGTTGAAGGGACATTAAACAAACATGTTGTTTTTGAAGACTCAATTGCATGCTTGCAAAGCATCTACACGGTCCTAAGTTTAGTTTTATGTGATTCTGAGGAAGAGGAAAGAGAACACCTCCTCCAAATGAAGATAATTTAGCCACCTTAGAGGATCGGAAGGCTTAAAAAAGTGACACATGACACATTCAAAGAAATCCATGTGGATGGGATGATGTTAGAGTGATGGTTGCGAGGTTTTATAACAAGACGGAGAAAAGGCCCAAAAATGACGTAAAAAGGGGGTTTTGTCTCAGGAATTTTGGAAGGTTGAACACTAAGTAAATATGTTGAGAGACAGGGCCAAGATGAGAACTTCCCCATCGTTTGATGAGGAAAAGTCTTTATCACCTCGGTACCTTTTAAGTGGGTGTATGTTTACTACCAAGGAGATTAGATGAGAGAAGAGGCCAAGATGGGAGCTTTCTCATCAATTGATGTGGATAATTCTATCTCGCCTTGGGACTTTTCAAGTGTGCGCATGTTTACCCAGGGGGTGGGGGTGGAATAACTTGGCGTGGATGCCACTTAGGCAGACTTAACACATGGACCTAGTGGAGTGATGTGGACTGAACCATGTGGGATGGAGGACTGCCACATGGGAACCACGTGGGTGCCATGTGGCAGCCATAAGGATGACTTGGGAAAAGGTCATTGGTCAAACCTTAAAGTGGCCATATATTTTTATTTGGGAGTCAGATTGAGAAAAAAAAATTATATCACTAAAAATATTTCGACGAGCCGGATGCAACGACAATGTTTAAGTTAAGTTTTGAGGATATCAAAAAATTGACAAAATTTAGGACCCCATTTCCATAATAGGAACTTGGAGGTTGGTTCAATGTTAGTAATGCCTTCTTCCACCCTTGGGATGTTCCTTCAAGGTATATGGGGGTGTTACATAGTGATATCATAGCTAAAGGTTCAACACTAGACATTTGGAAATAAGATAGGGCTCTAGAATAATGTGATAGGTGTTACAACTATTTATGAATGATGGTGGTCATGGGGACTTATGATATGTGTTTCTTGATGTATTTATTATGATGTTTGAATATAGTATTGGAAAATACTAAGAGGGGAGGTGAATCAATATTTCACTTTTTCTTACAATTGAATATTAAAATATTAACCAATAAAATCACATCAAAGGAACACAATATTTATATATATATATATATAATTACTTATATTACAAGGGAAGCTATAGCTTATGGTGTATCGACACCTATTGGAAGGAGCGACAACCCCTATTTTACCAGTATCCATTGGAAGGAGGCGAAAACCTCTTGAAGGAAGCTACAACTTCCTTTCCTAGCACCACCATGCCACCCTATGAAATAAAATATGAAAAAATATTCTTGGGCTCCTATACTAGGGGAAATGACCCAATCAATACTCAAAAATTTCAATAATAAAAAATCTAGTCACTGTACTCTTACTAAACCTCTTCTAGTCATTAATTGTTTTCTATACAACTTTTTTTCTTGAAATTATTCCACAAACACAAACCAATGTGCCAATGATATGCCCTATGACATGCTTATACTTGTCTCAAATTTGATCTTAGAAAACATATACCCATTACACTATCACCATCAACATCAAGTCTACTCCTTGATTCTTGATATGTCCAACACGTATGCTACTATAATGATCCTTAAAAAAAAAATGTGCCTAACATCAAAAGACACTGTAATCCATAACTCCAGTTAATGGCTTAAACAATCCTCCTTCAACAATTAGGATATCCCTAACTTGAGCCTCAAATCTCCTCAAAACGGCTCCTCAACCTGGCCAAATTTTTTCCTTGAGATGTTCCCCAAAATAGACTTTGGTCTACCTAAAAACACGAGCCTTAGAACAACTTTAGACAAACTTTAAAAAAAATCGTTAAATAAGTCAATAGAATGCCTTAGGTATTCGTCATGATCAGTGAAAGTATGCCTCCTTTCAAGGCTCATATTGGCTCATAAATGGATTTGGATCTGCATAAGAAACTAGCTATGGATCTACCTCAGAAGGATCCTCAGTACAAGCTGAATTTGCCTCAGGTCCAGGTCCGTTCCAATGTATAAATTCCATAGGTTTGTCTCAAATTTAACGTTCAATAACTCAACCTCATTTCCTTAAGGCAACCAATTTTTTTTAGCTCAAGAAATTCCTCAGATCAACCTCATACTAGCTAAGTATTACTTTTGACTTAATTACCTTGGGATAACTAAATAAACCATTATTTATTTATTATTCCTTATTTATACCTTATTTTATTTATGAGATAATTATTAAACCATTATTTAATAATTATTTCTTCCTTAATTCTTACAGAGTGATTAGTAAATCATTTTATTTGTTAATCACTTCAACCAATTTCTAAATAAATATATTTTACCATTTTGAATATCTTTTCCCTCTCAAAAACTATAATAAAATATACATAATGGATAGATTTTTATTTAGTCAATAATATTTTATTATTTTCTAATTCTCAATCTATTCCAATATTTTGTTATAAATAGAGGTTTTTCTCTCCATTCTTCACCATGACCATTTTCATTGTCCCATAGGATTTTAACTCCCACTTGAGTTCAAGCACATTTTATTTTCTTCCCATTGCATATTGAGAGAGAGAAGCACGTTGATGAAGCACAAGGACAAGGAAGGACCCATCCCATGGAGGGTGATCTATAGACCCAAGTTTATAAGTTCTCCTCACCAGATGTATCATTTTGATTAATAAAAATTTCTTATTCATATGATCCAATGGGCTTATACACTTTTATGCTTGTTGTTATATGTTGCTACAAGGATTTTCTCATGTTTTTGTTGTAGATCTGAAACATTGACACAACCACACTTTTTTTGTTAGGACTACATGTCACCAGCTATTTAAGTGAAACATATTTGGTACACTTGCTAAGATTTTTTATACTAACAAAGGATACTACTCATTTTCTTTACCTTTGGTCTATGCCTTTCATTTACCTTCTTCCATTGTTTATGTCTCTACTTTCTCCATCTAAGTTAACACTTTTCCTTGCTAATTTAGATGGCCTTTTGAGCTCCCAAGGGTACCATATTTATACATGTTTGGAGGGGTCCTATATTGAGGCCGACTTGAGAAAAACAAATTTTTTTAATTTGAAGAGCCATGTCTATTTTGGATTCGAACTAATAGAGGAAACCTGACCTAAACAAGGTGAATTCGATGAATTAAAAATAATTTTTGTCTTCCATATCATCTTTGTTCAAGACTGACCTGGACATATGGAACTAGGACAATTCAACTCTCAACTTGTGTTAGAAAATGTAGCAAGAAAAGTTCAATTTGACTTTAGTCTTAGTTAAATTGAGTAAATCAAATTTCCACATCAACAAGACAACTTGAAGGCAGTTAACTAGTGTGACATGGATCTTGTCACCCAGTTAGCTCAGTAAATTCGAGTTAGTGAGCTTGGAGTTCAATCATGCATGTGTGATTGCTAAATTTTAGCAATCTAGTTTAGTTATTTTTTAGTTTTATTCAGTTAACCGACCTTTAACTATTGATGTAGTCAATTGAAGGTTAGTTAAGCAGTGGGACAACAATCTAACTAAAATATCTATTAGTTAACCGATCAATCAACCCAAAATGGCTCATGCATGCATGGAATTCAAATTGATCAGTTGGAGTGAAGGAGACAAGGCTAGTGTAACATGAGTTGTATACTAGTTGAGTGTATAGTTGTTGCATGCAGTCAAGAGATCAATTCATCGAGAATTGTGAAAGGAAATAGGGACTTCCCTATTGTTGCAATGAAAATTGTAAAGAGTTTTTGCTTTGTGATTTAGTGTCCGACATATCACCAGACAGACAAAGGCACGACTAAGAAGATACACAAGATCACAATCCCATATGATTCAATAAGAAACATGCAATTGGATTTACACTATGAGGAAGAGAATGGTACCTTTCCTACTCGAAGTTTCGGGACGGATCTCAAGTTCATAACAGAATTCTTGCACTCCACACGAGCGATTTACTCCATCTGCTCTCAATATCAACACCTGCACACAATCACAAACATTTAAGGACGTGTTGTATGGTACAACAACCCCCCATTTTTAAATTGTTCACTTCAAATAATGGGGACCCCTTTTATAAAATTTTTGGCTAAATGCCTTTTAGGATTTTTATCCTACGATTTTGTTGATTTTTCATTTTCTTTAGATTCTTGTTTTGATTGCTTGGTTGAAATCTATTTTTTATAAGCTTCCTATTGACGCTTGTTTTGCCTCATTTGGTCAACCGGTTTGTAAACGACACTCCTTTGAAGTCTAATCAATTATGTCGCCTAGGTTAAAAATTGCGTAAAATGTACAATATTCCTTTTTTTTTAATTAAATTAGTCCAATAATGCATTTAGTTTAAATATTAACCCCTATTTAGTTATTACTAACAATTTCTATTTTTACTTATACAGCCAAATCATAAAGCATCAGGATTTCACTCATTTATTCAAATTTTCCAATTTTCAAATAAATTACTAATCTCGAAAAAATCCAAAATGTCGAAGTGGCTGTAGTTCATTTTTATCAAAGTGGCTGTAGTTTAGATAAGAAGAGTTCATAACTTAACATTATTAAAATAAAAAACATAAAAAATAAAAAAAAATTTAATCGCATTGAAAATTTCTAATTACATTGCATCGGAGTAATCCATCGGATGCATTTTTCAGAAACTCCGATGGCTCTCCTTTTAAAACCCCGATGCGATGAGGTTCATGAGTTTTTCCGATGCGATTGAGTTCATTTGTTGCGATGCGATTAGGCTCATTTGTCTTATCCCCGATGCGATGAGTTAAAAACTCATATTGCATCGGAAGTATCCACCGGAGCATCCTTTTAAGAACCCCGATGACCTTCATTTGTTTTTTGCGATGCGATAAGTTTGTTATAACTCATCTTCTGATGCGATTGAGTTCATTTGAGTATTCTCATACGTTGGTATTAGCGTTAGTGGTAAGTCTTATAAGTTAGTTTCAGTGGTAGGTTAGTTTTAATGTTAAGTTAGCATATATGAACGTTAGTGGTAAGGTAGGTTAGTTTTATGAATAGTATAGTGTTAGTTGTTAGTAGTATGATGTTAGTATAAGTGGTAAGTAGTATTATTTTAAATTAAGTGTAATATTAAGGTCACTTAGTGTTAGGTTAGTTTTACGTTAGTTTAAAGTTAGGATAGTTTTAATTTAATAATAGATTTAATATTTAAATTAATTTTAATTTAGTTAAATTAATCAATATGTAGAATCTAATTAATTTAATTAAATCATAATTAATTATTAATTAGATTAAATAGTTTATAAATAGCTAATTATATATTAGTTAGTTGGATTAATATCAATTAATAAATAGTTTATTAAATAATTAGTTTTGTTTATAATTAATAATGTAATTATAATTAATTAATAGATAATTAAAACTTAATTTAGAATTAGATTATAACTAAATTAGATGAATAATATAATTGCAATTAATTAGAATTAATTAATTAAATATCATAATCTAATTTAGGATTAGAATTTAATTTAAAATTTTGTTTTTTTTAGCCAAAGCAACAAAAATTCCAAATTTTTGGCAATTTTAATATATCAACTTTAGAGGCTCATAAATAGAGTTTTACTTGGCCAAATGAGGCCCATGATAGCTCATTGGAAATATAAAATGATGGAGATTATTCCTGAAGAGGTTTTATTTCCATATTTGATCATTTATTGGGTCTAAAATTCAGCAAAAGATCAAGCTACGAATTTTTAAACAAAACTAATTTTCTGAGTTTTATTTTTTGCATTTTAAATTGCCACAACTTCTTATGAGTGCAAATTCATTCGTCTATGTTCTCATTGGCCAATTAGATCAGCACATAAAGCAAAAGAAAGCTTATGTTTCCTTTTTTTTTTAAATTTAATTAAGTTTTAATTGGATCTATTTTAATTTCTAGATTTGACATTTTGATTTGTTTTTGCAGGAAAATAGTAGAATAAATGAGAAGAAGAAGCTCTCAATCAATGAGAAGACTCCAGCAATTAAAGATTAGAATTTTTGAGCAATTAAAATTGGATTGGGTAGATTTTTCTTCAACAAACTATCTCAAAATTCTTTTGGAAATATTATAAATTGTAGATTGCAAAATGTAAATGGGGCTACTCTCCTTTGCAATTCTAGACTTTTAAAAGCATTTCTGTAATAGGATTTAGAGTTGTAGATGGGAAAGAGAGAAAATTTCAGATCCGAACATTATTGAGGGTTTTTCTTTGTATCTTGAATTATGCATGATGGGCAGAGTTTGCAGTTCTGCAGCTCTAGTTTTGAAAGCATAAATTCAAGTAATGTAAAGTACTGTTAGAGACCAGGATCAGAGAAGCGGATTCAATTAACTGGTATTTTTGGCATTTCTGTATCAAATACCAGTTTCAATTTTATGATAATAAAATTGTTGTTTCATTTTATTCATATTTATGCATTTATGTTGATAGGGATAATTTGTCTCAATATTGTTATGTATTTCTGTTCTTATGGATTAAACTTTGATTTCTGACTAACTATTTACTCAGAAATCTGTCTTATAAAATTGATTTATTAAATAGTAATGTGTTACGAATTTCTTCCACATGTTATTGTTTAATTATTGGCTTGACTGATTTGTCAATCAATATCATTTTTGTGAATTTCTTCCAGAGTGTTGTTGATTTATTATTTCAGTTAAATGGTCTCAATAGGATGTGTTTTGGTATTCAAAAATGTCATGCTAATTGAATTTCTTCGTTAGCTTAACATTAATTAAAAGCCAGACATATTTAAATTCTCATCATTTAATTATCTTGCTCTTAGTTGGGTTAGATCTATATCTACCTAATTAAGATAGGATTTAGATTAGTTTCTTTTGTTTGAATTATAGAATAAGTTTGCATTTAGATTAAGTTCTACATTCTTTTAAGTCCTCTTCTCAAAGAGGCAAAATCTTAGTTGTGGTTTGGCTGAACCCAAATCAGCTTAAGGGTCATTCTCTTACATGATCAGCAAGAAGAATTGATCTGATATCCCTGTCTATTGGTATTTAAAGATACATCATAAACCAATAGCGATAGGGAAAAGGTAACTGGACCTAGTTAAACCAGTCAGAGCCACTATCATAAATGGAAAAGGAGTTGTATTAAGGTCTAGACTGGGTGGTTATCCCTCAATGTTGTTGCAATGATTTTTGAGGCTTCAACATTTTTGGCGCTAGAAGGAGGGCCTAAGACTTGTTTTACTTTGGAGTCTTTAAATTCTAACATTTCATTTTTACAATGGCTCCTTTAAAACTTCCAATCTGAAGTTGTATACATGGACATGCATCTTCCAATACTCCACCCGAAGTGGTAAGACTCTTGTCTTAGGTAAAGTTTAATGGTAAGAAAAAATCTTCTGCTTTTAATCATGTCTTTCAATTTATTCAAAATGTTTCAAATTATGATTTTCAAGGAATTGATGAAGGCATTTTATGCAGAATTTTTACTTTCACATTTGCAGCAAAAGCTAGAAACTGGTGTAAATCACTTCCAGTTGCTTCAATCCACACTTGGGAACAATTTATTACAATATTACTTTGTAAATTTGATGGATATATCTACGAGAAGGTATGTAATGATTTTGAATATCTACGAAGGTTTGAAGGTGAGTCTTTAATTGATTTTACCATCAGGTTTCGTTTAAATTGTTTAAAATTTAAAACTGAAGATAAACCTTCGAAAAAAGAATTATTATATTGGTTTGAACATATTTTCTCTCTTCCTCGCATTCCCAATCCATATGAAACTAGTTCAAGCTTTGTTCCATCCCCTTTTAACATAAATAAGGATTCCAATATGAATGTGCAAATAAATTATGATGAAGTGGTCTCACAAAGCTTGGAAAATACTTCTATTCAAATGCAAGAAGACAATAGCATCAATTTTGGAGAAAGAGATACTTTGAAATCCGAAAATTCATCTACATTAAAGTCAGAAAATCAGATTGCAAATCAACACGTGCAAGCATCAATCAAAATGAATAATAAAATGCAAACTGCTGTACAAATTTCTGAATTTTTCCATGATGAACAAATGTCGAAAACATAGCAGCAAAGTGGCCTTCTTCAAGAAAGCATGAGTATACAAAGGAATGATTTAGAATCTGAAATTTATAGTGAACAAAACACACAAGATTTCTCTAACAGAGAAATTTTGAATTCATTATTTCTGATTCTCATTTTTCACTTTATCCTGATATTTTTAATGTTGGTAATTTCTTCCCTCTCGATATTAATGATATTTCAGAAAATAAAGAGGATGATCTAAATGAATTACCAATAATTTTTTATCAAGATAGAGAAACAATTATTGATCATTCTTTTGCCATTAATGAACATGAATTTTTTATTCCTCCTTGTTTTGATATATTGGACAAAATCAAAGGGAATTCTAGAGAATATTGTGAAGTCATTTATGATAATTATTTTGATGTCAAGGATGTTGATTTATGTTCTTCTCAAGCGAATCCTCATGATAAAATTCAAATAACATCTGTGAATGAGGAACATTTCAATTTTTAAATTATTCCAACTAATTCTCATTCTGGAGCAGCAAATTATCTTCATGATTTCACCATTCGGGAAAACATTCCAATTTATGATTCATATCATGATCAAACTCCCATTCCTACTCATAATCATAATTCTCTTTCTAATTCACAATTTGGAATTGAAAATTATTCAAATTCCATGATTCTCGCCAATCCTTGTGAAAAAGAAAGTATTTCAAAACAATCACAATTGTGCTGTAACATTAGTTGTACCAATAGGGATTTCACTTTATTTTTTCTTTCACACTTATTTTGTTCAAATTTAGATTTATTTTCTAATTTATTTTTCAATTTTTTGGCACTTTATGTTGGCATATTGAGCACTTTAATAGTGAACACTTAATTGATGCATTGCCTCAATGGATAAATGAAGTTTCATATTATAATCATAACCATAAAAAATTATTAATATTTCAATTTCAATCAATGCTAATGTTTGATCAAAAGCTTCTATCTTCTCAAAGGCAGTCTCAACATGAAAATGTACTTTTAAAATCTCGCCAACAATCTAATCCAATTAATAATTTTCCATTTTATTTGATAGATTTTCATCCATTTTTCATTAACTTATTTGAAAATTGTTTGGAAAGTTTTCCTTAATAGTTTAACACTTACACATAACACTAATAATTTTTTCCAGGCCTTTGAATTTAAAAGCTCATATCCACAATTTGGCCTGTCATCTCCTCTTTTAAACATTTTCCAATCCTTAATGGAAACCCATCCAGGTTTTGATAATCCAATTGGAATTTAGTTGGAAAAGACATTTCAAAAGAAGATGATTGTAAATAAGTTGTTAATAATAATTGTACATTATAATTATAGATTTAATTTTCTTAGTTCAATTAGATTTGTATTTTTATTACTAACATTTGAATTGTACATATATGTAGGAATTAAAATGAGAGAATGGTTACACTAGAAATATGACTATACCTAGTCATTTTCATGCATATGGTAAGAATAGAAGTAGAATTAATTTAGTTAGTTTGTTTTGTATAGTTAATTTATTTTTAATAGTTTTGCAAATAAAAAAGTGAGTAATCAGCCCTTCTAATATCATATACATTTTCAAGGAAATATTACCACTTATCAGAAAATTTCTAATTCTTGCTTCTCATTTTTAAATCAAAATTTATTGCAGCAATATCTCTACTCTGCCTATTTTGAATAATATCTTGACTGAATTCAATTGAGGTTGCACTTGGCACCAATCACTTCAAAGCCACTTTTCTCCATTTCGAAATGTCCTTATATGATTTTCTTCTAAAAATTTATTTGTTAAAGATTTTGAGGATATAAAAGCTTCATGATCTCATTATCCCATGAAATGTATGACTGTCTATTATAAGCTTAATTCCAATTTAATCATCATTAGTCAGTCTAAAATTTTGCTGTAATAACATGAAGTTCATATTATCTTCTTCGAAATTTGTTAAAATGACATTAAGGGTGTCCATTTTGCTGTATACACACATTCAAATCTGTGTTGATATTTTTCCACAATTAGTGGCTTCATCCCATTTTGATCTTTAGTTTATTATCCGATGCTGCAATATGCAACATATTTATTTACTAAAGGAATTATTAAACAATCACTATAGCAATACAAGTTTTTCTCAAGTTAATTCGGAATGAGCAGAGGTAATAAATTACTGTTGCAATTTAAAGGGAAGCCTATTTTCATATTTATTTCTGGTGAATTTTATGAGTTTCAAATTTCCTGAAAATGAATAAACAGATTTTATTTAGGTTGATTGCACACCTCGATTTAGGATAAATAATGAGATGAGTTTGAACAAAGTCAGAATTTTGATAAATAGAAGGAAGAATTGGAAGTTTCATAAGGTAAAATCTACAGACAATTCTCTTCCAGGTATGCATTTACAAGTTCATTTTCATCTATTATTAGTTTCTCTTTTCCTTAGTTTATTTTTTTATTCTTGTTCTATTTTTTTTCAAAACTTGAAGTAAGCAGCAAACCCATTTCAAATTTGCAACAGGTTCAGAGAAATTTTATTTTGTGATTCATTAGAATTTGAGCATTCTTTAATTTTACTTTAATTTATTTATAAAACCCAATAAAAATTGAAAACACTATCAGAAGATTCATATAGGAACATTTCACATCCCTGATACTGCAAAATTCATACATCTCCGATGTTCATTTTTTCGTTCATTTTCCATTAGAATGACTTTACCAATATTGTGATGTTCACATAATTTTGGACCCGATATTAAATTTAAATCAAGTTCATAAGAATTATCGCATCCATTCAATCACAATAGTGGTAGGGTCATAATTTTAAAAGTACCGATGTCTCGGAGCCGATATGATATTAAATGATCATAATAAATCCATCGGGTCCATTTTTCATCGCATATCGGTGTATCAAGAATTGCTACATCATGCACTTAATCTTGCTGATCGCCGATCACATATAATATTGGAATAAATTGAAAAGTTTGTTTTTCATCACAAAAATTACGATGCGATCAATTGGATCACAAACGCACATATCGCATTAAGCATAATGTTAATTCTTCCATTTGAAAAGCTTCGATGTGATAAAAGCTTGATCGCAATCGCGAATCGGTAAATCAGATTCTAATATATTCGTTTGAAAGACCTCCGATGCGATAAGTCTAATCGCAAATCGGGAGGAAAATTGAATACATCCTTGTGCACTGATTTTAAAAGTTTCGATGCGATAACTCATTGCCGATTTCTTTTGAGGTCCAAAGCCGGTCCCACCTAAAAGCCACATCATCCATCGCATTCTCGCTATCACAAGAATCACATTGGAATTTCCAACATGACTATTTTCCGATATTCCGATATGTCGATATCGCAACCGCTTCATCACATTTTTATTTATGGTCATATCACTATTCGGGATATGCGATGCACAGTGTGCGAAGTACAAAGCATGATGCGACCATTCCCCGATTCTTGATATAACAATTATTCAATATCGCATCGCATGTATTCTCATCGCATGTTCTCATATCGGCAATTTGCTACTGCAACCCCCGATGTGATAAACTCCAATGCATGCCTCTACATACAATACGAATCATCTAATAAGGCATTGTGTTAATTAAAGCAATCTTGGGAAACCACTATGATACTAAAACG
This sequence comes from Pinus albicaulis, assembly GCA_034641835.2. Taxonomy (NCBI): domain Eukaryota; kingdom Viridiplantae; phylum Streptophyta; class Pinopsida; order Pinales; family Pinaceae; genus Pinus; species Pinus albicaulis. The sequence continues at coordinate 195,899,071 of CM076572.1, read as the reverse complement.
ATTGATGAAAAATTTGCAGCATATTCAAATCATTTTAATTTCTCATATATTTCAGTTTTAAATAATTCCATAATTAAATATGAAATTCAAGACCTCTCTATTTTAAATTTCATTATCTTAAATTTGGTCTTAATTCTGAACAATTTATAAAATCATAGAATTTGTATAAAACTTATAATATTTTGAGAATATTCATCACTGCAAATTTTCAATCTCATTTATGATGCATTTGTTTTAATTTCAACTCCCTTGAACACAAAGCATTCCATTTTTTACATTTTACTGCTTGCTTTAGTTTAAATAAAATAAATAATGATTTTGGGTTATAGGATTTTGGTTAGTTTGTCTTCTTCATATTTTTACTGTCAACTAAAAGAAGAAGTTAGCTAGTATTGGAGAAATTGATACCTTCAGGTAAGATCAAATGCAATTATCCAATGGTAAGATTCATGTACCCACTTTCATTAATTTCCATTTCATTAATTCAGTTTCAGTTTTGTTTTTTAAATTATGTTGATATAAATTTCTATTTTGCAGCTCTTCATAAAAGCTTTTAATCATCTGCCAAATCATATTTTGGAAGCCCTATGCTCTTTTCCTGGTTTTATTTTTAAGAAGCGGTGATAGTCTTCGTTGAGACATCTACACTAGGAAGTTTCTAAACTTTTAATTTGTTTATTTAAAGCATTCCTTTTTGACGCAACAAAACTGAAAGTTTGAACCCCAAGGAGAGATGGTCAACTATAGCGTGGCTCTGTCAGCATTTCTTTTTGGTTTACCCCACGTGGCTATTAATCTTCTTTTTAAATTTATTTATCAATTTCAAAGAAATTGACAAATAAATATTTTCACAACTTTCAAACGTTAATTCTATCTCCCGGCTTATATATATTATCTCCGAACTTGAGGACTAAAGTTATAACCCTTCGCACTTTATATTAATACTCCACGTTTTTGAATAAATGACTTATAGCAAACCTTTGGCTCCGGTCCCACCTCTACAATCAATAGACCAATCAAACACGTGCACCATACCTCGTTTATTGTTCGCGCACCTCGTTTATCATTCGCGCACCTCGTTTATCGTTCACGCATCTACAGCAAGCGACCACCGTCCGATGGCCCTTTCCCAGATCAACGGATTTCGGAAATATCGCTCGGCATCCTGGTACGAATGTTAACGTGCGATGGCGCACTTTAAACGGTGGTTTTCCGGGGGTCCACCTTGCCACGCGTCAACAGGTCTATGGAATCGCTCCACAACCGGAAAATACTGCTTATATACCAAAAGCAGTGCGATATGGGCAATCCGCCTTACAAATCCACTCGTGGTTTTTTTGTACAGTGATTAACCAAGGTTATTCCGGGGTTGCGCTTTCTTTTTGATTCATTAACTCAGGTCAGGGTTCCGATAGCCAAACAATTTTATCTCGGTGTAAGCAGGAATTCTACCATTTAAGCAGAGTTCACGACCACAGTTCCTCTACACAGGCCCTGCCTGTGGGTGGGATTTATTCAACAGGGTTTTGTTCAATAAATTTTGAGAAAACGATAGATAGAGGGGTGCAGAATCGACACAATAGTTCAGATCACTAATTATACATACACAAGGTTCAATCACCTCACAATTAAACAATTTATTCACAATTAAGATTCGAGACAGTTCTACGGCAAATGTGCATTGAAATCATTTAACTGGAAGCAATTGTAAACACACAGATTTTATTGCAGAAATCTCTCTTCCTCTCCTCTCCTCTCTTCCGATACATCCGAGGATTCAATTTATATACATTATAGTGTGACTCTTCGGTTCCTCTGTGAGGAACGTTTTAGAAAACCAAAAGCCTAATTACAATTATTCAACTAACTGAAATGTGATAGATGGATCGAACTAAACTATCCGAATTCTACAAATCTAACTAATATAAGTGATACAGTCAGCTGAGGTATTGAAACCTAGCTATTACAATTCAAATGTTTTGAACCCTCCTAGCCACAACATGTGGACAAAACTTCCTACATTGCTGGCTAGTGTCTAATGCCCCTGCATCAGACTCCCGAGGGAAAATTTCTTCATGGGCTCCTGTCCATGAGCTCTTCTACTGATCTGCCTATCTTCTGCAACATCCCTTCAGTCATCCAAGTGGCATCTTCCTCTGGCTTGTCCTTCCATTTGATCAAGTACTGAAAGTACTCTTGTCCTCTGGTCCTTCTGAATGGTCTTTTATCCAATATCTTCTTTGGTTGCAATGGTTGCTCTGGAGGTAGCTGCTCCTTCCACTCAAAATGTTCCTTGTCTGTTGCTCTCTCTTCTGTACCATTATCTTCATACTTGTACAAATCTGCAACATTAAAAATGGGAGATATTCCAACATCAGGAGGTAATTCAATCTCATAAGCATTTGTAGAAAACTTCCTAAGTATCTTGCATGGCCCAATCTTTTTGAACTTCAGTTTATTATACTGCTTCCTTGGGAATCTCTCCTTCCTCAAGTGTGCCAAAACCAAATCTCCTACTTCAAAATGAATTTCTTTTCTGCTCAAGTCTGCTCTGCTTTTGTATTTGATGCTGCTGCCTTGTAGTTGCTGTTTCACCTGTTCATGTATGGCCTGGATCTCTGAAGCAAATTCCTCACCATCAGCACTCCTTAGCTCTGCCTTTCCCAGATTTCTCAACTCTAATATTCCTCTGGGGTGCATTCCATAAACAATATGGAATGGACTCTGCCCTGTGCTTTTGTTTGGCGAGTCATTATATGTATATTCTTCTTGGGGAAAAATATGGTCCCACTGCTTGGGATGTTCTCCTGCAAGACTTCTCAACAAATTTCCCAGACTCCTATTCACCACCTCAGTTTGTCCATCAGTTTGGGGATGATAAGCTGAGCTGAAACTCAGTTTGGTACCAAGTTTCTTCCACAATTTCCTCCAAAAATAACCCACAAATCTGGTGTCTCTGTCTAAAAGAATACTCTTGGGCAACCCATGCAATCTAACAACTTCTTTGAAAAACAAGTTAGCAACATGGGTGGCATCACTAGTTTTATAGCATGGAATAAAATGTGCCATTTTGGAGAATCTGTCCACTACAACAAAGATTGCATCATTCCCTCTCTGAGTCTTGGGAAATCCTAGAACAAAATCCATACTCACCATGTCCTAAGGCCTGTTTGGAATAGGCAAGGGAGTGTACAATCCTGCATTCTGGCTCATTCCTTTAACATACTGACATATTTTTCAATTCTTCACAAACTTGTCCACTTCTGCTCTCATCTTGGGCCAGTAATAGAAGTGAATCAGCTGCTCATAAGTCTTATTAGTACCAAAGTGTCCAACAAGTCCACCACTATGCTTCTCTTTGATCAAATTTTCTCTCATGGAACATCTTGGTACACACAGTTGGCTTCTTCTAAATAACAAGTCCTCCTGCAGGAAATAATCCAGCCACTGGCTTCTATCTGTTAAAACAAGGTTACTACATGCCTCAAATGCTTCTTTAAAATCTGGATCTGTTTTATACAATTCTTTGAGAAAATCAAATCCTACAACTTCAAAATTAGTTTCTTGAACAAGCATGTGCCTCCTACTCAAAGCATCAACTACTTTATTGGCTTGACCACTTATATGTTTCAAAACAAAATTAAAACTTTGGAGATACTCAACCCATTTAGCATGCTTATGTTTCAACTTGGGCTGCTGTACAATATACTGCAAAGCATGATTGTCAGAATATAATAAAAATTCCCTGGACATCAAATAGTGTCTCCACTTCTTCAGTGCCTGAACAATTGCATAGAATTCCTTCTCATAAGAGGAATACTTTCTTCTGGTGTCATTCAGCTTCTCACTGAAATATGCCACAGGCCTATCATCCTGACTCAACACAGCTCCAATGGCCTCTCCACTGGCATCACACTTTACTTGAAATGGTTTAGTAAAATCAGGCAGAATCAAAACAGGCTTTTCAGTTATCTTTTGCTTCAAAACTTTAAAGTTTCTTTCTGCTTCAGCAGTCCACTTAAATGGTTGTTTGCTCTTCTTTATTGTCTCAATTATGGGTGCATTGATCTTACTGAAGTTTCTTATAAAATTTCTGTAAAAACTAGCAAGTCCATGGAAACTTCTTACCTCAAAGACATTCCTGGGTGAAGGCCACTCCACAATTGCCTTAACCTTTTTTGGGTCCATCTTCAATCCTTCTGCAGAAACAAAAAACCCCAAATACACCAACTCTTCCTTCATGAATGAGCATTTCTTCAAATTTATCAACAGTTTCTCTTGGTGCAGCTTCTTCAAGACATGATTAAGATGCCTTAAATGTTCTTCTTTAGTTCTGTTGAAAACTAATATATCATCCAGATACACTATCACAAATTTACCAATGAATTCTTTCAGTACCTCATTCATAAGTCTCATAAAAGTACTAGGTGCATTTGACAACCCAAAAGGCATTACCATCCATTCATACAGTCCTTCATTTGTTTTAAAGGCAGTTTTCCACTCATCACCCTCTCTTATTCTAATATGATGGTATCCACTTTTCAAATCTATCTCTGAAAAATATTTAGCACCACTCAAACAGTCCATCAAATTCTCAAGTCTGGGCAAAGGGAATCTGTACCTGATTGTGATCTTATTAATTGCTCTGGAATCAGTACACATCCTCCAGCCTCCATATTTCTTTGGGCTTAATACTGCTGGTACTGCACATGGACTCAAAATTTCTCTGATCAGTCTTTTGTCCACCAATTCTTGTACTTGTCTCCTGATTTCCTCATTTTCTTTGGGAGTCATTCTGTAGGCTACCTTATTTGGTAGATTTGAACCAGGGATAAAATCTATCTGATGACTGATCTTTCTCACAGATGGTAGCTCATCAGGTAAATCATCCACAATAATGTGACAGTAATCATCTAACATCTCTTGGATTTATACTAGCAAATCAGAAATCTTTGTAGAAGTAAGAACTACTTTAGGTTTGCAAACTAAAGCAAAACTTACCTATTCTTCTTCTATCTGCTGCAGATATTCCTTCCCACTCAGCAACAAGGTCTTTGGATCAATCACTCTGCTGGATGGCTCTCCTTCTTCCATGGGTATCAATGTATGATGTACCCCATCCTTGAAGAACTTGTAGGTGTTCTTCTTGCCATCATGCACTGCTGCTCTGTCAAACTGCCAAGGTCTACCCAGCAGTATATGAAACACATCCATGGGAATTACATCACATAGGACCTTATCTTTATATTTTCCCATTTGCAGCTCTATCTCACACTGTTCTTTTACAACCAGCTGGTGCCCTTTATGCAGCCAGGACACCCTGTAGGGAGTTGGATGCTCCCTTGTCTTCAACTTCAACTTCTCTATTACCTCAGTGGAAACCAGATTGTCTGTGCTGCCACTATCAATGACTAGCTGGCAGCATTTCCCTTGGACTTTGCATATTCTCCTAAACAAAGTCTTCCTTTGTGCAGGCTCAGTGACCTCTTTGGCTTGCTTCAACAGGACCTTATTTACCACCAAGGATTCTCCCCTCTCTGGAATAATTTATTCTTCAATTTCTGCCTCTTCTCCAGCCTGGGCAATAACAACATTCCTTGGACCAGCACCCAAATTCTCTGGACACTCATAGTGCTTATGTCCCACTTGCTGACATCTATAGCACCTCAAATCTCTACCCCTGCCTCTGTCTCTGCCTCCTCTTCCTCTTCCTCTATAAGAACCCCTTCTGCCCCTTGCATCATCCTCTATAGATGCATTCTGAGGTGAGCAACTGTTAGCTCCATCCCTGGGTGTAGTAGGCTTTCCTCTACCACCCTAACTTCCCTTTCCACGAAAAGTACCTCTCTTCTTGGCAGACTGTTTCCTCAGGAGTTTCTCCTCTGCTTTCAAGGCCATCTGATAGGCCTCTTCCACTGTCTTAGGAGACAGGAGACCAATCTCATCTTGGATCTCCAGCTTGAGACCATTCACATATCTGGCAGTCTTCTCTGGTGTGTCTTGGAATTCCCCAGCCCTTATGCTTACTTTGTAGAATTCCTCTGTGTATTCTTTTACTGTCAGCAACCTCTGTCTCAGGTTCTACATTTGCTTATACAATGTCAGCTGATAATCACTAGGAAAGAATTTACCTTTCAATTTAGCCATCATTTTGGTCCATCTCTTGATAGGTTGCTTGCCAACTCTCCTCCTTTCTGCCTGCACTCCATCCCACCAAAGTGCAGCATGTCCTTTCATCTTTGTCACCGCAAACTTGACCTTTTTATCTTCACTTATTTCTTCATAATCAAAGCACTTGTTCATTTCATTTATCCAGTCCACCAGTTCCTCTGGATTCAGTCCCCCTGCATAACTCGACACTTCAATTCTGGGCTTAATTGCAGACCCCAGAACAGTTCTAAGGAGCCTCATGTCAGGAGGAATCTCAACATTTTCTTCAGCTTCTTCTATTTCAGGTTTGTTGATGTCTTTCAGATCTCTGGGCTGTCTTTGCTCCATGGCATCCATTCTGGGTTCGACCCTCTGCAACATCCCCAACACCTCAGCGTTGGCAACAGGTCTCCTTCTGCCAGCACCTCTACCAACTCGGATTGCCATGTCGGCTCTTCTGCAAAAACAACCTTAAAAAAATGACTCCGATACCACAAATGACGCAAAAAAACTGAAAGTTTGAACCCCAAGGAGAGATGGTCAACTATAGCGTGGCTCTGTCAACATTTCCCTTTGGTTTATCCCACGTGGCTCTTAATCTTCTTTTTAAATTTATTTATCAATTTCAAAGAAATTGACAAATAAATATTTTTACAACTTTCGAACGTTAATTCTATCTCCCGGCTTATATATATTATCTCCAAACTTTAGGACTAAATTTATAACCCTTCGCACTTTATATTAATACTCCACGCTTTTGAATAAATGACTTATTAAAAACCTTTGGCTCCGGCCCTACCTCTACAATCAATAGACCAATCAAACGCATGCACCATACCTCGTTTATCGTTCGCGCACCTCGTTTATTGTTTGCGCATCTACAGCAAGCGACCACCGTCCGATGGCCCTTTCCCAGATCAACAGCTTTCGGCAATATCGCTCAGCATCCTGGTACGAATGTTAACGTGCGATGTCGCGATTTAAACAATGGTTTTCTGAGGTTCCACCTCGCCACGCGTCAACAGGTCTATGGAATCGTTCCACAACCGGAAAATACCGCTTATACACCAAAAGCGGTGCGATATGGGCAATCCGCCTTACAAATCCACTCGTGGTTTTTTTGTACAGTGATTAACCAAGGTTAATCTGGGGTTGCGCTATCCTTTTGATTCATTAACTCAGGTCAGGGTTCCGATAGCCAAACAATTTTATCTCGGCGTAAGCGGGAATTCTACCATTTAAACAGAGTTCACGGCCACAGTTCCTTTGCACAGGCCCCGCCTGTGGGTGGGATTTATTCAACAGGGTTTTGTTCAATAAATTTCGAGAAAACGATATACAGAGGGGTGCAAAATTGGCACAATAGTTCAGATCACTAATTATACATACACAGGGTTCAATCACCTCACAATTAAACAATTTCTTCATATTTAAGATTCGAGACAGTTCTACGACAAATGTGCACTGAAATCATTTAACTGGAAGCAATTGTAAACACACAGATTTTATTGCAGAAATCTCTCTTCCTCTCCTCTCCTCTCTTCCAATACATCCGAGGATTCAATTTATATACATTATAGTGTGACTCTTCGGTTCCTCTGCGAGGACCGTTTTAGAAAACCAAAATCCTAATTACAATTATTCAACTAACTGAAATGTGACAGATGGATCAAACTGAACTATTCGAATTCTACAAATCTAACTAATCTAAATGATACAGTTAGCTGAGGTATTGACACCTAGCTGTTACAATTCAAATGTTTTGAACCCTCCTAGCCATAACATGTGGACAAAACTTCCTACATTGTGGGCTAGTGTCTAATGCCCCTGCATCACTTTTATTAGAAAATGATTAAGATAATGCTTTGAAACAAGAAGATTGACTTGAGACATAAATTTTTCATTGTGGTTGAATTTTATGATCACTGCTATCTAAAGCCTAAAACACTTACAACCTTGCAAGGTATAAGTTTTCTGGATCTCGACATAAGAATGAATGATTACATGATTATTTTCTTTTACTTCATGATGTTGAGACATTGGTATAAACATTCTTATTAGAGTTTGTATTTCAAAGCTTGGATTTTCCTGTCCACTTTTAAATTTCTTCATTTTTATTTTTGTTTGCTGATTTATTTTCTCACTTTAGCTTAAGAATTCTTTTCCTTTGGTTTTCAGTTTTGATTTTGTTGACTTTGCCATGATTTATATGGAAGGCCTTTTTTTTACCTAACAATGGTTGGCATACATAGGGAAAAAATTGTTAATAGTTTACTATTAGCTTTTTCTTAAAAACTTAGCAAAATTTGTTTTTCTTATTATAAAGGTAGACATACTTAAGGAAGAGATTACAAAACAAGAGAATTTGACGAAGTATCATAAAATCTGAAAAATTTCTTTTTTTCATCAAAATTTTAATTATGTTGAGATTTCAATATTTTATTAAGATCTTTCAAAATTCTATTATTGGTCAAGAAAAGTTATTTTTAACCAAGTAAAGACACTTTACAACAAAGCACTTTTAACTCTGAAATTTTCATTCTGAACTCTTAAGGAGCCAATGATTCTCCCTGTTCAAAAGAGTTTTATTTTTCTAGAGTGTAATCCAAAAATATATTTAAAACTTAAAAGATAAGAGGTCTCATCACGAGCCTGCTTACCATGATCATAGGGGAAAAATAGGCTGACATTACCAACACTGCTAAACAAACTAGGGTAATGGATTATAATTGTAAACAATTGTAAGACAAAGGGTCTCATCACGAGCCAGCTTGTTCAGTCCAATTATAACAAGTGAATGGCATTTTCAACTATCTGGCTACCAAACCAGGACAATGGCTTTTAAGAATTAAAAAAAATAAAAAATAAAATAATAATAATAATAATATATATATATATATATATATATATGGATTTATCTCTACGTCAATAATTCTTAAATAGATGGGATTTTGAATCATTCATGATTAAAAGGTAACCCTGTCGAGACTATAAATGTTTGTTGGTAGTAGTGGCTCTACTTGTGACAAATGAGTACATTTTAAAAGCTAAGCTGTAAAGTGACCCCTACTTTATCTCTACAACTAATTAAGGACTGATATAGAGTTTTGAAATATTTTAATTTATGAGGAATTTCAAGAAAATGACAGTAAGATGATTATTTCTTTTATTCAGATTAATGAACCTAGTCAAGAATTCCAAAAATAATTTTCTCTTCTTTAATTATTTCTACTTTAATTTTAGGAAAATTTCATTCATATCAAACAGAGATAACTGTTTCTTCCAGTGAATTTCCAATTGTTGTACGGTACAAAAACCCCCCATTTTTAAATTGTTCACTTCAAATAATGGGGACTCCTTCTATAAAATTTTTGGCTAAATGCCTTTTAGGATTTTTATCCTACGATTTTGTTGATTTTCATTTTCTTTAGATTCTTGTTTTGATTGCTTGGTTGAAATCAATTTTTTATAAGCTTCCTATTGACACTTGTTTCGCATCATTTGGTCAACCGGTTTGGAAACGACACTCCTTTGAAATCTAATCAATTATGTCCCCTAGGTTAAAAATTGCGTAAAATGTACAATATTCCATTTTTTTTAATTAAATTAGTCCAATAATGCATTTAGTTTAAATATTAACCCCTAGTTAGTTATTACTAACAATTTTTATTTTTACTTATACAGCCAAATCATAAAGCATCGAGATTTCACTCATTTATTCCAATTTTCCAATTTTCAAATAAATTACTAATCTCGAAAAAATCCAAAATGTCGAAGTGGCTATAGTAAATTTTTATCAAAATGGCTATGGTTTAGATAAGAAGAATTCATAACTTAACATCATTAAAATAAAAAAAACATAAAAAATAAAAAAAATTTAATTGCATTGAAAATTTCTAATTACATCGCATCAGAGTAATCCATCAGATGCATTTTTCAGAAACTCTGATGACTCTCCTTTTAAAACCCCGATGCGATGAGTTTGTTATATTCCGATGCGATGAGGTTCATGAGTTTTTCCGATGCGATTGAGTTCATTTGTTGCGATGCAATTGGGCTCATTTCTCTTATCCCTGATGCGATGAGTTAAAAACTCATATCGCATCGGAAGTATCCATCAGAGCATCCTTTTAAAAACCCCGATGACCTTCATTTGTTTTTTGCAATGCGATGAGTTTGTTATAACTCATCTTCCGATGCGATCGAGTTCATTTGAGTATTCTCATACGTTAGTATTAGCGTTAGTGGTAAGTCTTATAAGTTAGTTTAAGTGGTAGGTTAGTTTTAATGTTAAGTTAGCATATATGAACGTTAGTGGTAAGGTAGGTTAGTTTTATGAATAGTATAGTGTTAGTTGTTAGTAGTATGATGTTAGTATAAGTGGTAAGTAGTATTATTTTAAATTAAGTGTAATATTAAGGTCACTTAGTGTTAGTTTAGTTTTATGTTAGTTTAAAGTTAGGATAGTTTTAATTTAATAATATATTTAATATTTAAATTAATTTTTATTTAGTTAAATTAATTAATATGTAGAATCTAATTAATTTAATTAAATCATAATTAATTATTAATTAGATTAAATAGTTTATAAATAGTTAATTATATATTAGTTAGTTAGATTAATATCAATTAATAAATAGTTTATTAAATAATTAGTTTTGTTTATAATTAATAATGTAATTATAATTAATTAATAGATAATTAAAACTTAATTTAGAATTATATTATAACTAAATTAAATGAATAATATAATTGCAATTAATTAGAATTAATTAATTAAATATCATAATCTAATTTAGGATTATAATTTAATTTAAAATTTTGATTTTTTTTAGCCCAAGCAACAAAAATTCCAGATTTTTGGCAATTTTAATATATCAACTTTAGAGACTCATAAATGGAGTTTTACTTGGGCAAATGAGGCCCAGGACAGCTCATTGGAAAGATAAAATGATGGAGATTATTTGTGAAGAGGTTTTATTTCCAGATTTGAACATTTATTGGGTCTAAATTCAACAAAAGTTCAAGCTACAAATTTTTAAACAAAACTAATTTTCTGAGTTTTATTTTTTGCATTTTAAATTGCCACAACTTCTTATGAGTGCAAATTCATTTGTCTATGTTCTCATTGGTAAATTAGATCAGCACATAAACCAAAAGAAAGCTTATGTTTCCTTTTTTTTTTTAATTTATTTAATTAAGTTTTAATTGGATCTATTTTAATTTCTAGATTTGACATTTTGATTTTATTTTTGATTTGTTTTTGCAAGACAACAGTTGAAGAGATGAGAAGAAGAAGCTCTCAATCAATGAAAAGACTCCAACAATTAAAGATTGGAATTTTTGAGCAATTAAAATTGGATTGGGCAGATTTTTCTTCAACAAACTCTCCTCTCAAAATTCTTTTGGAAATATTATAAATTGCAGAGTGCAAAATGTAAATGGGGCTGCTCTCCTTTGCAATTCTAGACTTCTAAAAGCATTTCTGTAATAGGAATTTAGAGTTGTATATGGGGAGGAGAGAAAATTTTAAATCTGAACATTATTGAGGGTTTTTCTTTATATCTTGAATTATGCATGATGGGCAGAGTTTGCATTTCTGCAGCTCTAGTTTTGAAAGCAGAAATTCAAGTAATGTAAAGTACTGTTAGAGACCAGGATCAGAGAAGCAGATTCAATTAACTTATATTTTTGGCATTTCTGTATCAAATATCAGATTCAATTTTATGATAGTAAAATTGTTGTTTCATTTTATTCATATTTATGCATTTCTGTTGATATGGATAATTTGTCTCAATATTGTTATGTATCTCTGTTCTTATGGATTAAAATCTGATTTCTGAGTAACTATTTACTCAAAAATATGTCTAATAAAACTGATTTATTAAATAGTAATGTGTTGCGAATTTCTTCCATATGTTATTGTTTAATTATTGGCTTGAATGATTTTTCAATCAATATCATTTTTATGAATTTCTTCCAGAGTATTGTTGATTTATTATTTCAGTTAAATGGTCTCAATAGGATGTGTTTTGGTATTCACAAATGTCATGCTAATTGAATTTCTTCGTTAGCTTAACATTAATTAAAAGCCAGACATATTTAAATTCTCATCATTTAATTATCTTTCTCTTAGTTGGGTTAGATCTATATCTACCTAATTAAGATAGGATTTAGATTAGTTTCTTTTGTTTGAATTATAGAATAAGTTTTCATTTAGATTAAGTTCTACATTCTTTTAAGTCCTCTTCTCAAAGAGGCAAAATCTTAGTTGTGGTTTGGCTGAACCCAAATCAGCTTAAGGGTCATTCTCTTGCATGATCAGCAAGAATAATTGATCTGATATCCCTGTCTATTGGTATTTAAAGATACATCATAAACCAATAGCGATAGGGAAAAGGTAACTGGACCTAGTTAAACCAGTCGTAGCTACTATCATAAACGGAAAAGGAGCTGTATTAAGGTCCGGACCAGGTGGTTATCCCCCAATGTTGTTGCAGCAATTTTTGAGGCTTCAACAGGACAACAAGAGATCTTCCTTGGAATATCGTTAGATAAACAATGATATAAACCAATCACAAGATCTGAAACATAATTGCATAAGGGAGGAACACAAATCTTCATTATTCTCATAAAAATAATACAATGATTCTATACCTTTTCTCCAACGTCTCCTCTCCACAATCCGACATAGTTTCCCCACTAGATTCAATGAATAATAATGAAGAGCACTCACATAAGACTAAGACCTCACAAGCTCTCAATATGGAAACAAAATGACAGCATGGGATCAAGATATCATCTCATCAAAAGTCTAGCTCTCCAAAACTAGCTCTCCCAAAACGACAGAGCTCTTTCCCTTTAGTTTGGATACTCTCTCCTCCACCATTTTTTCTTGGTGAGATGATACAGGCTCATTCCATCCTTTGGGAGAATGTATCTATACACCTAGGGGCTTGAGAAGTTAGGAAAATTCTACAATAATGGACCCCTAGCCAACTCATACATTAGTGAGTCAAGTTGATCTCCTTGGAAATGGGAAACTCTAGAAACCCTTTTCACAATTATGAGAATTTTCTCAATTATCTCAATTATGAAATAATTATTATCTCATAATTAAAATATTTTGGAAAAATAATTATGAGAAATTACTCAATTATGTAATTTCACCCTTTTATCATGGGATAAATCTCACATAAGTAAAAGAAAAGGGATGCATTTTAGCCAAAAAACTGAGGTAAGTTGATATTGGGTTTCTCTCACTATAATGGAGTGGAAAATAGTGTTATAAAAGATGCCTCCTAATGTATGAGGTCAAAATGAGAAGCTGATGGTCGAAATACATTATGATAAAACTTAGAGGTTCAAATGACATGGGGAAACAAAGGAAAGGATGCAGATCAAAAGATAATGGAGCTGAAGTCTCAAATATGCTGATAACATCCCTGAGGCGGGCATACACATGCTCGGTCATAAGATAATATTGAACATGGACACAAAAACATACACTTCTGATGCATGACATAAAATTCTAGAGCGTGGCCACGACAGACATACACAGTGGATCCATGTGACTCAAAGAAAAGAGCATAGCCACTAAGAAATACAATCGTGGATCTATGTCACAATATACATTAGTAGGACTCTAGACACATGAAAGACATAAAAGCTTCAAGTAAATAAATGATACATAAATCCAACGTAGCTTGGGAAGGATACCATAGAAGAGTGAGATGTCCCTAACCCAGGGTCTTTGACATAACCCCGATGGTATGAATCTACACATGCGAATATATGACATGAGCTTGAGTAAGGTAGAAACCACTTGATTACCAGCCAATGAGGTAAACAAGTAACAGTAGCGAGGGAATTCACCAATGAGGAAAATGGACTGCAAGGCAACTAGTACAATCCACTAAGTGTGAATAAATGAGCTAATGTCGAACACTAGTGAACTCGACCAATCAGGAGCCAATGATGTAAACCCACTGTCAATTGTGAGTAGGCCTGCCACTAAGGTCTACAAGATCCAAGGTACTATTGGTTCCTAGATCAAGCTCCTAGATAACGAGTTGAAGTCGACAGGAGACGATTCGTCAAAGGAGGCCTTAATGCATTCCCCATCAATCGACATGGAACATACCAGGATGATGTGATGTGTGGATGAAGTGATGAAGAAATAAAGTACAAGTGACATATGGATGTCCGAATCAAAAGGTAAACATGCTACTGCAAACGGTCGACACAGGCTAAGACTTTCCTTGGACACATAATGACACAGAATAAGAGTGACTTGGCATCATGAATAAATGAGCACCATGTAATATCATGCGACAATGCAGGGGGCATCAAGGCATGCTCCATATGGCTGGAAGAGTAACTAGCCGGAGGAGTAAAAAGACTCATATGAATGGCAGGTTATTAGGCAAGCTAAAACCCAACTGTTGGATAATGAAGAAGACACGTGCCATGTTCAAGGGTGATGTGACTGATGCTACCGTGTTGATGACTAATGGAAATAAATTTTCTCTCCCTTCTCTTTTTATAAGTTCCTTTTTCGTAAAGTTGTCCCCCAATCCCAAAAATGAGATAAAAGTATACAAGGGGGAACCTTCTAGCCACAAAAAACTAGGGTATTCCTTTTTCGTAACTAGTTTATCCCAGTCCAGAAAAGGGTTAAACTTATACTGGGTATATGACCCTTTAGGTACTTTTATGAGTGTGAAGGAGACATGTTCACTCAACAATATTTTCTAATTTAAGGAGTCTGAGATAAAGGATTGAAATTGGATCCAGTAATGGTGGAACTGCTCATGAGTGGACAAAAGGATGGCTAATAGGACCAATCATCACAATGGTTCCCCCAAGAAATGGTAAAACAAAAACTGAAAGTGAATGGTTGTCCAAGCAGGTGATGACAATGGAAGAGAAACCATGGCTCACTCTGCGAATATAGGATGATAAAAAGGGTAGTCACGAGGGATCAAAGTGTGGAATCCTCGTGGGGTATGGCCAAAAAAGAGACGAAGAAGAGGACATGAGGCTTAAATTATAGGTCATGGCGGGTCAGAAGGAGGAATTCTGAAAAGGTAAAAAAATTATTGCATGGACACCAATTCAACAAGAAGACGCTAACTAGGGTATCCATGAGCAGGTAAGCTCTATCGCCAGGCTACGACATGCATACAATAAGTGGCGAAAGTCACAACTTGACGGAGTCAGACCTAAGGCATAAAAATAGTGTTGATGGTCAAAAAGCAATATCACTGAAAATGACCCACCCCTATATGTCAGGTTTATAGAAATGCACCTAAGGTCCAATGGATGTCACAATAAAAACACCACCCCGTCCTATAAAAACCATATAGAAAAACTAGATACATGGTTAAATCACATAATTAAAGAAATAAGCATAGATAACGTAAAAACAAGGCCATATATTTTTATTTTTATTTTTATTTTTTTATTTTTTATTTTTTATTATTTATTTATTAATTTTTTCGTTTTTGGGCATAAGTAAGGCATGACAGATACTCACATGACACACCAAACCAAAAAGGGGATAAAGCATCACACTCTCATGTACAATATGTACAAGTGCAACACAACCTATTAGGTCGCGCTAAAGTGTGGCAACAACTAGACACAGGCCAATGGTTTCTATATGCGTACTTATGGGAAGAAGAGACCATATGGTTCACCAATGTAAACTCATGCCAAATGAAGTCAAAATTACCAAGCCGAAAAGTTTGAACATGCCAGGAATAAACTAACATAGTCATATTCTAAAAATTATCCTGATAACATAAAGGAGGTAAAATACGCTTGTCGAAAAGTGGTAAGGCAAATTCGTTGGCAAGTTCAGTAGTAGAAGCCAAAGAATTGACTCAGTCTAAAGGTGACACTTACAAGGAACACTGAGGAGGTGCCCCCTATGTCAATTCAAGATTGATGTTTCCAAGGTTTTCTTTTTCTGAATTGGGGAGACTAGAGGTAGAAATATGCATAACCTCCCTATGATTATCAAGGGATAGAACCACGACCTCCAATTTGACTAACCAGGGAGGCTCATCATCAAGGGAGTCATGTGGAACAAGTGGAGGGGCGACCCATTTGGGAAAAAGAACTTGATCATATTCCATATTGGGATGGAGTTTCTGACCAACGTCAGTAGGTACTAACGGGATGACCAGAGAGGAAATATCTTCCACAATAGGTGGAATATGGTGCTTAATAGCTTGATCAACTTCCTTAGTATCAAATGAAATCACCGAAGGATCAAGAGGTATATGGGGTCCACACGTGCCAGAAGAGATCATATGCATAGGAGCAGTGGTAGGAGTCAAAGGAGTGTTGGGTGAAGGGAGTTGAGGAAAAAACCCCATAAGAGTAGAATTTTTGAAAATTCCAACGCTAACACTTTGAAATTGACGAGGGTGGTATCCCACAAGTGGTACAAAATTCCTTGTGGTGGAAATATGGGCTGATGACACACAATAGTCAAGCTTCTCGATAGTGACAAATTTTCCTTTGTTAGGAAAGAAAAGTACACGGAAAACAGATGAGATGACATCGGTCATCGCATAAAAGTAACTATGACCAAGGAGTAGGTTGTAGTCTAAAGGAGCGTTGACGACTTCAACATCGACATACATAGTTTTCCCACCTAACTCAATGGAAAAATGGGGAAGGAATCCCTTTGGTACGAAATTATGACCGTCAAAGGCTTCGAGATTTTTTTTGGACGTGGCGATTTCTAGAGAGCCAAGAGCCTTCCAACATGATATTGACATGACACATGTGGAAGATCCTTCATCCACTAGAGTGTAATGGATATTATTCTAAAATATATGCACAATAATCTGGAAATCAATCTGATGGGAAATACAAGAAGAAAAATTCTCATCATTGAAAGCAATGAGACTAGATTCAGATAAATCAAAGCCACCGATGGCATACAACAAGGATTTGCACTGCTCAAGATAACTTTGAAAGACCTCCAAAGCAGACATGACACAAGGAGCCTGGGCAAGATCTTCAACAATACTGTATTGTTGAGCAACCCTGACAGAAGGATTGTTTGTGGTATTATGAAGAAAACCCTTGGGGGGACAATAGATAGATTCCAGAGGCTTATCCAAAGTGAGAGGTCCAATGGAACTAGGTGGAGATTGTGAGTCTTGTTGAAGGCTCGAAAAATCGGGTCTACAACAAGGGGGATAACCATCCGGTCCGGACCTTAAAGCAGCTCCTTTTCCGTTTGGAATAGTGGCTCGGACTGGGGATGATGGGACTAGTTTCCCAATCTATTTATGATGGATGTACTAACGGGATGATGTTTTTGTTTTTTCAAGGTTTTAATGGGGTGAACGCTTATTCTAAATCTAATCTATATTTTAACTATCAAATGCAATCTATTGGAATCAAAGAAAACATCTAAATCTAAACTGTCACGGGAATAGATTTTACTTATGCGATCTAAAATAATTTCTAACAGCAATTGATAATAAATATCATTCAATTACTACGAGAAAAGAATCCATTAAAGATGATTGTTTCGTATAAAAATTTAGCTGAAAAAATTATGAGAAATATATTGCATAAGAGTTATTCATATATTCAGCATACAAATAAGTTATCACCATACATAAGTGCAATAATGACAACTAAACATTTAGACTTTCATATATCAATAAATAAAAATAATTTATGACTTGGCACATAAGTAAAAAGTATTAAGAGATAGAAATACCATTGATAATAAGTTCTACTCATGAGCTGCAGCGATATAGATTTATCTTTAAATCACTCAACATCCACTAAGAATACAAAAATGCATTTCAGTAGCAGATATCAAACTCATATAAAGAAAAATCTCATCCCATATATTTCATCAAAAATTCCTCCAGGAGGAGCAAAAGTGCATGTTTTGAAGCAATGTTTTTGATAAAATTATGAACCCCTCTCTAAATGCATGAGAGGGTTTTAAATACTAATCTATGAAATCTAAAAATAAATATTACAAAAATAGATGAGAAGGTTTAAACCACCTGCCTCATTTTAAGCAAAAATAAACTAAAATAAAGCTAAATTGTATCTATGATAAATTCAGCATCTGATCCTTTAGATTGCAAATATCCATCATCAGTTTCAAGAGCGTCGGTTGGCTGAATTCAGCTTTTAACTGTCCTGTAAATACGGCATTGGCAAGAGCTGGCACCATTTTCTCGGCAGCGGTTATGAGGCAACTCAGGGTCACGCATTGGATGTGTGACTTTATCAGGTACCGCCAGTATATGTCCCAGTTTAACTTGTTTATCTGTTTAATTATCTCTACTTTTTCCTTTGTTGTTTGTTTCCATTCTTTTTGAAGTCGTTGTCCCTTTGGAAGGAAGCCTAGGGTAGTCTCTGTTATCAAATTGGTTGTGTACAGATTTTCATTTATGCACTCAATGATATTGTTCGTTGTTTCTGCTGCCTCTCCAAGCGCCTCTTCTGCTTCTTTAAGCTGGAAATCCTATCTCGCAAATAACATCTCTTTATGCGATTCATCAATTCTGGGTAATTCTGCTCTTTTCCCTTCGTCTGATTTCTACCAGTCTAAGAAGTCTGAAACTTTCTTAAGAATTTAATCATAATCAAGTCGTAAATATATGAATTGATTTGCAATCTTATCGCTTATTTCACAATGGGAATTCCATTGCGAGAACTTCTGGCAGAATAATTCTTCCTGTTGCAAGAGCCGAGAATTGAGAGCGAGTGCTTCTGTGATAAACTCCCCAATTTTGGGGTCATCCTTATGCAGTTCCATCATAGTTTGTAATTGTTCTTCTTTATTGGCTAAACTGCTTTGATGATCTAATTGTATTTGATGGAAGTCTTGCTGGAGTTTTGGTAGCTATGTCTCTGCTTCTTCATTGATGTTGACTTGTTGCAGTTGTTGTTCCAAAAATAAAATCCTGTCCTCTTTATCTCTAAGTAGTAACTGAACCTCTGCCGCTTTATCATTTGTTGCAGAAGCATATTCTCCTGTGATTTGAGAGAGCCTAGTTAGATTTTCTGATGGGTCTGTAGTGGGATCTTTCCAAAGAACATCTAGAGGTTCAACTTCTGGAGCGAGCACAACCTCTAGCTTTATTTTCTTTCATTGCCTTCTGATGACAGCTTTATGTTGAGGGCTATAAAATACATCTAGAGGAGGAATTTCCTCTATCCTTAGTACAATTTCTGATGACGAAGCAACAGGAATATGCTCCGTTTCCTGAGTATTGATAGTCCCTTCAACTTCCATTCTTGTAGCCGACTTATTGCAGTTTGTCAACATCTTTGTGCTTTGTTCTTCAGTGTTGATTACTTTATTAAAATTCTCCCATTATCCCTCTAGATACACTACAATTGGCTTTGTAAAATGAGTGGGAGTTTCAGCTTTTTTCGGGGACAAAACCTACTGGCCAAGCTTTTCTTTAGATTAAGCTATATCTTTAACTGATCCTTCACTTCTGCCATGTTCACTCTTGGAATGATCACTGGATTTAGATTTTTGTTTTGAATTTCCATTTATGCTAACATTGGGAGTAGGTTCCCTTGGAGATTCGATGAACAATTGGTTCAACAGGACCTTTGATAACCTTTGTTTTCTGAAAATGTCAAACTTTTGGAGTTCTTCTTGGTCAAACCGAATTTGTGCCATATGTAGAACCTCTTTGAAAGTGTTCTTCTGTAGAAAGACATCATCAAAGGGATCTTCTTCATTTTAAAACACTTTTATTTTAACACTTGTAGTAAAATTACTTACAACACCAAAGGGATCATATTTCCTCCCTGGGAACTTTGGTAGTTGCAAGCATAACATATTATCAACTTCTTTAAAGGCATGACCTAAGTCAGACAATGCAAAAGCTCCGCATACTACAGGAAATTGGGGCTAGATGAATTTCTTAGACTCTTTCAGTGTCTTGGTCATTCCCCCCACACCACAGGTTTGATAGGCTATTTCCCTGCCCATTAGTTTGTCGGGGACGTAAAATGGTAGCACATGGGGTGAAGCAATGTTGCCAAACACTCTGACATACGTGAACGATTCTTCCCAAAACCACCTTCCCATAGGGAGAATGTCTACTTCAGCTTCTGGGGAAAACCTTGGGATAGCTTGATTATAGATCATTTTATAAATAGGGAGCATACATCCATGAAAAATCTTAAAGAAATGTGGGATGAAATTGGATTCCCACAATACTTTGTGATAAATCTGAATGGGAAGTGGATTTTGTACTGTCCATTTCCATCCCATAATAGGAAAATTGGAAACAAAACAAATAGCATCCATGATAAAAGCGCTCAAAAAGAAAGGAGGGTAAATACTTAAAGTATAGATTCTTTTACTTCTATATGCTACAATTGCAAAGGCTAAATTATCCGATAAAATTTGGGCCCAATTCATTATGGTGGCATTAACAGCTGCATATAACAAAAGTAACCATTCTGATGAAAACTTGTCGATGTTTGGTTTACCAAACATTCTACATAACATTGCAGTAGAAAAATAGTAAGTAGAAGAAAGAGAACCAATATAATACATACCATTTTTATCCTTCTTCAAATTTTCTTCATTGTTTTACCAATGCCTTGTGAATTCTTCCAAGTCTTCGTTCTCTTTGGCGAACTTTTCTACAAATTGCTTGTTGTAGATAGCCTGGGGTTCTGACAAATGGTACATACATCTCAAATTGTTTGGGGTAAATGACCCCATGATTTGCTGACTGGATGTCTTGAACTCTCTATCAGATATATCCGCTTGATCTATAATCCATTTCACCATATCAGAGTAGGGGTGTATCTTTGGCCTCGCAACAATGCAGTGTAGAAACGAGCATGCAAGCTTAGTTAAGGATGTTTCAGAAGAGATGTGTTCATTTGCTGTAATTGTAACTTCCATAATTCATGAGTTCTCGTCCTCTAACAACTGATACATAACTTCCCAGGTAGATATCCCCATGTCTCTACTACGGGTGGTGTCTGTGAATAATGGGGTCATTTCTGACTTCTTAGACACAGGGGCCTTGCCTTTCTTCACCATTTCTTCGTAGTTTATGCTCTGCAATATCGCAGATCACAATATCACAGAACTTACGATCGTTTAAAAATCATCGTTATGTTGGGTTGCCACGATAGGTGATTTGCGAGAGGCTATGAAGTGGTAAGCTTTGTGATCTCACATTTTTGCGGATCGCACTTTTAAAGAATGAATTCTATAAAGGAAGCCTGCTAGAACCTTTTTGCGAATGGTCATGTAGCGCTTTTTCTATAAGGAAACTCCTAATTTGTGATGTTCTATGCGCTTGGAGTATGGGAAGGTAAATTTAAATGTTTTAGCAAGTTCTACTTTGATATTTTATTTAATTATGAAAACAAAAGTAAACTTAAATACTAATATTTGATTTTTTGTGGAAGGGTCCCCATTTATTAGTGTTATTGCTAACACTAAAAAAAGGGGGCTTGTTGATGGTCACTTAGGAACTTCATAGGGTTTGGCTCGCATGGTCACATTTACATATTGCTTGCACATGAAGATGGATGAACTGTGTGGTGGATGAGAATAAGACCGCTCGTTTTCCCCTTGCGGAGGTCGAGTAGGTTGAAAAACCCTCTGTTGCTGAGGTTGTGTAGGGAATGTATGATTCAAAACAACAAACTGCTGAGTAGATGGTGGTGAAAGAAGCCTATGAACTTCATCCATTCGAGGACACTCATGCATAAGGTGGTCGCCTTGAAAATTTTTACAGGGAAACTTGAATTTTTGGTGACGCTCAATGGTGCCGCCTCCTTGACTCTAGGGATTGGTTTGAGACTCCTAGGCAGTTTTGTTTTGTTGTTTGTTTCTCTGATTATTCTTGTTTTTCTTACCACCAGATTGAGAGTTGTTCTTTGGCTAAGTGGACTTCGCCGTGAAAAAATTGTTCGACTACTCAGGAGGGGTTGCTTTAGTAGAGCGATACACGCTTGCTGGGGCTTAAGATGTAAAAATCAATTTCCCATGGTGGGAAGAAATTTGGCTTATGGGATCATAAATGGACGCAATCACACCATCAACATGTGGGCCAGGAATTGGTTTAGGTGGGTCAAAAGAAGACCTAGGGGCATTGGGAAACACTTAATACAACATATTCGATTGAGAATATATGAGATCCAACTGATGGGAAGCTGAAATGGCTTTCTCCTTGGTAATGGATCGAAACATAGACACATAATTCGAGGTTAGAGAGATAGAATGAACCATTTACGTAAAATTTCATCAGGTGATTTGGTTCCCACTAACCTCTTGCGACGACGCCACTGTAATATTCCCAATTAGTCCTAAGCTAATGGGAATATTAATTTTTGTTTTATTTCTTTGTTTAAAGAATAAAATTGTAAAGGAGGTCCATAATACTCCTAAATAATGAATAAATCCATGCCAAATGTAAAAAGGATAAATCTTGGTTGCTAAATCAAGCACCCTTAGGTGTGAAAGGGACTGGAATATTTTGACTGGGCCAATCTTGACCAAATCTACAGTGTCGTCATGGAGGAGTGGCCATCAATGAGACACATCGCAGTTTTAGATGGATATGCTTTGTGTGGAAGGAGTGATTTCATTGGAGGTGGTTTATGGTTTGCAAGCTCTTAACTTATAAAAGGAATCGTAGTTTTAGATGGAGATGCTTTGTGTGGAAGGAGTGATTTCATTGGAGGTGGTTTATGGTTTACAAGCTCTTAACTTATAAAAGGAAGAGGATGGAAGCATGAGAAGGTTGTTGATGAACATTATATTTTTGAATATATTGTCTATTTAGACATATATCATTCTCTTGCTGTTTAGCTGAGAATAATTTTGTTTAGCATTGGGTGTTCTTGGTTGGGAATCCCACCTCTTCCCATTGAGTAGCCCTTGGGAGAGTTTGCATTGTATTGTCCACTATCTAGCTGAAGGCAAAGCTTCTTATTTCAACTAGAACACAGATCCTGTTGAGGGTTTGGTTGTCCTTGCAAGCTGCAGTAAGTGGAGGCTAGATATTTACAGATCTAGGCCATTTCAGTGCTCCTTTTTAGTGGACGAGGCTTATATTCCATTGGGAGGAGAGTATTGGATTATTTGAGCTTCATTTATTGATCTTGGCATGTGGCCAACCACATTCTAAACCCTACAACGCAGTCTTACTTCCAGATTTGCGTTATTCCTGTAGGTGTTGTTGCAGGGTCTTTTGGCATACCATATGGAGAGTTGGTTTTCAAGTGTTAAGGATCTACCCTTCACTTTGGAGATCCATTGGAGGGGATCATTCTCTTTCTCATGTCAGATCAGATCCATTTCCAGATCTAAATATTTCTACAGATCTGCAGACTTAGATCTAAGATCTACTCATTGTACATGGCGTATTGCTGAAAACTCCACGGGGATTCTGAAGAAGAGCCAATATAGTGTATGGATCTGTTATAGATCTAAATTTTCATGCACTTATTTACTCTAGATCTAAAGTGTAATCAACGGCTATTGCAGCCTAATAAAATAACGTTGTAAAGCTTTTTCCAGTCTTAACAAATGGTTGCAACACCTCTGTTTGAGGATTTTCTTCTATGGAGACTTGTATTTCCTGTTATGCATCTTATGGGCCATCTTGTACATCTATTTTTCTGCTGTAAATACATTTTAAAGGTATCCATATTGGCCTCCTACTTTGTCTTTGATGAACTGCGTTATTTTCCTACATATCTGCATTGTATTGCTGCATTCCCTATTTGGGAATATTACAATGGGATCGGAGCATCATCTTGGCTCACCCCGTGCTTTCTAAGAAGCCAATATGTTTTCTAAAGAAGAAGGACCTCTTACTGACAGAGAGAAGAGGTACCAAATAAGAAGCCACAAAATTTTTTATTACACACATGAAAAAGGAGACAAGAGTAAAACCCCTTTATCTGGAGGAATGAAAGGGAAGAGGTTCTCAAAAACTCTTTCCCAAAATATTCAGGACATTAACAAAGACATCATGGAAATGACGAGGGAAGGACATAAAGATCCCTCAAGAAGGTTTGCACATGAAGAAAGACCTAGTTCTTCATATTATGTGTGTGAGAATTTAGCCACACAATTAGATCTACAATGCTATAGCATGCCTACATTCTTAGCAAGAGAAGAATAGGAAGGAGAAAAACCAAAGGAGGAGACTCTTGGTGACTATCTCCAAGAATATGAATCTCAGTCTAGAAGATTCAAGGAGCACCTAAGCTTCCAAGGGTTTTTTCAACTTAAAGAAGAGAGAAGACCCATCAACTACAATAGAAGAAGAGGGTGCATGAAGCACAATTTGGGTAGATTATTTCTACCTAATTTTTATGGGTCACCCAAGAGCACAGCCAAGTCTTGGGTAGGGAATCTAGACGCATATTTCCAGCTACATCAAGTTTAAGAAGAAGAAGCCATTAAAGTAGCAGTGCTGCATCTTGAAGGTAAGGCTTATGCCTAGTGGTTATTTGAATCTTCTTCATTGAACCATGCAAATATATATACTTATGTAAAGTTCACTAGGAGCTTAGTGAAAATATTTGATTTAAAACAATCTGAAACTTCCTTAGGGGAGCAAGCCAAACCCAAGAAATCAGACCCTTTGCATGAGTTGGGAGGATCCATGAAGCCAACTCCATTTCATCAAGAAGAAAACATGAGGATTCCTTTTTCGAAAGGAGATCAAGAAAAAAGGTCTCTTAATGATGAGGTATTCTCCATTGATGTGGAGAAGGAAGAGGAAGAGGTGGGAAGATCCTCCAGTGCTACGACAGCAGGAGGAGATCTACTTCTATTTGGAGTTGAAGAAATTGCTTCCACTAGAGGGGCTCTTGTATCTTTGCAAGAAACTCCAAGGATGTTACATATGAAAAGCATGAGCAACATGTGTCTATGATGATAGACAATGAGACAGAACAAAGGATGGATCACAATGCTGATAAGGGAGGATATGATCCACTATTAAATGGAGGAGAAGATGGAGAAATTTCTCCAATCATAAGCACTCTTGCATCCTCAAGAGTGATACCTCATTATCATGAAACTTCCACAAAAAAAAAAAAGATGAATTTGCGCAGTGGAAGCAGGGATATGATGACCCCATCTATTATGCACATGAGGATGATCCATGAGACATCATTATCTTGTGGTAAACCACCTGGAAGACCATCTGATTCAGATTTGGTGAAAGATGTCTCACACCTTGATGCTCCATTCATAGATCCAAGAAGGAAGAGCATTAGAAGACCACAATATAGCGCTGAGAGTGTTGGGGGAGCTCAGGAGGAGGGAAATATTTTCCCCTTATCACCATTGTCCACTCTCCCATCTCATACTGCGCTAAGAGAAGATGTTGCAAGAATGGAGAATGACACCATCATGGGGCAAGGAGGGCAGTCCTTGGCTATGAAGACTCAGAAGATAATCTCACTTGGAGAGAAATCTTCCATACATGATAGAAGATGGTGGCCACATATGCATACTTTGGCAAGAACAAGGAGGTTTTGGATAGATGATAGCCTTCCATGGGAGACTAGCTTCCAAAATCTTCCATCTTCATTTGAGCATGTGCATATGCAGGAAGGGAAGCAAGGAGGGAATAGCAACCTTCCATCATATACCTTTGGCATGGGAGATGTCAAGGAGGAGAAGAATGGAAGGAATGGCCTTCCAAAATATACATTTGGCATTGGATATGTCAAGGAGGAGAAGAAAAATTTCAGTTGATAGATCATCAACACTGTCATTGTTGGGGAGTTTAGATCCATATTGGAAATCCCAACTATTGGTGGATTACTTCAAGGATCTTCACAAATGCATGATACTTGATGACTAGCTGCATGAAGAGGGCTATCTAGTCCATGAAGAAGTAATCTATTATCATGGTAGGATCTTCTTGTCTAGAGCCTCCAAGCTCAAGGAGAAGTTGCTACAAAGAACCTATGAAGAGTTCTGTTTCAGCCAGACAGATTCCATGAAGATCTACAACATCATCATGAGGAGATTTGATTGGGAAGGCTTTGAAGGAGAACTATATCAAAATTTTCAGAAATGCATGTACCTTGTGGAGATGGGGCAGCAACATAACTCTATGGGGGAGTTAATTCAGCCATTTCTTTCTCTTTTTGAGTGAGGAGATAGATCTATGTACCACTCCATTCGTATAAGGAGGATTGTTGGTGAAGAACATACTCATGTAAACAATGTTTCATTTTCTGATTGTATGCACTCTCTTACCATGTATATGCAGGCCATAACTCCAAGTAGCAGTGTTGTAGCCTATAAAATTCATGGCCAACTTTGGGCCACAAAATTTTTTGAGTATGGCCACTCCATTGGAGGACAAAGGGAGATTTTGTTTCATGATGGGTGCATTCCTAAGGCACCAAATATATCTCACACTTTCAGCCATAGTGAGATGACATGGGCAACAAGTAAGTGGTGGGGAAACCACTTACCACATCTTTATTTGATGCAGGTAGGCAATGCACTGCACTATTTCCACATGTGGGACTATGCCCCACCTCCATATGCACAAATTTATGTTTGTATGTATTTGATTTTGATCCCATACATTGATTATTTACTCGTACCTTTTATGGGAATGTGTGGAGGGAGGATGAGAGGTATGTATGTGCCCTATGGGATGGAGATTATCCCTATATCTTATGCTACATGTTTCAAGGAGAACATTGGGAAAACCATGTTTGTTTCATTTGAGCTATTGTCTCCTTATGGGATGGATTATTTACATCTCATGAGAACCTTGGAGGAGAAATTTATGGAGGGCTAGATTGGTGAACACTTAGCTTATGGAGGAAGCTTAAAACATGTTGGTGTCACCAATGGAGGAGGAGAAGAGTTGCAACACTCACCTTATCAGCTGCTTGTGGACAAGCAACATTTGGGAGGGGAGGACTGTAATATTCCCAATTAGTCCTAAGCTAATGGGAATATTCATTTTTGTTTTATTTCTTTGTTTAAAGAATAAAAGTGTAAAGGAGGTCCATAATACTACTAAATAATGAATAAATCCATGCCAAATGTAAAAAGGCTAAATCTTAGCTGCTAAATCAAGCACCCTTAGGTGTGAAAGGGGCAGGAATATTTTGATTGGGTCAACCTTGACCAAATCTACAACGTTGTCATGGAGGAGTGGTCATCAATGTGGCACATCGTAGTTTTAAATGGAGATGATTTGTGTGGAAGGAGTGATTTCATTGGAGGTGGTTTAGGGTTTGCAAGCTCTTAACTTATAAAAGGAAGAGGATGGCAGCATGAGAAGGTTGTTGATGAACATTATATTTCTGAATATATTGTTTGTTTATACATATATCATTCTCTTGTTGTTTAGCTGAGAATAATGTTGTTTAGCATTAGGTGTTCCTGGTCAGGAATCCCACCTCTTCCCATTGAGTAGCCCTTGGGAGAGTTTTCATTGTATTGTCCCCTATCTGGCTGAAGGCGAAGCTTATTCTTTCAAATACAATGCAGATCCTATTGAGGGTTTGGTTGTCTTTGCAAGCTGCAGCAAGTGGAGGCTAGATCTTTATAGATCTAGGCTATTTCAATGCTCCTTTTCAGTGGAGGAGGCTTCTATTCCATTGGGAGGAGAGTATTGGATGATTTGAGCTTCATTTCCTGATCTCGGCATGAGGCCAACCACATTCTAAACCCTACAGAGAAGTCTTACGTCCAGATCTGTGTTATTCCTGTAGGTGTTGTTACAGGTCTTTTGGCATACAATCTTGAGAGTTGGTTTTCAAGTGTTGGGGATCTGCCCTTCACTTTGGAGATCCATTGGAGGGGATCATTCTATTTCTCATATCAAATCAGATCCATTTCCAGATCTGAATATTTCTATAGATCTGCAGACTTAGATCTCAGTTCTACTCATTGTACATGGTGTATTGCTGAAAACCCCAAGGGGATTCTAAAGAAGAGACAATATAGTGTATGGATCTGTTATAGATCTGAATTTTCATGCACTTATTTTCTCTAGTTCCGAAGTGTAATCAACATCTGTTTTAGCCTAATAAAATAATGCTATAAAGCATTTTCTAGTCTTAATACATGGTTGCAACACCTCTTTTTAAGGATTTTATTCTATTGGAGACTTGTATTTCATGTTATGCATCTTATGGGCCATCTTGTACATCTATTTTGTTGTTATAAATACATTTGAAAGGTATCCATATTGACCTCCTGCTTTGTCTTTGATGA
The DNA here is from genome assembly GCA_034641835.2 of Pinus albicaulis. NCBI lineage: Eukaryota > Viridiplantae > Streptophyta > Pinopsida > Pinales > Pinaceae > Pinus > Pinus albicaulis. The sequence continues at coordinate 195,870,657 of CM076572.1, read as the reverse complement.
ACTGCATTATTTTCTTGCATATCTGCATTGTGTTGTTGCATTCCCTATTTGGGAATATTACAGCCACTCATGAATGTGATCAGAAATTAGTGTGGCATCATCTTGTTTAAAATTGGACAAGAGGTCAGAGTCTAGGTCATACCGAGTAGGAAAATGGAAATGCGCCAAGAAGGTTTGAGCTACCGAGGCAAAGTCACCATAGGATGCAGTATCTAACTCGATATACCACTTGGTAGCATCCCCAACTAATGTTTGTTGGAACAAGAGAAGTTTAACAAAATCATCCACCAAATAATTAAATGAGCACCATAAGTGGTAGGTGGTGATGTGGGTGGACGGATTCTCCCCAAACTTCCCTTCACACTTGGGAATATCAGATGGTAACTTGGCAGGCATAGGTGGCCACCAGGGATTATGATGAATGGGGTCATTAGTTAATTTAGATAAATCTAGTAAATCAAGAGAGGATAAAACTAGATTGTGAATTTGATCAAATGGGTCATTGGTAGGATAATTCCCTAACTAATATTTTGGTCCCCCCATATATAGATTAGATGGATGCACTTGCTAGTGGAGAAAAGGGTTCACCCAGACAAAAGGTTGTTGTGGGCCACCATAACTGGTATATGGATGTTTTCCCGGAGGGTAAAAACCTCCACAGAGAAATGGATGCCCAAAATCATGACTGCTAATGGAGTTGTACCCAGGGTGAAAATAAGGACCAATCTGTGTAGTAGGACCGACATAAGGAGAATGACTTAGGTGGGACACGATATTGGCAGTGGAGTTTCCCCTAGGTAAACTATCCCCTCTAGTAAAAGTATTGGTAGGTGGCATCCCTCAAAAGAGTGAACTATACCAAGCTTGCGACATATTAGAAGCTACATTTCCCTCAGGATCACTAGGGACAACTGGCGATCCTCCCCACGTATTCCTGGAAGTAACCATTCCTAACTGAGGAACATAATGGTTGGTTGGGAAAAGGTCGGTGAATAAATTCCTAGACATATCGATAGACTAGGTTGGGGTACCATAGTCAACATATAGGACAGTGTGGGCACAAAAACATTTGTAAAACTATTGGGAGCCATAAACAAGACTGGTGGAATGCCACATGAATAAGTGAGAGGTGTGGACAAAGGAGTAGGAATAGAAATTGGAATAGGTGCAACGCTGACATGGAAGCCGAGACTGGTGATGCAGATGGTAATGAGGTCCCAAAATTTGCCATAGGGTAAAGAGTAGAAAAAGACACGTAAGTGTAGGCCAATGTAGAATCTTTTGGGTTCAACCACAATAAGGCAGATCCACTACAAGAAAAAATGACATTGGTGAGGGGCGAAAAATGTCACCATAAGCTCATTGGTGAGTGTCAAAAGAGCCTTCGTCACCAAAACCTGAGTGTCACCAAAGGTGGCGTCACCGAAAGTATAGATGTTGTGGTGACATTTAAGGTCTGTCATCAATAATTATTTATAATGACGAATAATGACCGTCACCATTTCATATGAGCAATAGTGATGGACAATAGCCTCCATCACCAAAAAATTGAACGTCACCAAAGGTGACGTCGCCGAAAGTATGTGTTGTGGTGACATTCAAGGTCTGTCATGAATATTGATTATAATGACGGATAGTGACCATCACCATTTCATATGAATAACAATTATTTTTTGTGATGGACCTTTCGTGGTCATCACTATTAGTGCATATACATGGCGAAATTCATTGACCATCACCATTTCATATTTGGCGAGGGTAAAAAAATGTCATCATAAGCTCATTGGTGACATCAAGGTCCGTCATGAATAATGATTATAATGACAAAGAATGACCCTCACCATTTCATATCAACAACGATTTATGGTGACAGACCTTTCATGGTCGTCACTATTATGCATATATATGGTGGCGTTCGTTGACCGTCACCATTTCATATTTTGGTGAGGGTCAAAAAATATCACCATAAGCTCATTGGTGATGGTCAAAATAGCCTCTGTCACAAAAAACTAATCGTTGCCATCCATATGAATATTAGGGCATGATGGAATAGAACCATCAACCTCCTACTTGTAAAGCAGGTTCTCTTCCATTGAACTAGCACCGTTTAAAGAATTATACTTTTAAAAAATATATCTTCAAACTTTATAAATTGTAAATTCTATAACTTCCAATAAATTAAAGTCTTGACAATCTTTTACTAAACAAGCAAAACATCATCGAAGCTACAAGTCCCTACCTAATGGTTATGGAAATTATGAAAAATGGGTGGAGGGAGAGATAGTTACATATAAGAGACTCAATATGTTTAGTTGAATACTCAATTAGAATTGAAACTCTAAAGACATTTATAGCCTACAAATGACCTATAACTCACAAATGCACCAAATATTGCAAAGGAAATCTCATAAGTGGATAACATATGGAAGAAGAGCATTGATGAATACAGATGCAATATCTTACAGGTTGAATGAAAGAAAAATCTCAATGTTGTTGTTGTTGGGTGAATTTTTATAATTGGGACCTTTGTCTTTCCTTTATCACGTAAATATTCAAATTAAAAATTAGAAATTTTAGATATCTGAATGATATCTAAACTTATATGCAATTGTAACGTGGATCTCCATAGAACCACAGGGAATATATATATATATATATATATATATATATATATATATATATCCCATTCACACAAAGCGGCATGCGATTTGGAATTTCACGAGTCCACACTCAAAACAAGACAACAACCAACAAATAAAAAAAATTGAAACTTATCCCAGTAAGAGTATCTCCTTTCAGTAGTGAACACCAAACACTAATACAATAATTAGTTCACTTTAAGACTACAAAACATTGGAAAAAAACATCGTGTTCAATTATCTGTGAGTACAAAATGGACTTATTTCTAATGAAGCAAAAGAGTTGATACTAAATCACAAATAAAAATGACCAACAACAATGTAAATTTTGTTTTTTCAAGATCTTTTCAATAGTGCAAACAAAAAATTCCCCCCATCTTTTTTTGTAAGTGAACTTATGACCTGGATAATTTAAGATTCCAGTTTTAACCCCTGGATTATAAAAGACTAAATCAAGTATTGTTTGCAATGAAGCGGTTTATGAGAATTGTGTCAATCCAAGAGGGTTGAATTGTAATGACCCCATACTGTAAAATGTGAACATGCTTTGCAAATTTTGTTAGCTCGAAGCCCAAGGAAAAGGCCTCACTATTGAATGGTCATGAGTCATAATGGCAGGCAAGTTAGGTTTTGATGTTATGCTTAACTATTATAAAACCAAAGTATAATAAATAATATAATAACATCCAAAAATATTGCTTGAGGAGAAAAAAATGAGCTGAATACAAGAGTGAAAGAGAAAATGGAGTCCTTGGGAAGGTAATATAGGTTACTTAATGTCCAAAAAGTGACCAAAATTACTTTAAAAAGACTGCTCAATTCATAAGTGGCAGTACAAAATGGGATTTCAAAGGCCACCCCTATAAAATATAGAATTTGTCCTACTTAAAAATATCTAATATTTTCTATCACAATGCTAAGAAGAAGAAATACAAAGCTCTCGAGCCAAGTACAAGATAATCCTCAAGCATCGAACGTCCACTAACAAACAGAGGGTATTCCTCTAAATTCGAAAGGGAAGTTATCCTACCATCTCAGGCTCTGGATAGAAAGTTGGGTAAAAGAGATGGATCTGGTATGGGTGATGTCTCTCTGTATGGAAAATAGGAGTTGTCTTTAGTGCGACTTTTTGGAGTTTCAGATCCCAGAATCCGGTGAAAAAATTTGAGGTAAAATCTTGTTTTTTGTTATTTAAACTGGTTGTTTGAATCTATATATGGATTCAACACCCTCGAAAACCCCTAGAGAACTTCAATTGTGCAAATTTAGTAATCAAACTTCTCTTTTCAATAAATTCCTATCGGATTTTAGAGAAATTACACCAGAAAAAGCCACTGTAAAAGCCTTCAAAAAGTTGCATTATAGACTACTCGTGGAAAATATGGCCCTCTACATGGAGCGAATGGAAGGGAGTTGCGTACAAATCTAGCATGAGTTATCTTGAAACCCCATATGAGAACAACACATGGGATTTCTTATCAAGGGTTTGGGTGCCACTTATAACCCAATATATCATTGTTTCCCTGTGTCACTTGCAGAGGTTCTATCTTTTAACCATGCTATATTAAAATCTCTTTCACCTACCCTGTTGATCATATTTTGCAAGCCCAATCTTAAAATGTTATATGGAAGACACATGATCATCATGCATGGGAGACATAACATAATAATTTTTCCTGGAGAGGTTCTTTCCTTTTCATTCTTACAGTATTCCTCATGTTGAGAGACACATGCCTCCATAGCTAGAATACCATATAACCAACCGAAGAAGCTTATGATATTGAAATATGTGTGAGTTTGTGCCATGCTAGAGGGGTTATGGCAGAAGTGGAAGGAAGGCATTGTGTTTGAAGAGAGAGTTGTAGAGTAAGCAACACGAAATCTCATTACTCACTTGTTTAAATCAATGTTGACTGGAAATGAGCTAAGGTATCTTTGAAATCACATTATCCACTTGTCTGATTCATCACTACAATGAGCCAAGGTATATGAATTTTAGGGATTCCCAAAGAGCAACCAGTAGCTCAAATTCTTTATGCCAACACTGTGGAGCTAGAGGGGATGGATTTAATGGAGATCATGACCTTGTGTTGTGTTTTGATAAGTGGAAGAGGTTTGTCACTATTTGAACGTTGAGTGAGATACCTAAATAAGGTTTCAATTAGGGAAAGACTTGTTGGTGTCTGGTTGTGGCTATATTTTTTAGTACCGTGGGTTTGGATGGATGAGAAATAAATCCAATGGCCATCCTTCATCCCTGTGGTCTCATAACCCAGTTTGGGGGTGGCATTTACAGAAGATTCATGTGGTTGGTTAGTTGATCAATCATTTTCACCAATTTGATGGATATATTCATGTAAAAAGTGAGGGATTCTCATCATTCTCATGCCAATTTGTCAGTAAATAATACCACCAAACCTCCATGGGGATATTTGTGTGTTTTAACATCATTTCCAAACACACCCATCTCTTTGGTTTAAAAAAAAATTACCTACAACCATTATGCAGTAAAATAATAAGTGGAGTCACTAGATGGTGTAAAAAGAAAAATTTTGGAAATAGTTGTGGAACCATATGACATTATATGGGTCAATGGTTCAATTATATGTTATCCTTGAAGACTTGTGTTTGTATTTGCTAAAAAAATATATACCCCCTCACACAAAATTCCAGCAAAATCCTATGAATATTTAACAATTAGATGGCAGTAGGTTCATGAAGATTCATATTAGAGATTGGAAGACTATTTGATCATCCATAACCAAAATGGGGAAAAAAATGTGAAGGACAAATAACAACAATAAAATCTATTATATCTAGAAAGTATCAATGTAGAACAAACCTAATTCATAATTTAAGTATTTAGTAACTCTAATTGCCTTCATCATCCACGGGGTCTTCAATAGACAATGATAGGGTACATTGTTAAAGAACTCCTAGATGTTAAGTCACTCATTCAATTCCCCACCCTATTTGGGTGTTATTCTTGGACATGACTATGATGTAGCCTCACCAATGTCAAACACATAAAATATAAAAAATCTTCATCAAAATCCAATTTTCACCTTTTCCAAGGAGTGTATTAGGAAACATGACCTATGTAACAAAGATGGACTCGTCTAATATTCGAACTATAAAATTACATCAAAATAAAATAGATAAAAACAAACTAGATGCCATTTCACATGCATGATGATGATGTTACATATAAAATGAAGGAACTGTAGTTTATAAACGACACATCATCACAAAATTCCATCCACATCATCACTAATATTTAGAAGAGAGACAATAAAATTTGAGAGTAGCAAAGCAACCATAAGATGTTGTGTTCAAATCAACCTTATTCTCTATATGGACAAGTATAAAGTTGAACCAAAAAGCCTCTGAAAGAAAAAATTTAGTATAATATCCCTTGTAATATGTGATATTTATGTTAAAGGAGATGAAGAACTAATTAAAAAACTCAATTTAGTCCTTCCAATACAGCCAAGATCCCATAAGTTTATGAAACCCTCAGGTATGACAAGCAATAAAAAATAATTGAGGCCAAGTAAGAGACATATGATGTTGCTAAGAATATTTTCAGTCACAGGTCAACAGTTTCTTTGGATATTATTTTTCTAGAATATAATATTTGTCTTCATGGATATCCTATATGAAGCATACTTTAGTGCCTCCTTTCAATTCTCCAACAAAAAATCCCCTTTTCTTGGTTGTGGAATTTTGTTGGTACTTACTACTGGTAGACTAGTGTTTTGAGGAGATTCTAACTTCACACAGTCCAGATTCAAAATTAAGGGTGGAAGGTCCAATCTTATAGACTAATCCTTTCTCTTATTTCCCTCCTCTCTATCTTTAGGGAGGATATTTTGTATAGGGAAAACCCTATGATGAGATGGGTATTCATTAACCTTATCACCTATTTTCACTGTTTGATTCTTGAAAATTGGAGAAGTGATTATGAGCTTGAAAGCAAGCCTAAAGAAAAGGATTTTTATAGAAATGATAGGTTGTCAAGTGGTGCATTTTATTCTCAAGGGAGAATGGAATCTAATGCTTATATAATGGTATTACCCCCAAGATGCATTAACAGGGATACTAAAGACAATATATCAAATACTTTGGATGGTAACTTGAAAAACAGAGTAGCAAATGATCTCAAGGTTTTTTTCTCCACACCTCTTTCAAAATAATGATTGTATAAGGAAATATAGAATCCATTATGAAGAAGCAGAGAAAGGCTCACAAAATTATGATAAGGATTGTTCAACTTCTCGCTTTGAATCACATTATCAGGGGAAATGGACAGGTCAAGAAAACACAAGTTAAAAGGCATTAAGAGGGGCATTCACAGAGAAGTAGGAGAGAATTGTCAATATTTATAAGTTTTAGTTGCTTTGAAATACAATATTCATGGTGTGATTAGTAACAAATATTTCATAGTTTCAGAAAATACTAGACTTCAATCAAGAAGTGGTAAATCAAGAGTCAAGTTTCGAGACAATAATAATGTATTGAACACATGGTAAAAGCAAGAGAAAAGGGTAAGGATAGTTGACTGAAAACAAAATGTAATGAATTCATTACAGTTCGATGATGAACATATTTTAACATATGCGAGTCTATCCTAAAAGATCAATTCTAGGGTTTGGACAAACATCATGTGCGTATATAGAAGCTAGAAAAGAACATGTTTCTTCTAAGGAAAATTTCAAGATGAAAAATAGCCATTAAAATACTTTTATGTAAAATTCTCGGAGCTAGACTTGGCTTGTGACATGGAAACTATGTTGTCTTCATACTTTCTCTAAAAATTTCACCGACTAAGATTTTGTACAAGGAAACTCTCATGCAAGACTGAACAATTTAGACAATCAATCAAATATCAAAATAAAAAACATTCTAAAGGTTTGCAACCAACCTTTACATATTTTTCATCCCTCTTAAAAACGTATCATCCCTAATGCTTATATAATGGTATTACCCCCAAGATGCATTAACAGGGATACTAAAGACAATATATCAAATACTTTGGATGGTAACTTGAAAAACATAGTAGCAAATGATCTCAATGTTTTTTCTCCACACCTCTTTCAAAATAATGATTGTATAAGGAAATATAGAATCCATTATGAAGAAGTAGAGAAAGGCTCACCAAATGATGGTAAGGATTGTTCAACTTCTCGCTTTGAATCACATTATCAGGGGAAATGGACAGATCAAGAAAACACAAGTTAAAAGGCATTAAGAGGTGCATTCACAGAGAAGTAGGAGAGAATTGTCAATATTTATCAGTTTTGGTTTCTTTGAACTACGGTATTCATGGTGATATTAGTAACAAATATTTCATAGTTTCAGAAAAGACTAGACTTCAAGTAGGAAGTGGTAAATCAAGAGTCAAGTTTCGAGACAATAATAATGTATTGAACACATGGTAAAAGCAAGAGAAAAGGGTAAGGATAGTTGACTGAAAACAAAATATAATGAATGCATTACAGTTCGATGATGAACATATTTTAACATATGTGAGTTTGCCCTAAAAGATCAATCCTAGGGTTTGGAAAAACATCATGTGTGTATATAGAAGCTAGAAAAGAACATGTTTCTTCTAAGGAAAATTTCAAGATGAAAAATAGCCATTAAAATACTTTTATGTCAAATTCCCGGAGCTAGACTTGGCTTGTGACATGGAAACTATGTTGTCTTCATACTTTCTCTAAAACTTTCACCGACTAAGATTTTGTACAAGGAAACTCTCATGCAAGACTGAACAATTTAGACAATCAATCAAATATCAAATAAAAAACATTCTAAAGGTTTGCAACCAACCTTTACATATTTTTCATCCCTTTTAAAAATGTATCATCCTTATTTTCCTCATCCACATTATCATCCATTATCACATGTCTCTTTTTATTTATTTTCTTCCTTTTCCTTGATTCCAAATTCACATGCCCTTCATGCAATTTTTATTGCTTGGATTTTCTCATTTCTGGAAAAAAAATAAAAAACAGTATAAAAATACAGCTAAATCAATATAGTGATAGTATTTCCATAAATTTCCTTTGTAATACCTGTTGCTAAAAAAAATCCAAAATCATAGTATAAGATGCACTTTATGCTTTGCACTACCAATCTTACTACCATTTACCAAGGTCATATAAATGATAAATACGATAGGATAACAATAACAAGCTAATGCAACTTTCCACAAACAATGTTATTTTATGAGAAACTTCAGCTACAGGGGACAAATTCCCGACCTAAAAATGATGTTACTGAACTTCAATTTCAACACGATATACATTGAAAATTTCAATAGTCCAACATTATATACGTTGAAAATGTTAATGGTCCCAAAATAAGGGTACTATATCCCTCCCTCTTAATAATAGAAACATTTACAATAGAATAAAAGTTGTTAAAGGAAAATGTTATTCCAGACCCTGATAATATTAAAATTTAACTTAATTTAACTGTTGATAAAAACAAGCAAAGGGAAGGCATGGGTGATCGCTCGTGGTGTCTTTTATAGATGTCTACCTATCATGTCCATTACATTGGAAGGTTATGGCCATGTAACTTATAAATATGCTTGAAACAGGTTCCCCTCTATAATGAGACAAATTCTTTGATTTTATTCATGAGTCTGATTACCCAGCAAGTGAACAAAAGGGACTCCTAATGAAAATATGGGTAACTTACATAAGCTTAAAATATAGCATGAAGTTATAGATTTCAAAATCTCACCAGTCCTTGCACAAAATTTGGCCCGCAATCTCACTAATTATGCCCTGGTTGGAAAGTTCTCTTGCCGCTAGCCAACACAACCCTTTTATATTCATTGAACTTGCTCTCATTGGGATAAGGATTTATCTCTTCCTTCCTTTGCAGAAGAGAATTTCATATTACTTTATTTTCTCACAAAGAGGATTGAGACCAAATTTTTGAAAGGGAGCCTTGGTTTAGACTCAAGGCACCTACTAGATCTGCAATCAAAAGTCAGCAATATGGATGATGAAAAAAATGTCTCCCATTATGAGGGGGTTAAATAAAATGTATTTTCCATGTTTTGTGAGTGTCAGTTGGTATTTTTTGGAGGATCTATAAGCTAGTGACTTTAGAACATTGTAACACCCATGTGCCTACTCCAAGGCATTGTTTTGGATCATAGTTTAGAATTTTGTAGCTTAACATGGTGTTGATTAACTTGGACCAGCAATAAATACTTGTAAACGTTATACAATTGTGCCCCAACATAGATTCTATGAAATATAAATATATTTTCTGTTTGGATGTAAAAAAACATAATTTTCTTATCAATGTCTAATTTTGACATGACATCAGAGCATATTTGTTGAAACCTTCCAATAACCCTTGTTTGGATAGTAGGAATTCTACTTGGGATAGGAAGTTGTAGGAAGGTTTCAACAGTGGGATGCCCAAGATTCATGCTTGAGAAAATTACTATGGCCCTATGATAGTTTATCTTTAGGTATTTGATCTATTTTTCTAACAGTGCAATCCAAGAGTAATAATTTGACTACATTCAATCTTAGATACAAAAACAGATTATAAGGTCCCTCCAACTTCATACCATGAAAGTGTAAATATAGATGTTGTTAGAGGATAATGACCTCTGGCATTTTGTAAAGACAAAGGTTGAAATTGGTAAAAAAATAAAAGGAAGATAGCCAAAACAAATCAACTCATCCTTGACTCCATGAAGGATCCCTCACATCATCAGTAAGACCATCAGTAAGGAGATGTTTGATGCTATCTTCAATCTATATCGGGGTGAGAACATCAATTGAAATATGCTTCTAAGGAACAATCTTAGAGCCACACAAATGAAAAAAATAGATACCACAACCACTTCTTTGAAAAAACTAAATAAACTCCATGATAAATGCGCAACAACAAGAAAAGAGCTCAAGAATGAAGATTTAGTACACATAGCCTTGAATGGGTTTTCATCTTCTTGGCAACCTTTCGTCTAAGGTGCCTATGCCCAAGAAAGAAATATATATAATGACCCATTTGGTCGCAAGGTGTTGAGGAAAATTATCCCATGGTGGAAGTAGCATATCCCTCATAGTTACTAAGCCTTGAAGAAAAAAAGGGAATGCCAATCAACAGAGATTTGGATAAAGTTGAAGCAAGATGTGATGGTATCCTTAGCCTCTGCAAGGGAGGATGAGCAGGGTGAATCATTGAATCAAATTGAAGAGGGAAGGGAAATCAACCCTTATAAACTCCTGAATAATGAGAATCAATCAGACTCAGATGCCAATCAAAAGAGATTTGGGCAAAGTTGAAGCAAGATTTGATGGTATCCTCAACCCCCACAAGAGAGGATACACAAGGTGAATCATTGGATTAAATTAAAGAGGGGAGGGAAATGGACCCTTATGAACTCCTGAATGATGAGAATCCATCAAAATTAGTTAAAAATATGATTAAAACAGATGGAAAGGAATGGGTCGAAGTAAAGAAGGGTGAGGAAAAGAAAAACAACAATCAAATGACATTGTTTTCACAAGACATAGATTTGATCCCCATACCATGGGGTATGCAATATTGGTGTGGTTAATTCTTTTTCTATCTTGGTATGCAATCTTGGTGTGGTTAATTCTTTTGATATCTTATGATATTTAATAGTTAACTAATCTTTCCATTTATCCTGTGTAGTGTATCTCTAAGATATTCGCATTACAAAGACATGCTCTTAATGAAAAAAAAAATTACCTGGGAAGCTTCATTGGTGGCAGTTATGGTCCACAAGGAAATCGTTTCTTTTCTAGCTCTTACACTATCCACAACACCACAAATTTCATCGTCTTCCTCAAATTGTTCACTGATCATGGCCATCAGCTGGAATTAGATAACAAAATATATATGAGCAGAATTGAATCTACACAAAAATTCCTATACACACATGTATGTATGATAATTGGAGTTTTATGGTGTTAAGCCATAGTCGATCTAATCCAGCCTTGTCGCCTTGGGTTTTAGTGGTCATCCACTTTCCTCCGTGGGCACATGTAAGGTCTTTCCACTTGGGAGGCTTGCCTGCTTTAAAGCAGTGGAAAATTTTCGCTGAGAGCAACTTGCTTGACAAAAACACGTTGTTGTATAAACTGCACAGCGTGATCAGGGCGATACAGGTTATGAGAAAATGGTAGAGAAAACCCATATGAACCGCATATAATACATTTTGAAGATCTGAAATAACTTACCACCATAAATCTTCAACCATCTTGAAGGTATAGACTGACCGAAGGGAGCTGCCACATGCTGCCAACTTGGATTTCCACGAAGGGTTGTCGAACTAGAAAGTCAATGCATTCCCCAATACATGCTTCTTCCCACCATCGATAGGCCTCTCTATCAGTTTAACTTCACTATTTTGGGATTCTTCCCACGCGTACCTCGACTTTTTCCATTTCAAAAATAAAACTCTTTGCATTTAACCATGCTTCTTCCCGCCATTGATAGGCTCATATGAAAAAATGCTACGAGAATCAAAGCCCTGACCATTTGAGCCGAGCTAAAGTATCTGAAACCCTAGTGTTGGTCTCAGAAAGTAGAGAAGCTACAATAAGGCAATCCTTAATCCAGACTGAATTAATTAATACCATCACGCTAATGAATTTAATGCATACTGCATTTGAGGAGACATAATTTATGCCGGGGTGGACCTCTTTTGGCCCCATTTATATGATGACCAGTGCAATCTGCACCGAAATGAATTAGCATGATTTATTGGAGAACAAAGGCATAATTTGTTCTGGTTGGAGCGTTGGATTGTGTCTTCCTCGCTTTGAGGCGAAATTAATCGGTTCCTCGTTTCTTCTGCAAGTATAATCTGTTGATGTTGTTTGTGTTTTGTATTTCTTCCATTTTCCCTTGAAATCTCACAAATTATTATTGGCCAATTTGCACAGCACATGGCGTTCTTCAATTTAATTTCTTTCTCCAATCTAGAATAAAGAGAATGCAATAACAAAATTAAATTTCTGAAGAAATTTTTTTGGCTAGTCAAAAGAAATCACTGTGAACGAAATCTTCAAACAAAATCACTAATAAAGGGGCTGAGAATTGAACCTATGACCAGGGGCCTTTCTCTTACTTCCAAATCAGTTTTAATGACAAAGAATGGATGAGATAATGGCCACTGAATTTCACTTCGGGTTCGATTACGAACATAGATGTCGGAATCGGGAGAGGAAATGCCAGATTGCAAGCAAAATTAGCCGATGGGAACTCGATGCTTATTTTTAATAAAAAATTTTGTGTTTAACCATACTTCTTCCCACCATAGATAGGCCTCTCTATCAGTTTAAATTCACTGTTCTGGGGTTCTTCCCGCTCGTCGCACCTTGAAATAAGGTCCTCGACTTCGCCCCTTCGACAAATAAAACACTCTGCGTTTAACCCTGCTTCTTTTGGCCATCGATAGGCCTCTCTGTCAGTTTAACTTCACCATTCTCAAGTTCTTCCTGCACGTCGCACCTTGAAATGAAGTCCTCGACTTATTCACCCCTTCCACAAATAAAACATTGCGTTTAACTGCCGGAAACCCTAACCTTCAAAGAAAAGTCTTTTTGACTTTGAGAATTTTAGGTTTTCACTTCCATATATTTATTTTTATCTATGCTCCTTTTTAGATTTGAATTTTTTGAACTATCAAGTATATTACGTATTCTTAACTATAAGGGTCATTCAAGTTGTTTTAATCATTTTTAAGGTATGGTTGATAACTCTATATGTTATACAAGTTTTTGATATAATTTTTATAAAGGTGGTAGTAATGAATTTACATTAGCTACTTTACACTAGGTATCATTTTTGGCACAAATAAAAGTGCACAAGAGTTTCCCAAATAAGCATTCATATGATTAAAAATTGAATAATATTTGTTTAAATTTATCCTAACTTTGTATTTAAATAATGAGAGACACTTGGTACAACCTAATATGAGAGAGATGTGTAAGGAAACATAACAATTATATTGCATGTGTTACAGTAGTTTAGTCAATTCAGTGTGTCCCAAGTGATTGGGAGGTTCTAATGATAACCTCCCTATCCAGGTTCAAGTTTCATTGACATGAATATGTATGTATGGTTATCCTAAAATATGTTCTACTATCCATCTCTTCATTGAAATAAGAGGGAAGAGGGAAATCTACTTTTATAACAAAAAAATCTTACAGTAGTTTTTAAAAATGAATTAATAAAAGTGCATTATATATGTTAATATAAATACAAATAGTTGAGGGTTTTAAACCAACTAATTGTCAACAATGTCATTAGACATTAGGCTAGTTCCATGACAACAAGTACATTGTTTGAATTTTTTTGGTGATGGAATGAGCCTGAAAACTCAGAAACAAAGAAACTAGCTTACTTAATCATTATTAGAAATGACCATGTACTTGAACACTGATAATGCTATTGGGACCTTACTGCCACCAGGTTATCCCTTGACATGATCCATGAACCTCTTCTTTCCATGAATTGTTGTTGATAAAGGAAAATTATTCTATGAGTTGAAAATAATCATTACAAAAAAAGCAAACACTCTTCCATCAATGTAAAGATAATCATGAAATCAAATTGCATGAAGTAAAATAAAACAAAAGGCCACTATGTTCTCATGAAGTGAGCTCAGTCTCCAAAAAATCAAGGAAGTAAATTACACGATAACAACATAAAGTAAATCAAGACGTGTTATATATATATAATTGTAAAATTTCAATATATATATGAGATAAAATCTCAAGAATTTTTATTCTATTTCGTCATAATATGGAATATTCTCTAAGAGTCCTCATTTAGAATGAAGAGGGCACTCTTATTTATATATAGACTTACTTTGAAACTAGAATAACCAATATTAAATGCAAATTCAAAAGTTCTTCATGTGGTTATTATAACATCCAATCTTGACTCGTTAGTTAATTTGTAAAATTGTAATTAATTATGTTGATGACATTGTATTAATTGTGTCAGCATTAATGTGTAGTTAATGCAACAAAAATGAACTAGATAAGTCAAGGAACAATGTATATGTAATCTAAATGGTTGATTAATCAATATGATGACACAACTAACTTGGAACATATGAGCACTAATATGAGCTATGATACCATGAATGTAAAACAATGAAGGTGTTGCAGGGAATTGTCTTGCTAAAGCCTTTCCATGAATTTCAAATTTGAATCTAAGTATTTTTCCTCTTGCCTAATAACCAATTTATTTTGAAGGATTATATAGTTGAACAATTACCCTCGTAAATATGGGACATTGGGTGGAAACTACAATAGTTCTTAAAATTTTAGTGGAAGGAATGGGTTGGGTGCAGCCCTTGGATTTTGATGTTGACCCATGGATTTCCTTGGAGACTAAGGTAAATGTGGGACTATATTATGGAAAAATATGGAATGTGGCAGAGACCCATGAAGGAAAAATGGGGTCTAAGACATTTATAGATAGAGAAATTTGTCCATTCACGCATAAAGGGATACATGCATAAGGAAAAAAGGCACACAAGTTCTTAAGTAGTGAAATTCACAAGTGGAATGAATGATGAAGCATTCTAGGTGATTAAACTGCATTTTGAGTGCCCATATATGCCAATAAATGTGCCAATCGCTAAAGGGAATGACGTTGGTGTGTTATCGACTCCCAAAAAATGAATGTTGCTTGTCGAACACTAGAAACAAGAGTTATGGACACTAGTTGGGCAGAGTGGGTTGTGATTTGTCATGTGTTGGTTGAGAATGACAAGAAAGAGGTAGGGAAATTTCCAAGGGACTTTAGAGCTAAAAAGGGAATTACCTTGTTTGCTTTGATAACCAAGATGAGATGCATTTAGAGATAGCGGAGGCATATATTCAATTGGGAAAGGAGATCCATAAATTTGATTTATGTGTGAAAGAGAGTTGTTTTTGTGTAGTTATATACTTGTGAGTTATTATATTTCCCCTTGTGGTATCATGTCCTAGCTAAGGGGTGGCTAGTTGTAGAAATTTGATGTGAAATTGAGTTTATGGTTAGGTGGAAAACACTCATTCCAAGATCAGTTTCCAACTTGAAAAAAATCATATCTAAATTATGTTTGAGATTGATCTATCTTGAGGGAATAAATTGATGTTTGAAGTGGACAAATTAAACTACATAATCGTCTTTCCTAATCATGAAAAAATGCTTGCTTAGATTTTGGTGGATAGTAACCTCAAGTAAGTTTGCATCTGTACATTTTAATCCTATCTACTTATAAACTAAGGAATGATAAATTATGGTGGGCAATAACTTTGGTAATTATGTTCATTTTCATGTGACTCCTGCCTATTTTGGTGCAAAGACTAGCTTAAGAGAAATGTCTACATAAAATTTAGGTTTATTGAACATTGGCATGAAATCTGTTTATATGAGTGAATGTGGATATGCATATGGTCACTTATATTCATGAAATCTCCATAAATGAAGAAGAGGGGAATTTTGGGCAAGATTTTTACCCAAACAATGATCATTTAGAGGTTGACACTCTTTGTCAATTTGATTAATTTCCCTTGATAGATATAATCCTCTCTAATGTTTAATGAAAACTCCTAGATTTGATGCAGGAAGTGAAAAACCTAGCTATCAACAAAATGTCCAAAGTTTTCATAGTTAAACTCCTTGATTTTTACACATGTAAATTTGATTGATTTCTCTCAATAGATATAATCCTCTCGAATGTTCAATGAAAATTATTAGATTTGTTTCAGGAAGTTCAAAACCTTAAATATCCACTGAATGTCCAAAGTTTTCAAAGGTATACTCCTTGATTTTAACCTATTATCATTGTGTGTGGAACTCATCAATGGCATTGATAATCGAGGAATGAATTAAAGGTTTCAAATGGTAAAAGTATTAAATTTCACCCATAGTCGATACTTTCATTGGGGATCGACGAGATTGGATTAAATTTTCCATAATGTAAAGTGTTGAATTTCATCGATGGCCAATAAGGTCATCAGCCGCCAGTGATATTGGACACAAATTTTCAAAGGGTAACATATTAAATTTAAACGATGGCTCATGAATCCATATGTTTTCAATGAAAATTTTTGGGTTGACCTCATAGACAGTTGGTAAAAAAGTATGTGGTTGAACTCATAGATAGTTGGTAAAAAAGTTTGGGGTTCTACCTTAGGGGTTGACCTCAACAACCAATGAAAAGTTGAAATTTTACCCCATTGGCAAGGAAATATGTTGGGTTGTGCTATCAACAACTTGTTGAATTTTGTGGAAGAAGCCTTTGACACTTTGGAAATCTACATGTGGATTATGCTTACACATGAGTTTTATTTGCACTTGGGGTTTAATTATTATTTAAATAGGGTAAAATATAAATATTTACATGGAATTGATGGATTAAAAGTTTTATTTAAAACCCCAATTATGTAAATGCACGTAAAATAAATTAATTGGAGCTAGTAAAAGCCATGGTAAGTTAGATTGCCCTAATGCTCACTCAACACTCCACTTGGTGTGACATGTGGACTAAGATACGATTTCATCTACCATGTGGTAGTATTTCATTAGCATTGACATGGCACTAAGGGTAAATCTTCGGATGATTGTATCTTAATGATTCAAAGTTGGATTTTAATAAAGTTTTGAAAGCTCTTAATGAGGAGAATGTGATGGTACTATCATAACAAAGTTTAGAATTGAATTAGAAAAAACGAAAAATTGATACATATACCCTCAACAAGGTACAAAGGGGAGTGGTATTGGAATAAGGTTCAAATAATGGACATGGATGGGCCAAGGAATATACCAAAGAGAGTTAAAATGTAAAAACAATATAAGCTTGAGAATGATAATTAAATATGGAAAGTTAAGTAATTGATTGTGAGAATTGCACTGATAAATGCATCAAGAGAATGCCTAATAGAGTGCATGCAAATTTACTTAGGCATGTTAGATATTAAATCATGATTTAAAAATAGTGAGGCGTGTGCTTTTTTATTGGCCCAATAAGCTAATATAATTGTGAGTTTTCTATGTTTTTAGGAATGATTGAACATGATGATGATACAACTTCTTGAAAACCCCATACAAAGGAAAAGGGAAAAGGATGCTCGTTGGAAGGCTAACCATGTAAGGAAACATAAAGAATAATGAATGTAGATGTGTAGTTATGGATTGATCATACCATTACAATAGGTGGTTTGAAGGAATGGGAAGCATTTCTTTAGGGTTAATATGTAGCTTTATTTATATGAATTATGATTAAATGCACATCAATGATCAATATTTGGGTAAGGTATGGTTAAGGCAGGAGATTGACAACACAATGATTAGCAAATGTTTTGGTGATATGTGTTTGCATGGAGCTATCGAGATGGACAATAGTTAAGAGAATGAGTAAAGCACTTATGTAATGGATTGTGGATAGAAGTGTGAGAGTTATGTTTGATAATGAAATGATAGTTTCCTTTCAACATATGTGATATACCAATAAAATGATTAAGTTATTAAAGTGTGTAAGAATATTTTTGAGATCATTTCAAAATTATTGTACATTTGGTACACATGTTAATAAGGGCATTACCCACAAACACACACCCTTGAGACCAATATCTAGTTCTCTAAAAATCAAATGGTACTGTTGTAGCTCCTACAACACCCTCCAAAAATTACATAAAATCATAACACACACTTCAACATTTTTGGAGCCCCCCCTTAAAAAAACTAAAGAAGGAAAAAATACAAGTAAAGTTCTTAAGGCAAGTCGCTAAGTCGCCTACACATTATTTGCGACCCATGCGACCTATGCGACTCCGCGACCTTAAGGTCGCACAGGTCGCCAGGTCGCAAGAGTCAACATTTTATCAACTTGCGACCTTGCGACCTAGCGACCTTGAGGTCGCAAGGTCGCAAGGACGCAAAATGAAGTTTTAGAGAAATTAGCGACTCAGCGACCTTTGCGACCTAGCGACCTGAAGGTCGCAAGGTCGCAAGGTCGCAAACTTGAAACTTGCGACCTCATTTAATGTCCGCACGTGCGACCTTTTTATATAAGGTCGGGTCGCTAGGTCGCATTTGTGACTCTCAGCGAAAACCGCGAAATTTGCTCTGACAGGTCGACTGGCGCGTTTTCTTCCCGGTAAGTTGCCTTTTCCTCCCTATGTTTCCCTCTTAAGCATTTCTTGCCATTATTGAGCCTCCCCACGGTCTTATTTATTTACTGGCAAGGATGTGGGTTTTTCTTTAGATATTCATCGTCGTGTTGTTTCCCCCAAGCCCCAAGGTCACCCGCCTCTTGCCTAAATCCTCATGGCTGTGCCTTATGGTAAATTCTGGACCTTTCAGACCGCGGATTTTTCCCATTAGTAAACACTTAGCCGCAAGGTCGCGCGTGCGCAAAACGCAAGTGCGACCTGCGACCTAGCGACCAGGTCGCAAGGTCGCAAGGTCGCAAAAGTCCCACTCAGCGACTCTGCGACCCTGCGACCTAGTCGCAAGGTCGCGAGGTCGCGGGTGAGTCCTTTTGTAGAGCAGCGACCCAGCGACTCCCAGAGAACAGTAAATTATCTTTTCATGTTCAGACTCTATTTAGCCATTATCATCATGTCTTTCTTATCCTGTGATTCTGTTCTAAATGCAGCAGGTGAATTCAGAGCAGACACAGTACCGGTCCCGTCCGACTCTAGCAATATGGCACCCCGGGTATCCCGAAGGAGAAGCAGGCAGGTGGTGGAGGAAGAATCAGACGCAGACATACAAACATCTCCGCCGCCAATATACAGAGACACCCTTTACACCTTCGCAAAGGAGGATAGCCTTAGATGGTATGAAGTATACCGTGAGTTCGCCATGCTAGAAGAAGAGTTCCCAGAAGATCTCCCGGACCGTGAAATATACCTGAAAGTAAAAAGGTCCAGATTACACCTAGTCGGGTCGCATCCTGCCATCTTTCCGTGCCCAGAGGTGTTGGACTGGATCATACAGAAGACTGATCCGAAAAGCTTCACAATCCGAGATAGTGCAGGGAAAGCTTTCGCAACATTGGAAAGTTCAAGAGCACAGGTCTACTACTCGCTACCCAAAGCAGAGGTGAATTTCACCCCAAGATGGTTTGCTACAAATGAAGTGCCGATGGTTGACACGATCAGAAGATGGTGGGCAGAACCAGACAAATTTAAGATCAAAAAGGACCAGGAGTACCCGGTGGCCAGTCTGAGGAAGGTTTATAAGCTAGTTGCCGCCATGCTGTGCAGGATTTATGGGCGTTCGGACGCCACCACCTTCAACGGAACATGGGCAACCATCATGGAACACGTAACAGTCCACGGCACTCGGTTCAATTGGGCAGGAATATTAATGGGCTCCATGCACACAAATTTGGCTTCAGCTTTAGCCCCAGATGAGGGAGCGCCATCAGAATTCTACATGGCTTCGTATCTGTTAGATGCTGTCTGTGCCCAGATACATGTTGAGGGATGGCCACATAATTGGGACCCCGAACAGACTCAGGCAATACACTTACAGACCAGGGTATTCTGGGAATCCAGGTACAAGTCGGACATCGAACAAATCTCTCACATATTCATTCCCGCCCTCTACGGGAAACTATTTGGTCAAGACACCCCCTGCATGTCTTGGCGAGCAATGGAAACACTGGGTCAGGTGGCACACTGGTTCCCATTCACCGAATTCACAATCATCCGAGTATTTGGCTCGTTTAAAGCACCACACGCTCTACCTAAGTTTGTTACTGACAAGGTGCTCATACAGGAGGTGTGTTTCCAAATGACCTTGGGCTTCTCTAACGTCCTTACCAAAGGGAAGAAGAAACCTTGGCCTGCTCTACCTCTCACCATTGGTGCCTATACGGTCAAAGATTCCAGAGAAATAGCGCGTGAAGGGGAAGAGGTGAAAAGCTATCACTTCAGAAATCTGGACTCCCGAACTTACGATCCAGTCAGGATAGTTCCTGAACATTGTAAAAGGGCCAATTTCAGATGGAGTTATCAACACGTCGAGCGCCCGGATGAGGATGAGAGAAGAAATTGGTATAACGCAAACCGGCATCTCGCGCCAGGAATCGACCCTGACCGAGAAGGAGAAGAGCATCAGAACATTGGAGGTTCTTCCTCCTCCAAAGATAAAAGAACACAGACCAGTACGGGACCTGACACTGCAGATCAGCAAAGGGAAACAGAAGCCCAGGCCCAATTTGAAGAGGAGAAGAAGAAAAAGGAAGAGGAAGAGAAACGCAAGAAAGAGTCCAGAACGGAACGGAAAAAGAAAAAGGAAGAGGAGAAAGAAAGACAGGAAAAGGAGGCACAGGCGGCAGCAGAAAAGGCACTGAAAGAGGAACTCGATAAGGTCGAGCGTCAGAAAAAGGCAGAACAGGCCGCCGCGGCAGAGAGGAAGAGGAAACAGGAAAAGGAAGCAGAGGCCGAGGCCGAACGCCGGAAGAAAGAAGAACATGACAAGGCGGAGGCGGAGCGTCTGCAAAAGGAGAGAGAAAAAGGTCAAACACAGGATGTAGAGGACGAGCTCATAGATGACATTGATCTATCTCCCCTGAATATTCCTGCAGGTGGCGCGGGAGGTGCCCTCGGTGTTGATGACTTTCTGGGGGAGCAAGAAGAAGAAGTCTTCGACTTGACCAGATTAACCTTTGACCAATTCTCTTTCAAGATACGGCAAGAGAAGAGGAAATCCTTGACGTCAGGCTACCCTGCCATCTCCACAGTCTCCACCGGAAAGGACATTGTCCCAGACACAAGGACAAATCCGGTTATGATAGCGTCAGCAGGCACCGCTTTTTCCGCAGCCACAGAAGAAAATGTCACAAGGAAGAGCAGAGAAATTATTTCCTTACAGAACCGGATAAAAGCGGCAGAGCAGGAAAAATCAAGGCTAGAAAATGAGATGCTCCAGCTCCAGGGTAGGCCCGCTCAAGTGAATGAAGTCCCACTGGCGGTCAGGAAGGAATGTGATGTGTTGGAGATGACAATGAGGCAAGTATACCAGGAAATGTTCAACCTGAAACAAACAGTGGCCCCGTTGGCAGAGGCACGGGAAGAAACCAAGCAGAAACAAGAACAGCTCAAGGAAGCCTCGGCAGCCTTGGACAAAATGATGAATTGGACAACCCAGTATCAGCAAGCTCCCGAACACGTGCCTCGGAAGGATTGGAGTCATACGCAAGAAACCAAAGTGTAGATTCGGATGAGTATGCAATCCAAAGACAAGCTGTCCAAAGATCTGGACAAAGTAGTGTCTGCGTATAACCACCTAATCAGTGGTATCGACTCCATGAATGCCCTTCATCACATTCCATCATTAGGGGCACTAAATGAAACTAAAGGCTGGGAGCAGGTAGAGCAAGAAATTCAGTCTTTTCTGCAGCCCGTAAGACAAGCTGCTGCCGCACCGGGATTCGAGGCATCACAAGAGAATCTGAACCGGTTGCTTGTCACTCCAGTGCAAATCTACACCAAGCTTGCTTCTCTCTCAATGCTGATCTCCCAGAAGAAGGAGACTCTGGTGCCGAATGCTCTAGAATGTATGCATCGGATAAAAGAGGAAAACCCTCTTGTCGCTCCTATAACGGCAGATTACCAGGCTTGGAAAGACTTCATCAAAGGCAAGAAAGCCGACGCTCCAGAAGCTTCAAGTGCGCGACCACCTTCATAATTCCGAACACTGGTCGCAGGACGCATCTGCGACCAGGTCGCAGGTCTCATTTGCGACCAGGTCGCAAGTCGCATTCGCGACCAGGTCGCAGGTCGCAATTTTGTCGAATAGGAAGTTGAACCGTCGGAAGGCCATAAGTGCGGCTGTTGAATCTATAAATACCCCTGGGGGGAGCATTGTAAAGGGCTGGCTCTTTTGGGACTGAAAGGCATTATTGCATTGTAGCTGAAGAAGCATACTCTTGATATATGAAATACAATACATGTTAAAACCCCTTTGATTGGATGATGTGTTTAGCCGTGACAACATTGTGTGTATTCTGCGTGCATTTTCAGAATATCTTTTGATTAATGAATCTGTGTTATTAATAGTGTCATTCATGCACCATAGTTATCCGTGATTGTGTTGATGATGCTCAAGTTTATTATTTACTTCATGATGAATGTTAATGAACTGTTTTATTAGCATCTCGTTATATCCTTCGGAAAGTTAAGAGATATTCTTACCACAAAGGATTGTTTCTTTGGCGGTCAGATTATCTTGCATGCATACCTCATAGATGTGTTGCTAACGACATTTCCTGAGTTTATGCATTCTGTCTATTACCTTGCTATGCACAGTGTCATATATCGGTTTTATTCATCAGTCATGTATTCTATATCGTGTTAATAAGTGTTTGTTTACAGTTCCAATCAGGTTGCTTGAAACCGAAGAGATAGTCGTTTAAGTGGTAGCCGGACCCACACCCCGGACGGGATCCCTACTCCAAACGGTTCAAAGTCTAATTGGGACTTTCTACCGGGGAGATCCCCTACTGTTGGCCGGACATATTTTCCCGTCAACAGGTACCAATATTCTTAGTTAGAGGTGAAGGATTCTCCTAAGAGGTTATTTTTTTGGTGTGAGGTGTTTTTTTTTGCCATACTAAGTGGTTAAGGTCTTCAAGACTTAAGAGTTAAGGGCCAAGGGCTTGGGGGGGAAGGGATTTAGGGGTTAAGAGCTCAATAATTAAGGGATTTAGGTGTTATGGGTTAAGGAGTTAGGTTTTAAGGTGTTTATAGGTTATGGATTGAGGTTTAAGTGTCACAAGTTAAGAGAATAAGGGGTTAGTGCTTAGGGGATTCATGGATTCTAGGTTAGGATTTTATGGCTTAAGGTTTAATGTGTCAAGGGGTTGATGGCTTATGAATTATGAGTGTAGGGGTTAAGGGATTATGGCTTCGAGGTTAAGGGATAGGGAATTTAGTGGTTGTGGATTAATGGCTTATTGGTTGTGATAATGGGGCCCCTAATCCCCTTATCACAACTATTGGGGGTTCCCCTTTCAATTTCTCTTGTTACCTTCCCTCTAGTCCCCCTAGCCCCTATGACATTAGGTCTTAGTCCCCCTTCTCATTCTCTAATGTATGGATTATAGATCTTAATAAACCATGCTTGGAAATACCCCTTCTACCCATCCATGCTACATGTGTGTCCCCTAGTCTTGTTCAATACACCACAAAATACTCCTCCCACCTTTTCGGTCATATAATTAAACTGATCCAAACATTATGGGTGAAATTGGTGTTTATGTTGTAAAGTGAACAAAGAAAAAATATTTCTTGTTTTTTCTATTGAGAAGTTGTAGAAATTAATTGCAATGATTGGAATGTGCATGCATCAATCTACATTGGCTTATTTTTCGAGTTTAGACATTGATAATAATTTTTTCATACTCCATCCTATCGATGGAGTCTGATATCACAAAGGTATCGATGGGAAGTTGAGAGATTCTTTTGAAAGCTTGTGTGTTGTGGTATTTAGCTCCTTGATAAAGTGTCTGAAAGATAGCTAGTCCAAAGAGTTGGGGGAATCTATGATATCTTATAGGATGGGATGTAGGTAGATGTTTTCTATCATGAATTATTGACCCAATTAATCATGATTTTTGAATCCCCCATGATCTATATGGATTTGACTCTTTTTATGGATGTAATTTCTAGAAGGGTACAAAGAGAAATTGAATCAACTCATTTGTTGGTGCCTTAACTTTGGGTATATTTTACTTTCTCGCTTTAAGACTAGGAGAGGAAGAGTACCACACCCACTTTGTAGATACGTGGGATAACTTGTGCAACATCATCAAAGAAGTCACCGGGGCATCCAAGAGGGAGTGGAGGAATTACCATAATCCGTTATTTTTGTGGTTTAGGATGAATCTTGTCTTCCAAACACTGTTTTTTATCAATTCAATTGTGATCTTTGTTAGAATTTCTCGTTAACAAAATATTTTTTTGTTACAATCCCACTAGATATTTCTGATTAGAATGCATGGGAAACCTTTATCATAATATTCCATGATAAATTAATTAAAATTTATTAATTAAAAATAAATAAATTATTAATTAATTAGTTGGTATTGTTGGCTATTTTTCTATCCTTATCAATAAATTAACCCTGACCTTATGCTCTTCTTTCATTATTTATTCAAAATCCTGTCTTGAATATGGATCCCCATTGGGATTCAAAACTTCGATGATTGTTTCTTAACACTGTGGATAATCCAGAAATTTCTGCAATAAATATTCCATGATGTTGAGTAACTAAGTTTTGAAATTTTCTTCCAACCTTAGATAGGACCACGAGCCTGTCATGTTCAATTTTGCAAGGGTGGTGGTGATGACCTCTACTATGTTGGGACAAGAGATAAAAAAGTGTGAAGAAATGTCATCATATGACTTGCATAAAGGATAGATGTTGGGGTGATTCATAAAATATCATGGTTATTTCTCATGAAAAAAATGTGTTGTTGTTCCAATCCCACCAGACATTGCTGATTAGAATGCATAAAAAACCTTTTTTATAATCTTCCATGATGTTGTGTAACTAAGTTTTGAAATTTTCTTCCAAGCTTAGATAGGACCATGAGCCTATAATGTTCAATTTTGCAAGGGTGGCGATGATAACCTACACTGTGTTCGGACAAGAGATAAATAAGTGTGAATAAATATCATCATATGACTTGCATAAAGGATAGATGTTGGTGTGATTCGTAAACTATCATGGATATTTATCGTGAAAAAAATGTGCTGCTATTCCAATCCCACCAGATATTGCTGATTAGAATGCATGGGAAACCTTTTTAATAATATTCCATGATGTTGTGTAACTAAGTTTTGGATTTTTCTTCCAAGCTTAGATAGGACCACAAGCCTATCATGTTCAATTTTGCAAGGGTGGTGGTGATGAACCGCACTGTGTTGGGACAATATATAAATAAGTGTTGTTTGCTTGAGGGGTCTTGACCTAGGTTTAGAGTTTATGGATAAATCAAAAAACCCTCCAACTACTAGCCCTTTCGGTAGTGGTTTGCTTGCATAGAGAAAAGTCTCACCTGAAGCAATATGGGGGGTGTTGGAACTAGGTTTCTGCAGCTTGAGGGAGGAATTGATGAGTGGTACTTGGTAAAAACCCGCATCAAACTTATACAGATGTGCGCGCAGAAACTGTGAAAATACTAACAGGATACCACATAATCACTATCACTTTGGCGCAGAAAAACAGAACAAAAATCGATCAACATCACATCAAAGACATAAACAAATCTATTATGTACCGGCAGATAAGTTATCCAAAGAACTTGTGCAACAACTTATAACAGAGCACAAAGATAGTATCACAAAAATAGGGTTCGTTTAGCAAAAAAAAACAGATTAGACCCAGATCTTGCTCTTGCTTAACAAGTGTCAGTATTCATACATAAACATATCAATTAGCTCTGCACATTCATAAGTAAGAAATATATATTGTGATCTCATCAAAGTGTAATAGTAAGCATAAACAATAAATAGACGCATAACACAACGCTTTCTCCAAAAATATTCCTTCTATTAATCCTTTAGATCTGTAAATACATTGGATTTTCCTTCAGAAACCCTTACAAAACCCTTACTATCCCTTCCGCGCACATAGCCAGAACTAGGTCTCCAGACACACAACTAGCAGTAGGATTTTACCCAATCCTAACCTGACGAGACTCTTACGGACTATTTGCGAGCTAAAAGCATAACATATCTATCACCATTATGAACTATTTATCTTATAAATCTTCAATCTATTTATATGTGCCTAGGGCACAGATACTATGGTATCAAACCATGGTTTGAGGCCCACGCTTTAAATTTAAGTTCATTTACACAAAAATAGGGGACTTTGACCACCCCCAAAGCCCTTTGACTCCCTTTTCGCAGTGCGCACATACAATATTATCCAAAATGGAGCTTTTAGACTTGTGCCTCAAGGGACCCCGTGCCAACAAGTGTGAAGAAATATCATCATATGACTTGCATAAAGGATATATGTTGGGGTGATTTGTAAACTATCATGGATATTTCTTGTGAAAAAAATGTGTTATTGTTACAATCCCACCAGATATTGTTGATTATAATGCATGGCAAACCTTTATAATAAGTTTCCATGATGTTGAGTAACTAAGTTTTAAAATTTTCTTCGAAGCTTAGATAGGACTACGACCCTATCATGTTAAATTTTGTAAGGGTGATGGTGATGATCTGTAGTGTGTTGGCACAAGAGATAAATATGTGTGAATAAATATCATCTTATGACTTGCATAAAGGATAGATGTTGGGGTGATTCATAAACTATCATGGATATTTCTCGTGAACAAAATTCGTTTTTGTTCCAATCCCACTAGATATTGTTGATTAGAATGCACAGGAAACCTTTATAATAATATTCGCTGATGTTGTGTAACTAAGTTTTGAAATTTTATTCCAAGCTTAGATAGGACCACGAGCCTACCATGTTCCAATTTTCAAAGGTGGTGGTGATTAACTGCACTGTGTTGGGAAAAGAGATAAATAAGTGTGAAGAAATATCATCATATGACTTGCATAAAGGATATATGTTGGGGTGATTCATAAACTATCATGGATATTTCTTGTGAAAAAATTGTGTTGTTGTTCCAATCCCACCAGATATTGTTGATTAGAATGTATGGGAAACCTTTATAATGATCTTCCATGATGTTGTGTAACTAAGTTTTGAAATTTTCTTCCAAGTTTAGATAGGACCACAAGCCTATCATGTTCAAATTTTCAAGGGTGGTGGTGATGACCTGCACTATGTTGGGACAAGAGATAAATAAGTGTGAAGAAAAATCATCATATGACTTGCAAAAAGGATAGATGTTGAGGTGATTCATAAAATATCATGGATATTTATCGTGAACAAAATGTGCTGTTGTTCCAATCCCACCAGATATTGCTGATTAGAATGCATGGGAAACCTTTATAATAGTCTTCCATGATGTTGTGTAACTAAGTTTTGAAATTATGTTCCAAGCTTAGATAGGACCATGAGCCTATCATGTTCAAATTTTCAAGGGTGGTGGTGATGACGTGCACTATGTCGGGACAAGAGATAAATAAGCGTGAAGAAATATCATCATATGACTTGCATAAAGGATAGATTTTGGGGTGATTTGTAAACTATCATGGATATTTCTCGTGAAAAAAATGTGTTGTTTTTCCAATCCCACTAGATATTTCTGATTATAATGCATGGGAAACCTTTATAATAATCTTCCATCATGTTGTGTAACTAAGTTTTGAAATTTTCTTCCAAGCTTAGATAGGACCACGAGCCTATCATGTTCAATTTTGCAAGGGTGGTGGTGATGACCTGCATTGTCTTGGGACACCTAGAGATAAATAAGTGTGAAGAAATATCATCATATGACTTTCATAAAGGATAGATGTTGGGGTGATTCATAAGATATCATGGATATTCCACTAGACAGTTCATCATAACGGACCAGATAAAACTATATGTAAAAATTAATGAATAAGAGTTTGTGACAGGAAGTGTCAGTGAGTTTCGGGTGTGGTAAGGAGGTACTAATGTCAAGGTATGCTAGGTAGTGTTAAGGGATGCTATAGGCCAGGGAAACATTCCAAGATGTGTCAGGTGCCAGGGTGTGCTAATGCATGATAGGCCAGAGTGTTTGGGAGTGCCAAGGAGATGAAATTACAATTTATTGTCCAGATTATTTAAGGGAAAAATAAATTAAATGCCTCAAATTCCTCACTCCTAGTACATCAAAATTCCTCACCAGTGTGAGTGCATTTTTTTTCCTTTTTGGTTGCCAATTTAACTGTTTCTTGTTGCAAATTTCAACACTCCCTCTCAACAAGAAAGGAATTCAATCTATCCTGATCCGGTAGCTTTGGAATTTTGCATGCAACACTTCTCTAGTGTTGTTTGCACCTACAAATCTTGAAACTGAATAGCCTTGGAACAACTGAATCAGTATAATGCATTTGTCATCAAAGTCTTATGACTGTTGCTAGGTACTACACCTGTCTACTGGAATCTCTGCAATGTTGCTGACATCTGCATCTGTGCCCTTTGCACTATCCTTTCATTCCCGAAAAACATCGTTTGTGGCCTCAAAACGGCTTTGGAAGTACAAGACCCGAAAAAATGACAAAAATAATAAATTTTTCTATAATTAAGGAAACTAAAAAACTAAAGAGAGACAATGGCGAGGGCCCAAGTGGAATAGGCGGGTAGCCACCAATATCCGCCTCGATCACCTCAACTCGAATTTATTGAGCTAACTTAGTCATCATGACTTAGTTAACTGACCCAAGTTGTTATGAGATGAAATTACAATTTATTGTCCAATTTATTTAATCGAAAATAAATTAGACGCCTCAAATTCCTCACTCCTAGTACATCAAAATTCCTCACCAGTGTGAGTGCATTTGTTTTTTTCCTTTCTGGTTTCCAATTTCACTGTTTCTTGTTGAAAATTTCAACACTCCCTCTTAACAAGAAAGGAATTCAATCTATCCTGATCCAGTACCTTTGGAATTCTACATGCAACACTTCTCTAGTGTTGTTTGCACCTCCAAATCCTGAAACTCAATAGCCTCTGAACAAATGAATCAATATAATGCATTTTTTATCAAAGCCTTATGACTGCTACTAGCTACTACACCTATCTACTGGACTCTCTGCACTCCTGCTAACATCTGCATCCGTGCCCTTTGCACTATTTCCAACTCTGATCTGCGCTCCAGCATCTGACATATGTCACTCTAATTGCTGTCTTCCTGAAATATGACCGCATTAATCTAACTGATCCTTCCTTCTACTATTGTACTATGGACTCCTCCTAGCTAGGTTCGATCCATGAGACACACCATCTCAATGGACCCTCACCAAATTTCTTATTTTGGGATCATGTCTACGCATAACCCCACCTGTCACATGGAGGTATGGCTGCATGTGCTCCCTCTGCCCAACTAGCTCGAAATTCCCCCCTCATGGAGGTCTCTGCTTGAGTCAAACCTTCCACTCGGTCTCCTCTTAGCTTCTCTAATTGTGGCTGCTCCACAACCTTCTGAGACTACTTCTAAGGCTGCATGTTGAGAGGTAATTTGTACTCCCTCTCAGCAACCAAGTCTCTAACCTCTGCTTTTCTTCTCAAATTTTTTCATTCATCTGGTACCTCAAGTGCATATAGGTTGTTGACTTGTGCGTATTGTAATTGTCCCACCATTACAAAAGTTTCTAAAAAAAAATTGATTTTAAATTGACAATATCTCCCTCATTCGAGCTCTGAATTGATTTTCAATTTGGGTAGTTTTTCACAAGGAATCCAAATATTCCATTTTTTTTTTTTAGTTTTACACCAAAAACTTTAGATATTCTCTGCAAACTCACCGCCCAAAAAATTCCTGCTCTGATACCATGTAGAAAATCTAACCAATGAGATTCATTATGATCTTGTAATGTACTAAAAAAAGATATTGAATCCTTCCTACGATTTTCGGAAACAAAACACGATCGCAAAATCACATATAAGTAAGAGAAATAAATTATCAATCGCACAATGCAAGATGTATCTGGGGAATGAAACTTCTCAAAACATTTCTATATCTATTTTGCA
Organism: Pinus albicaulis; assembly: GCA_034641835.2. NCBI lineage: Eukaryota > Viridiplantae > Streptophyta > Pinopsida > Pinales > Pinaceae > Pinus > Pinus albicaulis. The sequence continues at coordinate 195,840,348 of CM076572.1, read as the reverse complement.
TTAAGTCAAGGAATCATGAAACAATACAATGCTTAATCTCTCATGAGATTCTCCAACACTTTGTGCCCAATTGTCTCCCGCTGATCTAGGTGAACTCGGTATAGTAATTAGCCAGTTCTCAACCTTCCTTCAGCTTGCCTTGCTCATGCAATTCCTAGGGAATTAGCACCCTATTAATTAGAAAAATTAGTCTTCCTTGATTGCGCAATCCATCATGGCATCCTAATGACTTTATAATTTCACATGGGATTTTTTTTTAGATACAATTGATATTTATGTCAACCTCTATCTCAACTAAGTCTTCCTCAGAACTGACATGCATGAAACTATTAATAATGAATTACCATTTATCTGATTTATCACTCATTGTGAATTAAATCTAATTTAATTCATTGGCCAACCTCTCACTAGCTCATCACTTAGTTGGAAATATTTAAACTAATTTGAACTCATTTAATTGAGTTAACTGATTCACACCTGCACCCCAATAATGCATCAACTACAACTAGACCCCAAAAATATCACATTAATCCCTCTACATTCCTCATCCTAGACCCTCAACTCAAATTATTGAGCTAACTCAGTCATCATAACTTATTTAACTGACACAAGTTGTTATGAGATGAAATTACAATTTATTGTCCAATTTATTTAAGGTAAAATAAAATTAGACAACCAACATTCCTCACTCTTGGTGCATCAAAATTTATCACTAGTGTGGGTGCATTCTTTTTTTGTCCTTTCTGGTTTCCAATTTCAATGTTTCTTGTTGCATATTTCAACATTTCAGAATTTTATGTGGCCTTCACACAAAGACACCATTGAAATCACATTCCCAGATTCTCATGAGAAACCTCTCTTAAGCTCGATCCACCATAAGAGCACCAAAAATATGCCATCCTACTTCCTAGCTTGAACTGACCATTAAGGTATGCAACATTATTGTGAACCCACATATTATGATCTTGATCTTGGAGGATGACCATCGCCTCCCTTTAGCAACCCTTACTCGATCCTCTTACTCGACTAACTTTATGACTACATCTCCCTTTGCCCCCTTGATCAAATGAGCTCCTTCTCACTTGATGTTCTTTCCTTCATCCTAAGGCCTCCTTAGATAGTTTTTCCTAGACCTCTTAGGAACCCTCTAGAACTTATGGGCTTTATCCACTTAGACCTTAGGAAATATTAATTTTCCTTTTTAATTTTCTTTTAGATTTTGAACCCCATCTTGGGTCCAAAATCTCTTTTCTTGGCTTATTTTCCCACAAATCCTTTTGTTACCAAAATCACACAAACCCATCTCACTAGGCTTGTGGAGTACCTCCCAAGCTACAAAATTCAACCACATAGTCTATTTGTAGTAACCGTAAGTTGGTCAAGCTCTTGTATTCAAGCGAGGGGTTGGTTGGGTTCCCAAGTTAGAAATTAAGTAAGGGTAGTTGCGAGGCCATGATAGCTAGGGAGGTTCAGGGCATACACATTAGGAATGAAAAGGCATACTAACACATGTCAGACAATGTCAATGCATGCTGAAGATTGTTAGGGAGTGTCGGGGCATATAAAGGGATAACTAGGTCAAAATGCATGGAAAGGAATGAATAAGAGCGTGTGCTAGGGAGTGTCATCGAATTCAAGTGTGCTAAGGACAAAGTGTGTTAGGAGAAGTTCATAATAGGATTTACAGGAGGAAATCCTACAACTGTTATATGGGGATTGACATAGCAGTTTTAGACAAAGGGAGATCACTTTGTGTTAGGTAAAACATTGTTTTGCCTTTAGATATTCTTTTATATGAGATGTGGCACACTTTGGCTACATGCTCACGTTTTAAAATATTCTAGATAATTTCATATTGTACATTTTTGTGTATAAGTTTTGGGCACTCGACTTGTGTCAACTTATATCTTGTGTGACTTGTGCATCTTGTGGTTCTTGCAAACTCTCATTTAATGTTCTACTGTTTATACGAACTGAACATACATGTGAAATATTTCCTATGTAAGCTATGTTGCTTAGTTGTTTTATGGCCATTGTTACACCATTTTTTGGTCATCTAACCTGTTACTATTAGATGGAACTAAGTACACCATGTAAGAGCACTTTTACCCTAAGTAAAATGGCTTTCACTATGAAAAATAACTTAGTAAACCACATTTATTAAGTTGTTTATGGTCTAAACAAGAGACTCCATGAGGAAATATTAAATAAATCCACATTTGTTTGATTTTCCTCAAGGAATAATTAGTTAAACACCATTTTAATTAATATTCCTGGTCATATTTAACCCAAAACAGGAAAATTAATTAGATAAATTATTATTTATCTTATTATTTTCTAGGAATAATTTTTTAAACTTTATTTAAATAATATTCCTTGTTAAATTTGACTAAATCATTCATTAATAATTAAATAAATCATTATTTATTTGATTATTACTCATCCACATCCTTAAAATAATAAATAAATCATTTATTTATTTATTATTTACAAATAAAGGGATTTGACCCAAGTCAAATTCTTTTTCCCTCCAACAAATATAATAAAATATTCCATAAAAGTTGGACCTTGATTTGGTTAATAATATTTTAATTATGCACAAATATCTAGACTAACTCAATATTTTGTTATAAATAGAAGGGTTTTTCCATTCATTCACTACCTTTTTTTTTTCCTAAAGATCACTCTGGATCTATGCTTTTGGTCTAACTTTGATCCACCATCATTGTCATATTTTGCTACCATTTTTCTTATGAGATCCCTTTGAGTTCCATTTTTGTCTGGGTTTTCAACACCATCAAGAGAGAGGGATTTTAGATCTGAAGTGCTGAGGACTTACAAGAACCCATCCCATTGAGGAGGACTAGTAACATCTTTCTATGTTCTCCTTCGAGGTGTCATAAATATAAAAATTCTTTAAAACATTCGTGTCTTGTCTATTGGATGCATGGAGCAAATCTTGCTTTTATTTACTGCTTAATGTCTTTTAATGCATAGATCTAGATTTTTCATCATTTATCTTGGTCAATTAATTGCAAATCTAAATATATTAGCAGCCATCTTGCTATTAGGGTTGTTTGTTATGCACGGCTAAAGTGATCCTTTTTCGTACACTTGCGATTAAGATTCATACTAACAACTGGCGACTCCACAAGGGTTTATGATTATGACCTCTGTTGTTTTTCAGATCCTTGCATATCTAGCTACTTCAAACCCTAGGATTTCTCTTCAGATTCTTGTTTTTCTTTTATTTATGTTGTTTTTAACCTCTAAATCCCAAAAACATTGAAAATTCTAACTTCCGTGTGTTTTCAGACCTATTATGTAGGTGACAGGCATCAGCCGCAGCTGAGATAACACATTCTTCTAAAACCTGCTCCCTAGAGTGCCAGAAGTGCAGGTCACCCTTTTTGGCCCCAAACCTATGACCTGAACCTCCAAGGTGTAGAAAATAGGCCAAAGCCTGTGACCTCTACAGAAATCAGGTCAAAAACTATGACCTGGACTTTTTGCAAGATTTTTTTTGAAGTTTTATGGGTTTGTCTGGGCCTCTGTTTAAGGTTGTCTGATCTCCGTCTCTGCTCATTTTGGACCTGTACTTGTTATGTTTTGCCCATCTAATTGGGAACCTAGCCCTCTAGGGCTTCAATACCCTCCACCTTTTGTGGAAGAGTTTTAGTTGTTGCAGGTTGTCTGAAATTTCAGAGTGTTCAACCATTTTTCAGATCTAGTACCTTATCTTCAGATCCACTTCATATTGGCTATTTATTCATAAAAAACACCTCCTTTTAGTTTTTTTTTGGCTTTCCTCTAGGGTCCCCTCCACTTCCCTCTAGGTTATAGCCTTTCACCACCTCATTTACAATAATTTTTCCTCTGATTTTTTGCTATTTTTCTACACCTATTTCCAGCAGATCTGACCTTTAGATCTCTGTCCCTCCCGACCTTAGATCTATTGGCTATTTCAGTGTGTTTTGACTAGATTTTTGCCCACCTATAAACTAGTTGTTGAGAGGCCCGCCTCCTTGGGTTTAGATTAATGCATAATTAGTTGTTTATTTTCTATTATTTTAGTTTCATATACTGTTAACTGTAGGTTTATTTACAGTTATACAACACACTTTTTCTTTTTTCTCTACAAACATCTGGGTTTATAAATTAAAATTTACACACTTAACACACACACCCTAAGTGAAGAAGAGCTTGGTTAATACCGCCAAGCAAAAAATTTAAACATTGTAATCAGTTGATCCTGCACTTCTTTGCCCTTGTTTCGACATTGTAATTAGTTGATCTTGCACCTCTTCGCCCTTGTCAGTCTCTCTTCCCTTTGAGCCATGTTTGTGCCTTCACCATAGCGCCACCAAGGCATTTATCCTAGAGACTTCTTGGCCTTCACCCTCAGTTTCCGGCAGGAAGACTCACTCCTCCACGTAGGATTCGAGTTAATCCTCCACCAAGTCCGCACTCCAAATCCTCTTCTGGTTCATTGGGTTCCCCTTTTGTTTCTGCCCCTGGTTCTCCCCCTATCACCTTCATCATGTCTGGTTCAGGACTTAATGCTGGTGGTAACCCTAGCCCTGATGCTGGGAATACTACTAGTGGGACCACAACAGGAACTACCTCGGCTGCGACCTTGCTCCCCTATATGGAAGGCCTCAGTCTTCCCAATTTTAACCAGTTGATCAATGACCCTATACACCATGACTCTAGTTTGCCTGCTATGCCAACCAAGCTCCCTTCCGACATCCCCAAGTTCGAAGGTCTTGCTGGAGAAGATCCTACAAATCATGTTTGATCTTTCCACTTGTGGTGTTAGTCTAACTCCATTACCGATGACCTTGTCCATCTTCGGTTGTTCCAACGTATGCTTACTGGCAAAGATTCTAGGTGGTATGTTGATTAGGCCTCATCCTCTCATACCACCTTTACGACTCTTGCCTATCTTTTCTGTCTTATTTCCAGCTTCCCCTTCATTATGACACTGGTACCGAACTTTTGAGTTCTTTCCGTCAATTTTCTACGACCTATCTATCTGATCATGTCCAGGAATTGCAGAGAAGAAAGAGCCTATGTCGATCCCCTACCTTCAAAGACCGTTTCTACATGGACTAGTTCCTTAGATCCCTTTTGCTTGCTATCAGCAAAGATGTCGCATCGTATTTCCCTTAAACCGAAGAATCCACTCTCCAAATTGCGTTAAAATATGACCTGATCTACGCTTAGTCAGGTTATTTTTATACGATTCTACCTTATCTTCCTCAGACCAATGGTGCCAATGCACTGGGGGCATCCCATGCCACCAATGGTATCGTTGGAGCTCTCTCTCATCCATACGCTCAGCCTCCCATGGGATATGGTTTTCCTCAGGGAGGGGCCAGCATCTCTTGCACTTTCCCCCCTCCCGGTAGCATGTATCTAGGATACGACATGCTTCCTCCTTTTTCCCAACCTCCTATTTACCACAACGTTACCCGACCTCCTTATTATCTGTATCCGCAGCCTGGTGCTCCAACACCTCAAGCATTAGCACCCCCGCCTCCCTTGCCTTCTCAACCCCCGCAACAGCAACCATTGCCCCGTCAGGGACAGGTGTATGCACAACAGGGCGCGACTAATCCTCCTCCTTCCAAAAAGAAGAGGAAAAGCACTCAAAATCAATCTGCCCCCAATAATCCTGGACCAAGTCCTCAAACTAATGCACCTAACACTACTAACCAACAACAGGGCACTTAGCCTAAGCAAGACATGCATGTTCGCATGAATAAGCCTTATTCTTGATGTGGTGTTTATGGTCATTACATGCATGATTGTCCTATTTTACCACAGATGCGGCAGATGTGGGAGTCTCAAGCAACATTGTGAGGATAACAAGCCTCCCCTTCCACCCCTCCCAATGCTACGCCTAGTCAGCCGGCTGTGTTTACTAATCCTTTCTCTCAAAAAGGATTCGTGGCTACCCAACCACCTGAAGGTCAGGCGACCACTCAACCTCCTCCGTCTGGTACCTCCGATTACCAGATTCTCATGATGAATTATGACCAACCTATAACCTTAGACCTCAACCTTCAAACTCGGTCCCGTCAGTACAACAAGCCTCCCGCTACGTCTGTCCTCGAGCCAACTTCTTCAGGTTCTACAGAGCCTCTTTCGACAACTAATGCTCCTTTGCATATCCCTCAGCCTAAGGCAGAGGTTCATACCAAGATCCCTAAGGGACCACTACACCAAAATGATACTTCTGGAAAAGATGCCCATTCGTATAGTATAGTAGATGATTTGGTGCAATGTCCTGCTGCCATCTCAACGCTGGAACTCCTCCAGTCGTGCCCTTCACAACGAAAAGCTCTACTATTTTCCATGGACGTTGTAGATCCTTCAAATGATCTCTTGATCATCTTCAATGTTAAACGGTTAGAACATCCTCCTCTTCCTGCTTCCTTCGCCTTCCAAATCCCAGTCAAGATCTGGAACGTCGATGTTTCCCGTTGTATCGTTGATGAGGGGGCATCCACCTTTGTGATGTCTGCTTCGGTTTAGAAGAAAATTGGATCACCTGAGTTGGCCCCTTCCATGATCACTATTCAAGCGTGGGATGGCCACACCTCCCAGCCCATTGGCCTATTCCACAATTGTCCTATTACTCTTGCGGGAAAGACTGTTTGCGTTGACGTAGAAGTCATTGATGCCCCCATAGATTATAGCATTCTATTGGGTCGTAGCTACACCTATGCGATATCTGTTGTACCATATGTGCTTCACTGCAAGATGTCCTTTCCCCATAATGGAAATATAGTCACCATTGACCAGTTGACATATTACGAACCGAAGTCTTAGACCTCCCCTGAGTCCATCATCTCTTCGGTGGCCAATAATCAAACCATCGATCCATTGACCAGTGTCTCACCTGGAGTCTACAAATAATCCTCTTTGTTTGGTACTTTCCTTGGTCTTCCTCCTCCTGCCTCTGATCCTAGCTCATCGAATTTTTGCATGATGTAATTGTCTCAGGCTACCCTCAAGCGGCTCGCTTCATCTATTCAGTAGCCCTGCCCTCCGCAACCTACTCCTAGCCCTTTGATTTAGTCTTCTGGACCCCCTCCTACTAGCCCTTCACCTACAGTTGGTATCCATGAGCCTCTCTACCCTCTTGGAATGGTTCCTCCAGGCCTTAACCATATTGGTGCCGTCTCGCCTGGCCATTACCCCTTCGGTCAGATACCATTCCTAGCTCCCCCTCCTAGAGTGTTCTTGGTACCTGTCATGGCTACCCTATCTCTTCCTAACCTGACCCTGGGGATTCTCGTCTGGTACCTTGATCCTCCAGCCGCTACCCCTCCTGGTCATCCCAAACCTTATCTTGCTTTGACCCTAGTTAAATCGATCCCCATGACTTCTCCCGCTGCTACAGTGCATCAGCCACCTCAACAAGAACCCTCTCTTGTTGTGACAGCTTCGGGTAAGAAGGGAAAAGCTCACAAGAGGGCATCAAAAGACAAGGCTACCCCGACTGACCCTGCTCCTCCTCCACCTCCAAAGCCTTGTGCTTTGTGTGATGTCATCGGTCATGCCACCCATAACTGTTCTGAGTTGCCCCGTATCAAGATCGTGGTTAATGTTGCGTTCCCTGAGTCTACGGTCCGTGAAGCCTCTGTTTCTTCCTCGACTGCAGCCAAGAACCCTAAGACTATTCACACCAACCAACCTTGTGCTTTGTGTGATCTCCATGACCACTATTCTCACCATTTCCCCCAACTTACGCATTGCTGTGCCTCTTTAGAGGTAGTTCAGGAGTACGAGGTTGAACAGAACCAATTCGCCTCTCCCGTCCTTGCGTAGTATGCTACAAGCCAACTTGAGGATTTAACTGCTCCCATTGACATTCCCCTCCTAATTTCGAGATGATGGAGCCTGCGGCCACCACCCTCTACCTATCATCATCCATGAGACCCTCGGTGGAAACTCCCTTTGAGACTTCCCCTTCTGTTTCGCTCAAACTCCCTTTAGCAATCACCCTGGGCTCAACATCGGTGGATCCCTTATCTGCTTGTTCTTCCGTCATCCCCCATGACGATGCGCATGTGAACCTTTCTTCTCATGATGATGAGTTAGGTAGCTTTGCCGCATCATGTGGTCTCCCTTCCTCCAGTCACTCCATCTTCTATTGTGATGATGAAATCATGGAAGCTTTGTCCACCCCTGACTTCATCTTTCCCACCCATAAGTGGGATGGAACCATTAGTGTCTATGGTGACTTTCGCAGCCTGACCACAAGCTACACCTCTGGTAGCTCCCACACCCTACCTAACCGTCGACGTGTGAGTAGTAGACATCCTACCCAGACCACTCCCTGTTGCAGTGTTTGGTTGATTTCTACTTTGTGCTCAGGCTGCCAACATTGCTCATCATCCTCCCATTTATTGTCTTGTGGTACCTTTCAGATGGACCTCCCATCCTCACCTTATATCGGTTATGCCGATGGTGCAAGTCGCTACTTCTGGAATATAGCCTCGACAGGTTGGGCCATTTTTACCCCGTTACATTCACTTGTTCTCTCGAACGGTGTATGCATTGGTACTGCCACCCATAATCAGGCTGAATATGATGCAGTGCAAGGTTTATTAGCCAATGCCCTTTCCCATCGCATCCTCCACCTTCATGTTCATTTACATTCCCTGCTTTTTGTCATGCAATTGAATGGTGTTTATCGTGTGCATAATCCTATCCTTTTTAGAATATATCTACAAGTAAAGCTTTTGATGCGTGAATTTGAAATCATTACATTCAGTCATGTACCTAAAGCACAAAATCACTATGTAAATAGCATTGCAAACAATATTCTAGATTTGCATTTATCACATGAATTTAACACAAGACAATAACATAAAACCATCAAAACGATGCATATCCATAATATGTGCCGTATAACATGTTTTAGAGTCCATCAACTCTGATACATATAACATGCCCATAGCATGTTACAAAAACTCAAAACTGGGGGCACCAACTACCCCTACACACTAGTCACTATCTATAGGATCCCGAGCCAATGGCTCTGCTCCTGTAGCTCGTAGATCACGCATCCCCTGTCCGGCCATCGCCATGCGCCACATGACCCCTTGCCACTCTGAGGGTTGACCAATACATGGCTCTATGTACTGGTCATCTAAGTCTTGCCAGCCACGCTTTGAAACACTGGTCAGAAGCCTCTCACATCTACGATGGATGTCCTCCAGGGGGGTTGTTGCATCCTCATTTTGTGGTGCTCTCGATCCACTAGGTCCGACAGTTCCTGATACTGCAGGCCGTCCCATATACCCAGCCGGTTTTACTGGTGCTGTATCTGCATACCAAAAGCATAAGAATTAGTACCATATACAATCTTCTGAAACTTTACAATGCACATAAAATATTAGCAATTTTTCACTTACCATCAGGCCCCCATACTCGACCAGGCGGCAGTGGCAAATCCGAGTCCCCACGATAACTCATCCCACTATAGGGATAGTCATCTATGTACAATGGCATATGATCCCAATGAGAAAAGAACTCGGGTCAGAACGCCTGTCCGACTACCCCACCTCCTCCTTTGCATAGTAGTCGGCCCCACCGGTGCATTCTGGGCTCCCTCGGGCCCCCATCCTGGAGTTGTATGCGAGGCCGAAGTATCAGGATCTTCTTGAAGAAGAGCGAGCACAAAACTGTACCATATGCACAGTCATGGTTAACTTGCCGCTTGCATAGCGACAACTGTCATTTAAACGAAGAAATCATCTTCTGGTCCCACCCATAGTAGGTCCCACTCAACACACTCTCCACAAGCATCATCTGCCCTCCAGTGATGTGGTGGAGTGCTTGGTTTCCCAGGATCTGCAGCACAACTGCAGCCACAACATGGGTCTCTAACCTCTCTAGATCCCTGATGAGTATCTGTGTCCCTTTGACATGGATACCTGGTCAAAAATGGCGCTCTACAAACTCCATGATGTTCCGCCCTCACGGTAACACTAGCTGAGTATTCCCTACCATCCCAAGTGGTGGGAGACCAGTCAGAAAATATATATCCTGGACCGTCAACTCGAACCGGTGCCCCTACACTGTAAAGACCTCATGGTCCGGATCCCAACAACTGACAATCTAGGCCAACAAGGGCTCTCCATCTCTCATAAGAGGGTTCTCCACAAACTCCAGAACCCCGAAACTGGCTAATGCATTGCGGACACCCCGATCCTCCCGGATCTCCGACCGTAATGTGCCCAGGTCTCTCTCTCTCTAGTTGAGTTGTAATTCTACCATATCTTCATAAAAACCATCACATTTGTCAGTGTACAGTTATGAAATACTGTATCCCAACACAAAAACCCAATTCTCAACCAAAAAACAACACAAAAAACCCCTCTCTGTCAAGTCGCACTTTTCAGGCCCAATCCTGGGACAGGTCGTAATTTTCAGCCCAAAACCTACTACCTAGGTCGCATTTTTTGCCCCAAAAAGTGCAACTAGGCTGTGAAGAGGAGCAGGGGTCTGTTCTTGAGCCCTGGGGACCTAAACTGAACTTTCAGTCCACTGAAATGAAAGAGTAGGGTTAGGTCTCTTACTTGCAACTAACAGATCTCGATTCCAACGGTCGGTTTGTCCGCTATGATCGTCGCAAGATTTACGGCCTTCTCCCCTCTCTACATTCACCACAGCTCCACTTGCAAATGGGTGAGTTTGAAGGGAAAATGCCTTATTAAAAGATAAACACTTGATTTTTCTTTCTCATGTTGTGGCCAAACCGTAGCTCAATTTGACAAACCGTCTATACCGCTCCCATTGATCCCTCAAATGGGTATATGTTAGTTTTTTGTGATTTGATACTTCACCAGGACACATTTTGTCCAATAAGCGTCACTTCACCGCTCCTCAAAATTGAATTTATTCACTTGCAACACTTGTACTTGGGGCACTACTTTTCCTCCATACTTGTCCATGCTCGTGTTAAATTTAGTCATGAGTAACCATCTTGTACTCATGTTTTTATGGTCCCCATTGGACCTTTTTCTGTGTGGCAGCATCATCGAGTCACCCTTGTTTAGAGCATCCGAGTTGAGTCATCATCGCATCCATGGAGTCTATCCCGAGTCACTTTGTATCCCACTATAGCCCTCCATCCTTCATTTCTTAGTTCCTCTCTCGTGTCGCACATTATGGTGTTCAGTCCTACTGTCCCCTATCCCTTATGATCTTGTGTCAGTCACTGCCAGGTCATCCATGCCTTTTATTCTCTAACAAGGGAAGTCGTATGTCTGCTACTCAGTACCCCCCACTTCATCATCATCCCTGGTGTCAGTCTGTCAGTCGCTCTACTATTTTCTCTCATGCCTTAGTTGAGGATTCCTTATTGCCTCACCTATGGCGGACCTCCTTCTGTCGACATCAGATCATTCATTCTAGAGGACAAGTCTAGAGGGCGGTGTACCTTGGTTCCAACTTCCACTCTTGTTGGGTGCCTCAGATCAGGCAAAGGGACTCCTTATTGCCCTTTGACTTGATTGTTTCTCAGCTCCAACTCCTTTCAGCATGATTGAGATCCATATACTTGATGGTTCAGTGATGCAACAGATGATACCGGTGATTCCCGAGCATGTGTGAGATGTTTCAACGCCCATGAGGGGGTGGCCCTACAGTAGACCCCCACATACCCAGATGAACACTTCATTACAGCCTTTGATGCAGCTCCATAGATTTGATGATGTCAGCCTCAACCACTTGTAGCGCCTTTTTGTTTGCATGTATTAGTCAGATTTTCATAGCCCTTTCCTGTTTACAGGGGAATTTGGGTTGTATTTATATCTCATGTACTCAGATTATTGTATAAGTCCTGGATGTTATCCCAGGCACAGTATGTATATGGGATTCATTATAATATTTTTATCTGGCTCATGTTTATGCTAGCATGTATTATATAGTTCAGTCCCTTTTTTACTGGACGCATTATTATTTGTACTTTGTCTCGGTGAGCATAGGTATGCCTCCCATGTCGCCTATAGCACAGGTACTCACTCATAAAAGAGACTTGTCACACCTGTAAGTCTCACCTCCTTAGGTTCTAGTCCTTTAGCGCTTCGGTCTACCTTATATTTCTCTCTCTCTGACTTCCCCTTTGGTGTTTAGTGATTGAGTTCTTACAATGTACTTCGGTCATACGATTAGCTCCTAATATTTGCACGCTGAGGGGCAATCTGTTACACCATTTTTTGGTCATCTAACCTGTTACTATTAGATGGACCTAAGTACACCATGTAAGACCAATTTTACCCTAAGTAAAATTTCTTTCACTATGAAAAATAACTTAGTAAACCACATTTATTAAGTTGTTTATGGTCTAAACAGGAAACCTCATGAGGAAATATTAAATAAATCCACATTTGTTTGATTTTCCTCAAGGAATAATTAGTTAAACAACAGTTTAATTAATATTCCTGGTCATATTTAACACAAAATAGGAAAATTAATTAGATAAATTATTATTTATCTTATTATTTTCTAGGAATAATTATTTAAACCTTATTTAAATAAAATTCCTTGTTAAATTTGACTAAATCATTCATTAATAATTAAATAAATCATTATTTATTTGATTATTACTTATACACATCCTTCAAATAATAAATAAATAATTTATTTATTTATTATCTACAAATAAAGGGATTTGACCCAAGTCAAATTCTTTTTCCCTCCATCAAATATAATAAAATATTCCATAAAAGTTGGATCTTGATTTGGTTAATAATATTTTAATTATGCACCAATATCTAGACTAACTCATATTTTGTTATAAATAGAAGGTTTTTTCCATTCTTTCACTACCTTTTTTTGCCTAAAGATCACTGTGGATCTATACTTTTGGTTTGACTTTTATCCACCATCATTGTCATATTTTGCTACCATTTTTCTTATGAGCTCCCTTTGAGTTCAATTTTTGTCTGGGTTTTCTACACCATCAAGAGAGAGGGATTTTAGATCTGAAGTGATGAGGACTTACAAGAACCCATCCCTGTAGTGCCCCACTTTGGTTGATGGACACTGATCCTTCATACCTTATTATTTGAGGACCTCAGGTTGAGGATCCAGACACATGACTCTATTATTAGTGGATTTGATGGTTATGTATGTTCTTTTATTGATACTGTAATGATGACATCATTGATGGATATGTGTGTTCTCTATTGATATCATGATGTTGATAGACTTGATGGATAGTTATGTTTTCTATTTATGTTTCGATGATAATGGATAGGCATATTTTCTATTGATGTTACGATGATGATGGCTTTGATGGATATGTTAATTTCTGTTAAGTCCCTATATTAATAGTGTAGCCCCTTATTATGTTAGTGTATCCCCCCTTATTATTATTATTGTACCCATGTAACCCCCATATTGTTATTATTGTGCCCTTACATTATTATTGTTAGGTCGGCTAGGATTACATTGTGGCCCCACTATGATTATATTGTGGCCCCATGGACTCCTATATATAGAAGGAGGTTTTGTTCATTTGTATCATCCAAGAATTGTTCATTTATGTAATGTATTGGAGGTTTCCCCCTCGAAGTGGCTTATTTTTAAGGCGTTCATATCTCTTTTCTTCTATTTTTGGAGCTGGTTACACAACATTTGGTATCAGAGGCTTGGGATTCTAGGGTTTCGCTGCTCCAAACAGGTCATCGGGAATTTTCGCTATAACTTTTTTATACAAAGTTTCGTAAGCTGAAATTTTAGGGTGCAAGCCGAACTCGAGGCGATTTTCTAAAATTTTAGAGCTTGGTTCGCAACACTTTCGAGATATGATCTGTGGAAGTTAGGTCTTTTATCAGGCTCCTAAACAGGTCATCGTGGAATTTGTGCTATAACATTTTTTCTACGAAGGTTTAGAATCTGAAATTTTTATGGTGCGAAGCTGAAATCCTGAGGAAATTTTTAAAAAATTTCAGATCTTGGTTCGCAATATTTTTTGAGATATGATCTGTGGAAGGTAGTGCTTTTTCAGGCTCCTGAATTTCATCGCAAAGAGGTGATCGTGGAAAAAGTTCAATAACTCTCTCTCTGGGCATCGGATTGGAGGTCAGAAATTGAAGCAAGTACAACAGATTGCGCTTTCTGATATCAATTTTAGACAAAGGACAAAATGTGCTGACACGTGGAAAGTCGTACAAGTTCGCTCTACTGAACCAGTCCATAATTAGGTCATTGTGGGAGATTGGACACAACTTTGTCTTGGAGAATCAAAATCAGGTCAGACCTGTGGCATTCAAAAGAGAACTCAGAGGGATACTTCAGTGCTTAATTTCAGATTTAGAAGAGCCACAATAATAGAGATAATACAATTTCAATATCGAGCTCCTCAAAAGCAAGTAAAAGGTGTGTATTTTGTTTCTGAATTGCATAAGTCTTGTTTGAAGAATCAAGTTGAATTGATTGCAAGGGCATATTGTAGAATAGATATCAGTAGTGGATTATAAAATGGCCCCAAAAAATATTTCCATACCCATTAAGCCCTCAGAAAGCTATACTATGACGCATGAGGAGGAAGAATTGCAATATGAGATATCAAAATTACGGTACCAAGTGCAACAAATTTCGATCTTACGAAGAGCAACCGAAGATGACATAGATGGTTTAAAATCAGAAATGGAGGCTAATTTGTATGGTTTGAAGGATCAAATAATAGTTAATATGGATGATAAATTAGTGGAATATCACATCGAGCATCAACAACAAGTTCTCCCACTCTCAAAGGATAACCTAACTTTGGTGCAGAATCTAATGAAACAAAAGGGAGATCAACATCACATCGGTAGAAGTTCAGGAAGGCCATAGAAATGAACTCGATGGGTACAATCAATTTCAGTATCTCAAAGAAGTGTGGAAGCATGTTCCTGTAGAATATTTCACATGGGAGGATGAGAATTTTATACAGAAGCACCCAGAGCTACTCAAGTGTTGAGGACAACACTTTGTTGAAGGAGAGGGGCATGTTAGGTCCCTATATTACTAGTATAGTCCCTTATTGTTGTTAGTGTAACCCCCTTATTGTTATTATTGTACCCTTGTAACCCCCATTTTATTATTATTGTGCCCTTAAATTATTAATGTTAGGTCGGCTAGGATTACATTGTGGCCCACTAGGATTATATTGTGGCTCCATGGACTCCTATATATAGAAGGAGGTTTTGTTCATTTGTATCATCCAAGAATTGTTCATTTATGTAATGTATTGGAGGTTTCCCCCTCAAAGTGGCTTATTTCTAAGGCGTTCATATCTCTTTTCTTCTATTTTTGGAGCTGGTTACACAACAATTTCCCATTGATGTTATGATTATGAAAACCATAATGGATGTATCCCCTATGGTAGCTACTTACATTAGTTCTGATTCAAAATGAACAACGATGTGAATGACGGTCATGTTGATGTTTCCATTATGATAATGACTAACAATGAGAAACTTTGTTACTGATGATTATTGAGTATGACAAGAAACCACCAGAGGCACTCGAATATGATGAGCTGACAACATCTGGTTTGATAGAAATTTATATTTTGTCTTTGAGATTCTAAGTTCAGTTTGAAACTTTATATATATATATATATATATATATATATATATATATATAGACACACACACACACACTCTGATGGTATGTCAGTGGTTGCAGAAACATGTTATTTTCTTGGCCGAATGACTCACATATGGGTGATGGGGTTGTACAATTGGATGGAACAACATGGGAGGGGTAGAACAGTGTTCCTGATCTCACCTGCTAGCACTCCCGCCATGACTTAGGCTGGAAAGGTCGAAATACCTTCGCCTTGAAGATCACGATGTCGTGAGGGCAGGTCCCAAATTTGGTTCGCTCACGAGGATTTTCTGGGGGGGCATGCATCAAGGCAAATTCCTTGATCCCTAACACCATTAGTCTCACTATAGCAGGAAACTTACGAGATGATAGGGGTCTCTATCGTTGCACATATAATTTCCCCTCGTAACCACTAGATACTTGAAGGGCAAGTGGTGTGGCACCCTTGGAATTTCAAGAGAAATTCTTGAAGGGCACGACCGACTTGGCACCCTTGGCATCAGAAATAAATTCTTAGGCATGGCACCCTTGGAACTTCGAATGGAAGTTCTTGAAGGGCATGACCAACTTGACACCCTCGACATCATTAAAGAAACTAATAAATATAATCAATATAGGAAAATCCAACTAATTCATATCAAGTGAGATATGATGTTAGAACCAAAGGAATTAAATCAAGAATAAAACTTAGGGTAAGGGAGGAATAGGAAGAGATAAAATATTTTACCATGATAACTCTACCCTTTCCATGTTAAAAAAAAATATTAAATACATAAGACTTAATTATGCAAAAGGGGGAAAGAGGGACATAGAGTTAAGTATAAAGATTATTAAAAACTTCATTAAGAGAAGAGGGTGGTGAAATCAAATAAGATTAATAAATTAAAATTTGAGAAATTTAGAGAACTTCCATGTGGCAAAAGCCAACATCAGAATATTCATCAAAAGGGAAAATTGAGGTAGTTAGGGGACCAAATCTGAGAATCATCAATTAAATTCAGTAATAAACACAAATTAAGGAGTAAAAAGGGGGAATCAAGAGACAACTAGGAGAAGAAATAGGAAACCTTGTTGGGTTGAGGGAAATACTATTTTAAATGAATAATTAAGTAAATTATTTTTGGAGAGTCTTGATGAGAGGGTGTCACATGGGTGGGTGAATAATCAAATTTTGGGGTGATAAAAAAATAATTATTTATGCATGAAATTCAAAGTGTCACCTATGAAACCTTCTATAAAATAAAGGGAAATGGAAGGGAAAAGGACCTTTTGTTTACCCTATGGTTGGATGGAGGCGATTATGTCATTTTGAGTGGTTACGAGCTATAGTTGAGTTTGGTGGGATTGAGTGTTATAGAGAGGGGACTCTTGAGCCAAGAGTGGCTCACCTCTATCAGCTAGCACATTCCTTCGTTGTACAACCCCATTGCAGCTCGGGGGTCCGCGGGGAAGGAGAGTACCCAAGGAGTAGGCTAGGAGATCAACCGGTAGGTCATTACATTTGGGTTAAGCACGACAACCTTCAGGCTTGGAGGTAGACGACAGCAAGGGAGCTCAAGCAGTGGAAATTCAAGTTTTTTTCTCGTCCAATGGTGAACAGTACATGTGTTAGTTAGATTGTTTTTAATTATGATGATTTCATTGTGCCTATAATCAAGTTAAATATATATATGTGATAATAAGTTAAATTGATGGACTTGATATACGTGATTTAATTTTACTGAGTTTCAACTTGTGTGATTATGGTTTCATTTCCTAGTTACTGTGTAAAAAATATATATATATTTAAAGCCTAGCGCTCATCTAGTAAATTAAAGGGTTGGTCTCTACACTTAGTATCAGAGCAAAGGTTCAACCTCTAGGACCTATAGGCCCATAAAGTATTAATTTTTCCTTGTATTATTTTTTTTTGTGAGCTTATATGTGCACAATTTTGAAGTTTCTCTTTGACAATTTTCCATGAGCAAGTAGCATGCAAACTCTGGAAAACATATTCATCAAAGATGAATCAAAATTTTGTCAAACATTTCATAAACATACTAAGAGAAATAACATCAGCCAAAAAAGAAAAAAAAACTGAGCCAAATGTGAACTTTATTGAGTTTGATATTCAATTTTTACAATGTAGAACCATGAACTCGCTCCAACTGGTAAGAGGGAAAATGAATTGATAAATCTACTAATATAATTCCTGATATCAAGCTTCAACACATCCTAGAATAACTCAGCCTTGTACATAAATTCAGCGTCCCACAGAGAATCTGCTACACTGGTACACCAAGAGAATGATTGGTAATTTCAGGAAATCAACCTCTGTTAAATCTGCTCCTGAAATGACTGATATGTTGGAGGAATAGCAAAACATTCCAGCCAATATGAGTGCTTAAAACCCTAATGGATTGGCCCTTCAGCAAGACGGAATGAATCTGTAGCGTAAATAAGGATTGCTCTCTCCACAACCAACACACAAGTTCTTTTTGCTTTGAACGTAGATTTCATTGTTTTCATCTTCAGGGCGACCTTTGGGCTCTGTTACTCTGGTTAAGTTTCCATAACATGTACAATATGCTGGAGCGATGGTTGCCCATCCGCAGAGAGTGCTGCTTCCAAAAAAATGAATGGAAAATGAGTGAGACCCTTATCCTCACAATCACTAAATTGAATTCGCACAAACCCATTTCCCAGAAAATCTCTGTGAGGTACCTATCTATCTATTTTTCTACTTTGCTTGTTAATATTTCAATTCAGGGTGAACAAGTAAAATCCTTATCTTCTTTGCTTGCTTCAATTTTTTTATTAAAAGGTCTGTAACTGTTCCAACAATCCAATTTCTACACTGGGAAGATCTTGCACCCATTTTCCACTAAAATTGTTTAAAAAAAAAAAAACTTGGGGTTTTGTAGATCGAAGAGATAATTAATTTAGAGAAGGATAGTTCTTTAGGTCCCTGGTTCTCGATCAGGTGTGAATTATTCAAAATTTGAGAAAACTCATCTGGCGTTGGTTTTCTCCTGAAACTTTTTATCGGTTTTAATTTTATTTAATGCAAACCCCTTTTAACCGGAGAGGGTATGGAGTTCCTTGTAAGCTCATTATTGTATCCAGAAGACCTTAGGTTGTTAACTTGTGATTGAGGTATATCTATTCTGTCAAGTTCATCCAGTATTTGCACCATGCCACATCTGTAGAGAGACGACATCAACACAGGGATCTCCTTTAAGAACAATTCCACATTCTCATCAAAAATGTGTTGTTGCATTAACATGGCCCACATCTATCAAATTTATCCGCACCTGCAAAGAAGATTGCATCAACAGTGGACTGTCATTAACAGGACCTCCACATTTTCAAGGATCTAGTGGTGTTACATTAACATAACCTGTACCTGTCAAATATAACCCAGACTTACACGTAGCATTACCTTCAATGGAGGCTACATCAGCATGTGAATTTCCATTTACCACACCCTTGCATTCTCAAGGATCCTATGTTGCACTCATGAATTCACCTAAGACTTGCATCGGGCCTCACCTGCAAAGAATACTCCAACAACACAGGGACCACCATCAATGACACCTTTGCATTATCATAAAAGAAATTTTGCTGCATCGACATAACCTGCACTTTGAAAGTACTTGGTCAACCTATTAATCATGACCTTTGTACCAGTTTGGGTTGAACCTGGGTCAACATTGCTGCAAGCCCTCAAACTTGTCATTAGACAGATGAAAAACCCAATGTCATCTTTGCAGGAGCATCTGAAAGGTCAACTCTAAACTCTATGAAGGGTTGGTTCTGAAGGTCCAACTATAGCAGTTTTTCCCTTTAGGACTAGGGTGTGTGCATGTATGGGTTCTTGGCCTTGTTTGAGATTTTATATTGTAATTTAATTATTACAATTTTATTTCTTTTGGTATATTCACTTTAAGAAGATTTTGGGTCTTGTTCACATGGTCAAAGAGATTGTCAATATGGTGACAATATATTTGGAATGCCATTGTTTCTCCTCTGACAGAAGCAACAAATGGTTTTATGCAGAGATCAAGGTCTCCAAGGTCGTACAGACTTGCGTCTCTAGTTGTAGAGGTAAAACTGTGTGTCTCCATTGAACTCAATAATGAGAAGAATTGGATGTGGAAGATTTAGAAGGAGATGATAATTATGTTTTCAATAATGTAGGAGGGTGCTTCCATTATTTGACAGCAAACAAATTTGAGGTCTTTTCCCTTCTATTATTATTAACTTTGGGTCTTGAGGATACTGTTAAAACTTAAAGGTTATTTATGGGCTTTAGAGTAGAACCTATTTTTATAAAAGTAGGAACCTGTCTTATTTACAGATTGAAAAGCCAGAAATAAGCTTAAGTCACAGTCACACACTTAAGTGAGTGAAGAACAGGGTTTTCTTAGTATCTTGTTAGTACCAGAATAATCTACCCAAAGACTCCATCAACAATATTCAATATAATTGATAACCACATCCACCAAAGTTCAAACCCTGTGCAGGGGAGTAGCATGCTTGCTAGGATTTGAAACTGTGCCATTGTCACATTGACCACTCCAAGTTGCCGCTACACCACAGTCTGATGGAACATTAGAAGTATAACCTATTACTATGACTTGTGTTGTAATGATCCTGAATGATTCCATGCCAAGTCACAAGGTTTGTTGAATTTGAACTTTGGGTTTGAAATTCAATGAACTTCAACCTAAAAATCCAATTTGTTGATGTTCAACCTATAAATTCTGCCAGTGACATAAGTTGACTGAGGTGGCTTGATACCGCCACTTGCTACTGTGGGTTCTAACTCTATCAACCACTCATTAAAATTGGTAGTTACAGTATCCATAAAAATGACATTTGTATTATATAGCATATATAAGGGTTGTTGTATT